>VZTB01011135.1:451980-637423 GCA_013397245.1 Thryothorus ludovicianus
TGCGCCGCGCGGGGCTGCGTTGTGCAACGCGCCGCGCTTTGAAGGCACCATCACCCCTGGGAGGCAGCGCTCACTCGGCATCTGTCACGGCAGGGCGGCCGGCGGCGGGCCGGGCCCAGCGCCCCCATGAAGACCCGGCGGGACCGGCCTTCCCAGCGGGCATGAGCCACCCGCGCTAGGAGCGGCGTGTAGCGGTGCCCCGGCGGGCAGGATGGCCCACATGCTGCATGCGGCGGCCCGGCGGGTGCAGTGGAGCAGGGCGGGCGCCGCGAAGAGGGCTGCGTGCCTGCTGGCCGCGGCGTACGGGCTCAAAATCCTCTACCCCATCATCCGCGGGCGAGTGAAGCGGGCGAGCGGCAGAGGCGGCGCGCAGGATGAGAGGGGCCGGGCGGTCCCGCACCGAGCCGGCAGCCGGGGCAGAGCCTCCCCGGCCGTGGACGCGGAATTCTTCAAGCAGCTGCTGGAACTCCGCAAACTGTTCTTCCCGAAGCTGGTGAGTGCCGAGCTGGGCTTGCTCTGCCTCCACTCGTTTGCTCTGGTATCCAGGACCTTCCTCTCCATCTATGTGGCCGCTCTCGATGGAAAAATTGTGAAGAGCATTGTGGAGAAAAAGCCCAGGAGCTTTGTGTTCAAGTTAATCAAGTGGCTGATGATTGCAATCCCAGCCACTTTCGTGAACAGCACCATACGGTACCTGGAGTGCAAGCTGGCCCTCGCCTTCCGCACGCGCCTGGTGGATCACGCCTACGAGACCTACTTTGCCAACCAAACTTACTACAAAGTGATCAGCATGGACGGGCGCCTGGCCAACCCTGACCAGTCCCTCACCGAGGACATCATGATGTTCTCGCAGTCCGTGGCGCATCTCTACTCCAACCTCACCAAGCCCATCCTGGATGTTGTGCTCACCTCCTACACCCTCATCCGCACGGCACGGTCCCGCGGGGCCAACCCCATCGGGCCCACGGTCCTGGCTGGTCTCGTTGTGTATGCCACGGCCCGCGTGCTCAAAGCCTGCTCGCCCAAGTTTGGCAAACTGGTGGCTGAGGAGGCTCACAAGAAGGGCTATCTGCGCTTCGTACATTCACGAATCATTGCCAACGTGGAAGAGATTGCCTTTTACCGAGGGCACAAGGTAAGGAGGAGAGAAATTGGAAGCTCTGGGGTCTCTCCTGTAGTGCCGGAGTGGACCTGTGCTTCCCCTGATGCCCTTCTTGAGCCCTGTGGGTCCCTCTGACATTTAAACTTGTTTACTTGGAAGCTTGGCACTTCCCATTTCTTAGGAAATGCCGTCTCACAAGCAGTGTCTGGGGTGAGCAGGTCACAGTTCCCTTGAATTCTGGCAACGTTCTGGTTTTTAGATGGATCTTTTGCTTATCTAGAAAACTAATCTACATTACTGTTCTTCCCCTCCCAGTCCTTCCTGATTAACTTTTCCTGACTTCTTTTTTTCCAACCATGTGTACAAACCACCATATTTAATTCAGCAGAAATAACAGCCACAGCACACCATAAAGTCTAGGGGGAAACTCTGTGATGGCTCAGAGCACACTACAACCTTTGACACTCTTTCACATAGCCAAGCAAAGATGTAGTCACCAGTCTTAAAATAGCATAAGTACAGTACTTCTGCAATCACAGTTACATAAACTAGTAGCTTGTTTTAAAGCCACCTTTTAAGGGACTCTTCATATTTTTATTAGAAGTGAATTTTGGCTGTAATACCTTTCAAACACAATTGGGAAAAAAGTTGTTTCATGCAAGGTGAAAATGAAAGCTGAGAACCAGCCTGAAGTATTACTCTTTCAGTTCAAGCAGTGGTTATATAATGTTAATGTTTTATTTTTGTAGACACAATCGTTCTCAAAAGCTGCCTGTAATAATGTTTTAAGTGCAGCTAAATTACACATTTTCTCAAATCCCACATATATGGACTTCAACTGAATACATACTGTATTGACTTGCAATTGTCTTTGACTTGTTAAACCTCCTGGGATAATGCTCTCTTTCCCCAGACTGCTTGCAAAAACAAGCAGCATTTCAGGAATCAACTCTGCAACTTTAAGTCACTGAAGATAATTGATTCCCAAATGCTTTCCAGTATAATTTTCAGTTGCTGTGAAACTCTACAGCTGCAGCTTTATTACAAGGACATGAAATCAATCTTATTTTGATTGTTAGAATCAACTGTTGTGACTGCTATGTTGTTCCTTTATATATTAGAGATCTTAAAATAGTTGAAAACCTGCCAATGTTCTGTCTAGGGACAATGGTGAAAATAAGAACGAGGTCCACGACTTCCATGAAACTGTGCACTTTTTCTGAGACTGCAGCACAGTGAGCATAAAGTACCACATGGCAGATGTGATTCAGAAGTGACAGCTCTGGATACCTGATTATTTCATGTACACATGTGAACATACCTTGTACTACATGTGCTTCTTTGTTTCATTTTATAAATTATTTTATTATTTTAACCATAGGTAGAATTGAAACAACTGCAAAAAAGCTACAAGGATTTGACAGATCAAATGAATCTCATTCTGTCCAAACGTTTGTGGTACATCATGATAGAGCAGTTCCTGATGAAGTATGTCTGGAGTAGCTGTGGTATGATCATGGTCGCTGTGCCCATCATCACTGCAACGGGATTTGCAGATGGCGGTAATACCATCTTTTAAATTTCTAAATGTTTGTTTAAAGTTATGTCCTCAAAAGACTGTAGTTCCCTTGAGTGCTGTTCACATTGGTTTATTTTCACATACATCTGTATCTTATTTATAACTTGCAAGCATAGCAAGTAGTCAGCTGAGAAAATGCTCCAACTTGGAATGTGTGATAAATAGTACGAAGTTGGGACTTAGAGGATCCTCGTATCACACAAGTTTGTAATGATTATTGCAGTCTACTTTTTCACTAGTCAGTGTTGGAATGGCAGTCAGATTTTTACAGTATCTCCTTTTGCAAAATGGTACTATGAACTTTCCTAGAGTGCTTATCTTCTCCTTCCATAAACCATAGTGTAATTACAGGTAATTATAGATAATTTTTCTCTTATTGTTGACCTGTTGGAAACCGCTGATTTTCCCTGGGAGAAGAGAAGATAAGATTCAGATTCCAGGCTAGGATGTATAATTTTTGACATCCTATTACAACTTTCCTGGAAGTTGTAATAGTATTGTTACTTCAAATAGTATTGTTACTGCAGATGCTATTAAAAAAAACCCCAAAAAAACAGAACAAGAGAAAAAAAAAAAAAGGTATTAAGCAGGGCTGTTAGTTTGATTTAACAGGCTTCCTCATGTACAATTAGAACTTAATATATTATGAATTTCATAGGATTCCTATAACATGACTCCTCCAAAGTCTTCGGAAGGATTGGTTCTAAATGGTGTACTTTGAATTAGGAATGAGTGAATTCTTTTCTGTACAGTAGTTCTGTTTCTTTCTTAGAAAACAAAGTTATGTTCCAAATCAGGACTGTTCAAGAGGACAAGTTTGGTGTGAGCTGTAGGATGGGTTTGTGCAGTGCCCACGTGGTTTAGCTGTCTTGCTGAAAAGTTGTGCTGAGGCACGGCTGGGTGCTCAGCTCCCTGAGCTGCTGCCCATCGTGTGGCCTGGGAGGGCACTACATCAGCACCCTGGCTGGCATCCTGGGAACAGCTTCCAAAATATCAGGATGTCTTGTTCCGAACTGAAGAGGCTGTATAAAGGCATTTCACCTCACAGGGAAGGTTATCTGCACAACAGAAAAAGTGATAAGAGTCTGCTGAGATGGGAATGGGTACAATCAAGAAAAGGAGCATTTAACCACATGTTGTAAATGTCTCCTTGGTATTAGAGCATGAATAAAAAAGGACTCATATTCACGCTAAACTAAACAACATTCCTATTACTCATGTTTGTTCTTTTGTTAAATACATTTTAAATATGGGAGAAAACAACATGAGCAATGGCTCATGTTGTAAAGCAGAATTATATTTTCTACCAGCAACATAAACTATTAAAACATGGGGTTTATTATTGAGTACTGGGGCTTACCATAATGGTGGTTCACAAACATGGTACTGGCAGCACTGTCAAGAGCAGTTTGAGGTATTACAGGTATTCAAAGCACACCTGAAATTACCATTGACCTGCTTGGGAAAACAGTGCTTTTTGCCTTACCTGATCAGACACAAGTTTGTTCACATCTGAAGGAAGAGATAATCAATTTATTGCTTTAGGATGAATCAAAAGAGAGGGGGATATGTACAAAACTGGTACCATGGCCAGACTTGACACTACAGGTGTAAAGCCATAGATTTTGTATACTTCTTCAGGGAGGAGAAAGAAAAAGTAAAAAAGTAATTCTTCAGAAATAAGAAAAACAACCTTCTTTGACAACGATATTTCTGACTGAAATTTAAAAATTTTATTATATATTTCTATGAAGAATTTAGGTGGCAAAGACAAGATTTCTGTTTGATAACATTTCACATTCTTTTTGTATTAAACCACTCACATTCCCAATGTGTCTCAGTTTATGGAGAGGAACTACTTTTTGAAGCAAAACTTTGATTTCTTTAGACACAGTGAAGGTTTATTTTTGTTTATAAAATAAGTGTGACTATCAATTAAATAAATGAAGAGGAAAAAGGAAATGTTAGTTTCTGTAAGAAAGAGTGTCTGTCTGTTAAAATGCGACACTTTCAAACACAGGAGGCCAGCCATATGAAAAATGTTTTAGATAAAAAGTTCAAGAAAAATTGTATCAGTGGGTTTTGTAATAGAAGAGCTTGTCTTTTGGGGCCGTGTTCAAAAATTCTATATAATTTCAATTTTTTAAATCCTCCTAAATGTCTGACACAGTGGCTTGTAGAGATGCTTAAGCTCTTGCTATGTGAGCTGGCCTGGGTGCTGGAAGCAGCCATCAGTAAATACTGCATTTACATTAAGGAGGAATGCTGCATCAATGTAGTTAACAATACCTGGTTCCTAGATGGTTTAATTGTGGTGGTTCTACATAGTGCAGGCTGCATGTGCTATAATCCCAAGAAGAGCAGCAAAAATTGGTTGTGTCAGAAGTAAACAAATTTCAAATCCTCTTTTACTAATGAATTGACTGAATTCTCCCTATTCAGTAAATGTATTCTTTGTGGGGGAAGTAACTTTTTGAAATGAGAGGCACATAAGTAAGAGTTTTGTAACCTCTCCTTTGCAAGAGCTTTTCTGTATTTTTTTAAAAGCATATGTCTCACTATGTCTCAGCAGGATTGCATACAACTAGTTGACAGTGTGCTGATATAGAACTGAAGTGAAAAAACATTATGATTAAAACCAGGAAGAAAAAAAAATAGATGTTTTGTGTGTGTATTTCAGTGAAATTCAGTGAAATAATTAATTCTGTATAATTATTAAATAACTATTCCAATGTATTTCACTGTAATACTACTACTAAAAATAATAATAATGAATATATGATTAATTAACATATAACTAAATTATTCCATATTATACATTACAGTGTATTTCAGTGATCTAGTTATGTAGGAATACCTTTATGGATGTGTAAATGAAAACAGAATAACTTTAGATTTAACTAATAAAGACTCAAAGGTACATGTGACTTTGATACTGCTTTTAGATTCTCAGATACCAGATTTCTAGAATCTGATCTGTCAGGGAATTGAGAGTAAGAACATGCTGTTTGCTCTACTCTTGCATTGCTTGACTTAGCCCATGAAATTTATGGTCGCATTACAGCTGCAAGGAATTCCTCCTAGATTTTATTGATTATGAGCACTGTGGAAACATGGATGTTAGTAACAATTGCTACTACAGGAGTTGATCCACCTATTACCCTGCCTAGCATGATTCCTAGCATCAGCTTAGTTTAAAAAAGAAACTTAAAAAAAACTTCACAAGCTTTGGGAAAAAAAGAATAATATACAGATCCCATTCTGCAAAAGATTTAAGCAATATATGGAGATACATAAAACATTACATGATGCAGAAAACCCTTTAGGTCTTTCATTGTAAGTCTTTTATGTGGAAAATCTTTAAGAGTGGTTTACTACACCACTGGTTTAGTACACCAGTGATTTGTAGTTGCAATTATAAACACTGAAACAACATTTAGCCTCAAAATAATCAGCCACTTCTTTCTAAATCTTGTTTCCTTCAGGAAACAAACTTTGCAAGTTGAATCTATGGGTTCCATAGTAGCAAGATGGTATTATGTGGATATGCTAAATGTACTTCTCATGTATCTTCTCTAAATTCTGCTGCTGTTTTTCCTTGCCTAATGCTGCTGACATTCTTATGAGACAAGTCCTTTCTTTGGAGCAAGAGTATTCCTGTTAACAGCATGCAGTGTCATAAATAAAACCTCACAACTTTGTTCTGAGGTCAGATGAAGAGAGAAACTTCATTGTGAGGGAGAGTTATCCTACTGAAACCATGCCTTTGGTACCAAAAGAGTTTATTGCTTTCTTACAGAAATCTAATTGTGTTGCCAGATTTACACAAATGTGAATTATTCCTTTTACATGAAGTCAGTAAATAAGTAAGGCTGAAAATTGATGATTGCAAAAATGTTAAAAATAATTTTAAAAATCTGTTTCAGATCATTGGTTGGGTTCACTTTTTCATATTTTGAAAAATATGTTGTATGATGATATCTTAAAAGGAAAATGATCCATGTAGATAAATAGATAAAATAATAGGATGTTTTGCCTACCAAGATGCATTCCATATGCTCCCACTTATTCTTTTTGACCAAGCTGTGGTAGTTACATTCACCAGTTCTTTTTGAGAGGTTGTCTTCATAGAGTTAACTTTTTCTTAACAAAAGTAAAAAACCTGCTCTATAATAGCTCACATTGCAATAATAATTCCGTTTGTAGAGATAATTTTCAATAGAGTATTTTAACAAAACTTTTTTTTGGTTTTTTTTACATTCAGAGTTGGAAGATGGCCAGAAACAGGCAATGGTTAGTGAAAGAACAGAAGCTTTTACTACATCACGAAACTTGCTGATCTCTGGAGCAGATGCTATTGAAAGGATTATGTCTTCATACAAAGAGGTACTGTGCATCCTGCATGCATGAAGCAGAAGAGGAAAAAAAGAAAAACCATTTACATTTAATATAAAATACTAAAAATAGTAGTTTAGTTTTTAAAGGCAAATTCTATTGCAACTATATCCATGGAGATCTTTGAAGTGGTAGTTTGATCTTTAGGGTTAAGCTGACAAAGAGTCTAAAGTACACAGTTACCTGTATGATGCAATGTGTAGATGTCATTTTTAATACTTGTGTCCAGGTGTCATCAGAGAGTGATAGAAATTCCTGGAATGCAGTGATAAAGGTTCAAATTCCTCTTCTGTTTGGGGCACAGACCTGAATTTGGGCTGTCTGCCTTCAATGTACTGGGACTCTTCTGTTGGAAGTGTCATAAAAGCATATAATAGTTTAATTGTAAGAGTCTTTAAAGGTCTTCTAGTCCAACACTTTCCCCCACCCCATGAGCATCTTTGACTACTATTGGATTACTCAGAGTCCCATCCAGCTTGGCCTTGAATGTTTCCAGAGATGGGGTATCTCTACCCCACTGGGCAACCTGTTTCTGTATGAAAAACAAGGAGAAATGAATACTTATTTCTGGGCCACTTAAAATGTAAGGCTGTTTTCACTATCTTGTGAACTTGTTAAATTGTAAGTAATTTTTCAAAATAAAGAAATTTTAGCAGGAAAAAGTTCACCTTGGAAGTACAAGTAGTCTAGAAGTACAGAATGTTCATCTAGAGGATCAGAGATGTTGTTTCAGGTCCTTACCCAAATTCCAGTAGAGCTGGGCTTTGATCTGTTGTCTTGCTTGTGGATTTCTTTAAATGCCAGCTTCTAATCCAGAGAAAAGTGAGGCAGTGCTGTTAGTCTCAGCATTTCCTTCTGAATGTTTATTCTTCATATTTAATTGGTGTTTGCTTGTCCCTTTGCTGGGAACCCCTTTCCCTGCAGTGCAAGGAGGGATGCATTAGCTAGCAGCTAATCAAAGACTATGGATTCTGTTACTTGAAATCCAGCCATATTGTCAGTTGCCAGAGGAGGGGTAGTTTGGCACCTTCAAGTACAGACTTTGGCAAAGCCAGTTTTCAGAAGTCCTTCTAATGGGCTGTGATTTTTAACCTATTCTCTTTTAACTATTCCCCTGCTTGATCTCTTCTCTTAAGATACTGCCAGATAACCTGTTATATACTGATGTAATATCTGTTTTGTATTCAGTATTTAAGTCATTTATATAATATGCATGAGGACTTAGAAAAACTGTAGTTTTATTTTTTGGCAAAAAAATCACCCACAGAACAGTAGAGGAAGAACTGAACAAACTCACTTTGTCTGTAACATGGTAATATAGTAATTCAGACAGCATGAGACCAAAGAGCAGTTCTATGAATTTCCATCTTGATTTTACTTTTATGCTTCTCTTCAAGAGACACTGCAGTGCTTCAACTACATTGTCATTCCCATTTTGTGATTCAGGCAGTTTCCAAAGGACAGTGTACTTCAACTCATGTCAAGAGGTAGTGCAGTTCCAGTTCTTGTCCACCTCCTCCACCAAGGCAGCCCCCTTCAAGTCATTGAAATTCACAGTGCAGATGAGATGGAATCAACTTTTCTTTGCAGTCAGTAGTTTAGGTGGTAGTATTTAGTGTTTGAACAAAGTGGGTTTCTGCAGTCATGGTATAGAAGCTTACTTCACCTTATGGTTCTCCTGGGGCACAGTTTCATTTATCATATGCAGGATTCTTCCCATCATCCTCTGGTGAAATGATGATCATGTTGCCAGAACTAGAACTCAGTTCTGAGTCTGGCACAAATAGTGAAATGTACAGAAGAATTGTGGAATTATTTCTAGTTATTTCAAATAATCTTGGAATTATGTACACCATAGTGGGTGAACTCAGTCATGGGGTCTATGTATTTAACCACAGCAAGCCAAAGATTTTATAATCTTGATCTAATTTTGTTGCTATTCTTGTCCTCTCTGTGTTTTGTATAAAAATGTATCCTTTCAAAGCCATCTCATAATACATTTAAAATAAAAGGCCTTGGCTTAATTCATTACCACCAGCAGATGGAGGCAGTTCTTTGGAAGCTCTTAAATAGCCCATGAATATAAAGTTATAAGGTCCAGAACTGTTGTTTCTGTCTTCACCAGGTGAAAATTGTGATGCATGGACCCAAAAAAAAAAAAAAAAGGAGAAAGCCTTTTAAGAGACCATCTTAAAAATGCGCAGTTCTATTCTATGGTGTCAGATTTAGCATGCAGTTGATAGAAGACTCATTTCTGAGTTTGTACTGTATTTTAGGTTAGGATTCCCCAGTGCTGCCTCTTTTACACAGAAAAGCAAACTTCTCCCACAGGAGGTTTCAGGAATACAAGCAAGTAAACAGAAGTAATTATAGATGCCATTTTTTTTCTCACTTGTGTGGACTTCTATTTTTGCTGGAAAATGCAGATTTTGTTTTTTGCTTGTGTACCAGCCTCTGTTTTCAGATACATTAGTAGCTGTTCTCTGTTCATTGAAGACTACAGAAATGAGCAGTCTCTCCAGCCTCTTCATTTACTGGAGTTATCATAACTTGCATGGGCTTAACTTAAACTGTCCTTTCTGCTGATTGGTAAGAGCTACAGGTGGCATATGGGATCAGCATAGAATTTCAAGGAATGAAAATCAATAGGTGTTGATCTACATGGTTGCTCATGTTGATCTTTGGCCAGCAATTTAATTTGTAGAATTTGTGAAGTATAACTGAAAGGAGGTATTTGTTGTTTCTCAGGTCACTGAGCTAGCAGGCTACACTGCCCGTGTCCACAACATGTTTTCAGTCTTTGACGAGGTGAAGAGAGGCATCTACAAAAGAACTGCTGTTATTCAGGGGTCTGTGAACAACAGCAGGAGCGAAGATAAAGCAGAGTTACGCATTGATGGGCCCTTAGAAATCAAAGGTAATTAATTCATATTTGTCTGAATTTCCCAGGGGTGATGGGGGAGGCATGGAGCAGTGGGACAGGAGGTGAACAGAGAGTTTTCTCCTGTAACTAATCAGCCTCTCAGCCTTAATGCCCCAGAGACCATGCTGCCTTTCATTTTAACCCCCTGCTACCTTATAACTCTGTCCTTATGGTGTGCTTTTCTAATACACAAAATGGCTCAAATGTTTTCTCTAAAAACTTTCAAAGAAAAGGCATTTCAGCTCTACTATTATATGTGATGATGTTAGTATTCTTACACTGACAGTGCCTATTTTCCTCTGACCATTAATTTTTTTCAGGAAGCTGAAATTGTAACATTTTCATCTTCAACTATCACATTATTTTGTTTGAGGTAGGAGGAAGAAGACATTGGTTCAGTAGTTTTTCCCAAAAATACTGTGTTTTCAGTGATTAAAGATCAACCTGTGCTCATTTTTTCATAATTTAGTGGGAATCTTCAACTGAAAATTACATCTTTCCCCTTTTCCCGACCTCCCAAATGATCTGATCAGTGTATACTTTTTCCCTCCTGACCCCATCCTGTGTATTTCTGGTGCCTCTGTCTTTCTGTCTCCACCCTTACAGGAGCATTTTCTGTGCACTTCCATTTCTTATTGTGCTCCATCATGTGCCACCTCTCTCTGCCTTTTTATCCAGCTTTTCTCTGAGGTACTCAAAGGTAGCTTTTGCAATGGGTTTTTCCTCGTTTTCCCAACATACCATTTCTTCTCTGCCCTCTGTGGTGTTGAAAAGCCTCATTCTCTTCCTTTGGCTTTTGAAAAGTTAAGCCTCAGTAGAGTAACAGGCCCCAAAGGGCTCTTTGTGAAATAACTTCTTGCAGCAATTACAACAGTGCTGCCCTTCAGCTCATATTTCTCAAAGTTCTTCTGACAAGGTTCATCATAACAAAGTATGATGCAGCATGGTGGATAGGTATGGAAATAGCTGATGTCTTAATCTTGTAGATCTTGGTAATACTTGGCTGATGTTAAAAGAAAAGGCATTTTATCACTGTTGCATTTTGTCATGTACATGAGAAAAGGTTTGTACTTCCTGGAGCAACAAAGTAATTTGGGAGCTCTTTTTAAATAACTGTGTTTAAAACCAAATACAGCTCAGATATACAAATGTGCTCTTCATGTTCCCTTTAGGTCTACAATAGCTAAACTCCATTCCTCTTTTCTCTGCAACCTTTTCCCAAGATTTTCACTACAGCCACTTTTCATCCAGTCTGAATTCCTCCTAAGCCATGGTGACGAGCATTTGCTCTTGTGTAGTTGTAGCTCTCAGAGGCAGCTAGCCAAGACCAAGCATTGTGCACAAGGATTTAAGAAGAATTTAGGCCAGATGAATCTAGGCCACAGGCTCCACATTTTTTATGACAAGTGCTATTGTAGTATTAGTTTTGCTCCTTTGTTTTGGTCGCAATACTTAAGAAATCTCTGAAGGGTGGATTGCATGTGGATAGAAGTACACGTGCTCACATACCTGTATGTGTCTGCATTGTTAGAGAGGAAAAATCCCAATATGCAGCTTCCCCAATGGCTCTTTGAACACATAATACTTCCTGTACAAATACTGTCAGATTGTATTTCTGATTACACATAAATATACTTTAAAAGCATGCTGAAGTTGCAATCAAATGCTGTGAAGTTAGGATTAGGAAATGAGAATTAACTTTACTTAATTCTTACTAGCTGACTGTATTTTGTCATACATTTATTTTAACTACAGTGTCTCCACTGTATCAAAGTAATTTCTTTTTAACAGAAAAACACTTTTTTCCCCATAATCTCATGCTGTTTTAAGTAAAATTTATTTTATGAAAAAAGAATGCTTGAACTGATGCATGGCATAAAAATTTCTGCCCAGGTTGTTACAGTTTGGCAGAGTTGAAAGCAATTGAACAAAGAACTTCTAAATGAAAAATGTAAGACTGAACTTAAGTGAAGGAAATGCTACTGGAGCCTTTGATAATTAACTTTGTTACATTTTTCTTTGTTCAGATTAGTTTAAGTTACGAATAGATAGCTTTCTTATACAAAGAAGAAATGTCTTTCATTTGCATTTTGTCTATAAAGGTAATTTCTAATATTTTTCTAGAAATCCAACTGGTTGGATTCTGTTAGACAAGACCACTAACAGCTGACTGAGAAGTTAGTTGCATTCTTTTATCGTTTCCAGGACGGTTCATATCAAAGTCCTTCTATTCCAGAGTATCCAGATGTCCAATAGAAATTGTATGTTTAATTTGCCAGAAATCCAAATGCCAAGTGTATCTAGCTGACTGAAATGTTACATGAGTTTCTGCAAATATTTACAAGACGCATTTGCAGTGTCTGTGGTATCAAAAAGAGATGGAAGCAAGCCATTCAATGTTTTCTTCTTTGCTCTCGTTGCTGGAAGAGACTGAAAGCTGCTCCAACTTTCAGAGCTGGTAGTGATTCCTAATTAAATCCTCAAAAGAAAGTTAACTGGTTTGCCTGTGGCTAAGGCAGTCCTTGAACTTTTTTACTGCTTGGTATTAAACATCTATTTAAAACAGAATACAGAAAATACAAATAGAATTTGAATGAACACATCTTTATAGTGCATCACATATTTATGATGCATACTGTGCATTTTGTTTAGGATCAAATTCTAGGTTTCGTTGCACATTCTTGGCTACTGTTGACAGTGTCTTTTGGACTGGCTGAGATTTATTATCCAGATTTTACACTAGGGGAACCTGGAGCAATAAAAGAGCTGTTTCAATCACTAATCCTTACTTGAAAATATACTCATTTGTGTACAAGTCTGTCACAAGTGATTGCTTAATGGAGGGTTTCCCAAACTCTAATTTTTGTTGTTTTTTTTTCTTTTTAGGTAAAGTAATTGATGTTGATCAAGGAATTATTTGTGAAAATGTTCCTATAATTACTCCGAATGGCGATGTGGTGGTTTCCAGACTAAACTTCAAAGTAAGATGATATGCAAGAATCTTCTGATTGTTGCCATCACATTAACATAAACAGCACAGAATTCATATACCTTATGTTAAGTACTTGGAGGAGCATATGGATTAAAGGGGAAGTCCAGAAAGGTAGGCATAGTAGCTCAATAGAGGCAGACATATGTAGTTTGTTCTGCTCAGAGAAAGAAAAGGGAGGATTTCTGTTGCTGTTGCCAGGTGAAAAACTGACCTGAGATTTTCAAAGATGTATATGGCACTATGCATCCATCTTAATTTCAATAAAATTGGGATGCTTTACTTATAAAGGCTCCTTTGAAAGTCTGAGGCCACAGCAACAGTGAAAAAATCAAACCCATAGTTTTTATTGATCACCACAAAGAGCAGTGCTGACTGATAGCTGACAGCATAGTTCACAAGTCCAGTTGGGGAGCATTTACTCAGTAGAAACTTGTATTGTTTTTAAAAAACTTTTCCAGACACCTCTTGGTACCTGCTCACAATTTTAATGAGTGACCTTTACTGAATTACTACCATATGTATTCTGATGTGATATCCCAGTGCAGATGCTGTTCTTTTTAAAAAGAGTTGGAGTTATCAGAAATAAATTGAACAATTCCAGCAGATCTTTTAATTTAGCTAAAGCAGGATGTTCCTTTTCTTCTGAATTAGGAACTAGGAGGAAAGGGTCCTAGCTATGGCAAAACTTGCAACAATTTCAGTGCAGGAATTTCAGAATTGTAAAATTACAACCTTATGATCAAGCAGACATTTTTATTTATTCATTTGTCTCAAGAGACAGAAACAAAGAAAATACAGAAGTCAGTATATTTCTTTAAAACATAGATAATGACATTGTGATTATACATAAATATACACCCATATATACACAGGGTAATAGTCAAATGAGTAAAAAAATCACGTGGCATCTCAGCCAAGTTAACATAGGTAATTAAGTGGGAAATGGCAATGTGAATTTTCCAGATCACTTGATTGGCCTCCCATACCTGCAGTAAATGTCACAGATAGGCACAATACTGCTTAAAACATTTTTAATACCTTTGGACCTATTCTACGTTAGTGCAATTGACTCTGACTGTGATGTACTGACACTGTAATATAATCATATTACATATTATATATATAATAATATCATATATTACTATAAATATTACTACTTTATACTATTGTAAACATTAGTTTATAGAGATACTCAGATATAATAGAAATTATTATCATTATCTCAGCCCACACATTTTATCTAATGCCACTGTTTCCAGAATAGTTGCATGAATACATGCAGCTAATAATTGAAATTTGCTTATAATTTTATGTAAATGCTTATGTAACCCTTTTTAGGGGTCTTAGACTCTCTTGTACCATATAACAGAGTGTAGTAACATCTTTGCATTTTCATCATTTTTGCAGGTTGAGGAGGGGATGAATCTTTTAATCACTGGACCTAATGGCTGTGGAAAGAGTTCACTTTTCAGAATTTTAAGTGGTTTGTGGCCTGTGTATGAAGGAGTTCTCTACAAGCCCCCTCCACAACACATGTTTTATATACCACAAAGGTATGTGTTTTGCTGAAGGTGATGCCTCTTATTTGGTTACATGAATTTTGACCCTTCTCCTATTTCAAGTCTGTGATGTGTACTTCGAAGTTAAAAGGTGGTAGGCACAACCTCAAGTGTGTGAAGTGTGTTTATAAAAAGAGATCTTTTATCATTGGTGATGCAACATCATTAGTTATTGTAAAGGGCTCACATACACTTGTGTTGTAGCCTGTGTTCCTCAGATGGCTGAAGTCCTGGATAATTGAGATCATGGGAACGGACTGGAGTCTGAAAAAAATTCAAAATAGATCTAGTATATCTCAAACCTGATTTCTTTTAAAACCAAGGACTGAAACAAGTGAGAGTGGTTTGATTCTTAAGTGTCAAAGTAACCAAAACCTCACTTTCACACTGCAAGGCCACAGTCCAATCCAACAGTAACTGCAGATTGTCTTTTTAATAATATGTGCTCATTTCACTAATGGAAGCTTGGCTTTGTTGTGCTTTCTTTGTACTCTGACATGCTGTTGGACTCTCAGTACATACTCTTATGCAATTGGTTCTAGAATATCTCCTTAGAGACCTCTAACTATGTTGTTTTGCAAAAGCAAAGTCAAACACTGAACCTTTGCTTCCTGTAGTTCATTTCTTCCCATGGGCAAAAGAAGTAGTCATGATAACAGTTTGTAGCTTTGTTTAAAAAAGTACAAGATGAATGGAATCTAATGAACAGATCAGTAGATTTTTCTTGCTGTAGGTGAAGGTAGCAAAGAACACTGCTCTATGATTTTTTTCTAGCCATTTATTGCTAGCCATTATCATTTTTCTCAAGACTTTTATTCAGGAGTTTGGAGCAAAATGCTTTATTAAATATTTTTGAAAACATTATTTCAGAATACCCATTGTGTGGAGCATTCTTAAAAATTGATTTACTTAGAACAAAAGGTAATTTCTTGAAGAAAATCTCAAGTTTCAGCCACTTCCTTTCTCTGTGTGATCCCAGCCCCTACTCAAATCAAGATCTGTGGCTGGCTTGCTTACAGCCCTTTTCCTTCACTTCTGTTCCCTTCATTCTGTGAAAGCAAACAGACTCACTTTGCATTCAGGCAGATTTGCCAAGGTGCAGCTTGAGGGGATTGCATCACATCTGCTAGGTTGTCATTTCCATAAATGTGGTTCTTTGTTAGCTGCTTCCCCTAACTTTGCAGATCTCTTCTATGAAACATTTCAAAGAGTTTTAGTCAGAATTTGCCCACTGTGACCAAAGCCATGCAGGGATTGGCATTTGCAGTCCCTCCTGATAGGATCCCCACTGGGAAAGATGTCCTTGCAGCATCCCAGGGACACTGCCATAGCTCAGCTCTGTGGCTCTTCATGAGCTCTGTGCTTCCCTTCCCAAGGGGCAGAGCAGTGTCTGGGTAAATGAGGCAACAGTGAGTGACAGAGAGGGCTCTTCTGCAAAAATGCTGAATCTTGTTGGTGGCTGAAGATTTTGAAGTCTTCTCTGGAGGACACTTCAGCTGGGTCAGAATGCCTTTTGTACCTTCAGAAATGTGGCCTGTCATCCATAAGTGTCTTGTTTTTGGATAGGGTCTGAGACTGAATCTTGTAGTGATTTCTGGGTGAATGTGGCTGAAGGGCTTGATAAAACACAGTAGTTTGTTTGGCTGTCTTTGAGGATCTCAAATTGCTTTTTTGCCCACTGTATTTGTTCTTTGGGCACACAGAGTCAGTATCTGAGATACTGAGAATTACTTGAAGGCCATCCAGTTTTATGTTGAAGTTTGTAAATTTTGGGACAAGATTTGCAATAGGTCTGCTGGAGTTTTAGGGCTTTTTTGTGGCTTGCCTTATTGTCCAGGCTTTTCTTTTTTTTTTTTTTGCCTGTAATCTACCTGTGAGTGTTTTAACAGTTCTTGTATTTGTGACATAAATAAATCACAGATCCACTTGGGTTTTTTAGTCTGTCCCTGGCTCTAGTATACATTTAGAATTTTTCTACTGGTTTGTAAACTGTCCTGAAGTCCCCAGATTAAAGAGGTTTGTTTTGTAAGGTCCTGATGGTGAATTTTGCTTATTAACCCTGTGCAAATTGCTGCTTTATCAGGATTACTTTCTCTTTGTTTATTTTCGTTAGGCATAATTCTATGAATTCTAGACTGAAGAATTGAGTGCCCTGCCTGCATTTCATAATGTTTGTATTTCATCATAACTTTAGGGAAAATTGTTCCTGTCAATCTGGAAAATGTTCTGGAAAATATTTCAGACTGACAGGATCTGGGAGGTGGTAGGATGAGATCAATCTGGCATCAGCCTACCTCACTGTTTTGTTTGGTGGGTAGGTACAGCAGAAGGCTCTTGAATTGGTGGATGTCCATCAGAGCAGCAAGGCAGGATGGCATCCTTGTGTTTATGTATATACATTACATCTCTGGTCTAAGACTGGTGGCTTTCCATTCGTGGACCCAGTTACCATTGAAGCATCTGCATTCCTTGGCTGAGTTTAATTCTGCATCAGCCCATTTTGTGTGAAGTGTGGAAAACTTGTCTGCACACACGAATGGTGGAGAATACAGTGACTACTGGATAACAGAATACTCCACAGTAAATAGGAGCTCACTGAAAAGATTATTTTTTTATTTCTGTTTTTTAATGTTCCAGCATAGTATTTCAGAAATGTATGGGAAGTCACGTGTCTTTTCTGACTTCAAAAGCTACATGCAAAACTATGATTTATTAAAATATGAGTTAGCTCATTGTATACTCCAAATTTCATCCACACTGCAAGCACTTTGTAGTTACATTACTTAGTGGTTTGTAGGCTTTAAAACAGAGCCTTAAGAATCCCTGTCTTTTTGGGGGTTTAGATTACTTAGCATAAGTACTCTGCTTTTTTTATCTTTTGCTGTGAATCATTGTGAGGGCTTTTTTTCTTCCCTTGTATAGGACTAGGCCTTGCAGAGTTTATCTATAATCAGTCACAGTTCTGGTGAATGCTCATGAGACAACTGCCCTTTTTGGGGGCAGGGTGAGAAAAGCCCAGGAATTTCAGGGGCTCTGCCACTCTCCTGGCCAGGCCTGTCCATAAGGATAGTGGGCAGAAGGGGAGGCAGGCAGAAGAGATGGGGGCTTGAGGAACCTCTAAGAAGTCCAGCATCATTTGATGCCTGAAGCAGATTGTTGTTTCAGTGCTAGGAACTGGTCACACCTCAACAAGTTGTTAGATCTCACTGGAGGCTCAGTAACTGGCAGAGTGTATGTTCTTACCCCTTCTACTTCTCTCTCTCTGTCTTTTGCAGAGTAAAACTCATTTGTTTTAACTACCTCTTTGCATTCTAGCCAAGAATCAACTGGCCAAGAATGTAGCATGAATGAAAAAATAAACACGTGTGGCACTCTAGTTGGTAATGAATCATAGTTCAAATCAGAATCCAGAAACATTTTAAACAATAAATCATTAACAAAAGCATGTAGTGGGTAACAGGAGTACTGATACTGAAGATAAACCACCCACAGAGTCACACAAGAGTCACACAGAGTCATACAGAATCACACAGAATCATACAGAATCACTAGGTTGGAAGAGACCTTTAAGATCATCACGTCCACCCCATGCCCTAACACATCAACTAAACCATGGCACCGAGTGCCACATCCAGTCTTTTTTTAAACACATCCAGAGGTGATAACTCCATCATCTCCCTGGGCAGACAATTCCAGTCCTTCATCACACTTTCCATGAAAAACTTTTTCCTAATATTCAACTTATATTTCCCTGGGTGCAGCTGAAGGCTATATCCTCTCATTCTGTCAGTTGCTGCCTGGAAAAAAAGACCAAGCCCCACCTGACTACAGCCACCTTTCAGGAAGCAGAGAGTGACACAATATCTATCTGATGCACTTTGGGAATTAGCCTTTCACAACCTATCTGAAAGTAGCCTGTTTCTCCAGACTGCACCCTGTTTCTACTCTATTGGTCTCTTACACCTGGGAGAAGACTCCATCTTCATGGAATTAGAGAGCTCTAGCACGCAGTTCCTCCTAGCATTTATTCCAGCTTTTCTTGCTCTCCAACTAAAAGTCTCAGCTTTTTCAGTTGTAATGAAACAGATTCTGCACATGTTGGCTCTCATTTCCTTAGTTTGATATAAATGCCAGGAAAATTGCACACCTACATCCTTGCAGGTTACCTTGACAACACCACCACAGGAATATTCCTCAATATCTCTGCACTGTAAGTTGCATTAAAGCTCTAAATGCCACTGGGTTATTGATATAAATTGTTAATCATGTTCTGCCTGCTGTGTCATATTGTATTATTTGCATGGAGGAATGTCTCATGCAGTCTCTGTTAGTTCCCTAACCTTTGCTCATGACTCTCGAGTCTTCCTAGCACAGCACATACCTAGAATGTCCATCAGCATTTTCTCTGTCTTTCTTGAGGACTGGTTCCCATAGAGCCTGGAGTAATACACTGTACTTCTTTCTCCTCATCCATTGTCACTGTTCTTTCTCTCCAGCTTGCTTTTACTGTAATTTGGGTATTTTTGTGAGAGGTGTGTTTCTCCAGTAGCATGCATAGTTTCTTTGTTATTCTGTTTGCCATTCTAGTAGAAGACCTGCCCACTTTCTCAGCAGTCACATCAGTGGTCCAATTCTGTGTTCTTTCTCTCTCTTACTATTGCTCATTCTGTAGAGCAACAGATCTGTTGAAAGGTTTCTTTCCTTCAACACCAGGGTTATCAAATGCTAAAAGGGAGGCAACCAAAGATAAACTGGTATCAAATGTTGTTTGTTCTTTGTAATTTAAAATTTTTATACCTGTATCTTGCTGCCTTCTTAATAATGCTAGGACAGTATGGAATAGCATAGTGTGAAGGTTTATTTGGCCCTCCTAAGCTGTTTGGTTTTGCATACATCTGCTCTATTTCTGGTATTTTATGTGGGGTTCATTTACAAGTCTTTTCCTGTCTGGCATTTTTCCTTCTGTGTTCTAAAAATATCCTTGGATATAAAACAAAATTACATAGTCACAGAGATATTTTTCCTCTCCTTAGCTCTATTGAGTAATCCAAATGTCTGATGTGATTTGCCTCAGGTAGTCCAAGGACATTCATCATGTGGATGAATGAAGCAAGAATGTTTCAGTTCTAAGTGATATAAATAATAAAGTGATAAAATAAAAGTAAATTTTATGTTATAATGAGAATTTGAAGATTATAGTGCAACTCAAGTGTTATTTTAAGCGCAAAGTAGTTAGTAATAGCCACTCTCATTCTGAAACAGTTCTTGATTATGTACACAATTTAATGCAAAATTGCTGTGTTTCACTTTCAGATACCCTATATGACATACAGAAGTTTGTATCTGTCCAGTTCTTCTCTCTCAGACTTCTTTCTTGTTAGTGTGTGGTCTGCTGGAGAAGTAGCCTGGATGAAGTGCTGTGCCTGTACGAGTTCTGTTGCCTCATCTTGTTCAGATTGGCTCAGATGGCTCTGTCCTGTGTTGTATTTTGCACATCTTAATTTGCTGTCAGCTAATACTGCTCTGTCTTTAAGTATGATCTTTTTAGTTGAGTCAGGTGGAGTTAAGCTGTACTCTGCACATGCCAACACTGCACCAGCAATTGTCATTGCCCTTCAGCATTTTGCTGATAGTGCATCACCACATCGACATGTACCTTCAATTCTTTGCCATTGGTTCGTGTCATGCTGTACAGATATCTGCTCCCTGGCACACTGGATCTGTCTCTTGGACTTGCTCTTATCAAGTTCATGATGCTCCTTTTCAATGTGTTTATTTCCAAAGTTCACCACTTATCTGACAGATGAGAAAAAGGTCTTTCGTAGATAAGCGTTAACAAAAAACATAACACAGCACACTTCATACTGTGTGCAATAGTTTGAATACTATTTTGTTATAGATGTGCTTTAAAGATTGCCTACTACTTTGTATCTTATTTTTCCTCTTTTGAGATTAATCAATTCCAGACAGCTTACCTCAGTTCTGCTGTTTGTTAGAAACTGTGGACTGGCATCTGAAGCATCTCTCAGGCTCTCTCCTTGGCCAGGGCACAGCTTCTTTTCATCTTTTTGGCATTCCTATAGAAATGCTTGCACTTACCCTTCCTGATTGATGAAATTTCCCTCTACCATCATTTCAAACAGAAAAGTTCTTGCTTTGCTGCCCTGTATGTTGGCTGAAGCTTTGTCTGCCAGGATCTGTGTGAATCCTCTCCATTTCCACTGAAGGCTCACTTAGACCTATAAAGTTTAAATTTTTATTATTAGGTCTGTGTGCTGACTGCTCAGAATTAATGGCAGTACTTCTTGGTGGGACACTGTGTACAAATTCACCAACACTGATAGTCAGAGGTGGGAAATGGTTTTGTGGATTAGCTGCTACTCCCCCTCAAGTCATGCCAGGTGTCTTCTCTACTGCCCAGACACAAGACTCAACTGATTAAAGCACAGTTTACAGATATTTTCTCTTATTAAGGAAAGTGTTGCATAAGTTCCAGCCTGAAGTATACAGTCAACTTGCTGCATTGGGATTTACCTTAGGTTTAAAATGTATTTACATAAATCCAACATTTAAGGGCTACTGCTAAACTGATCTTTATGAAGGACTTCAGCATTCCCTGGGGTTTTGGTCCCTCAGTGCCTTCAGACTGGAGCATGTCTGGAGCAAGCTGTGGCTATGGGAGATACCAGGAGAACTAAATGTGGATGAGGAATTGAGATGTATTGATACATACTCAACTTTTACTCCAGTACATGCCAGACTTTTACAAAACTTCATTTAAAAGCTAGGAAGAATAAGTTTTGCACTTTTTCTAAGTACATAGGTTAAGCTTGACAAACATTTTATAATTACAAAGTCATTAATGGATTGTAAGAACTGAATACATGGCTGATGTTTATAGGATCCATCCTGCAAAATAATGACAATCTGTTTCATCTCTGTTAGGCTCATTTTGCTGATAGAAGCAGCTCATAGAATCATAGCATGCCTTGGATTTAAAAGGGGCCTTTAAGACCATCCAGTTCCAGCCCCTTCCACTAGGCCAGGTTGTGCAAAGGCCTGTCCAGCCTGGCCTTTGCACAACTGCCTGGAACATTTAGAGGAACGGGGTATCCACAACTTCTTTTGCCTTTAAAATTTAGTTTTGATAGCAGTGCCAGGGGAACAAATTCACTTAGAGATTAACTGAGAACTATGTGTAGCTTAGCAGTGGTACAAAGTTGCATGTTGGGGAGTAATCTGGTGGTTGCATTTACATGACCTAGTTTCTGCACTAAGCTCCCATTACTCCGTCCAGCTTGAGCAGTTACATCCAGCTTAATGCACCTGCCCTGCAACTGTGCAGCAAAGGATCTTTGACAGATGAACAGAATGGCAACTGTTTACTATTTCAATAATATTTTACCTAGGAGCATCATAAAGCATGCTTCAAATGATTTATGCATATTAAGTAATGAGAAACAATTTGGTTACATAACAATGAGAAGCACTGGGAAACATAAACTATGAAATCTGCCTGACATAAAAAGCTTGATATGAAAAGACTAGGAGGATGCTGGCTTTTGTAAGAGAAGGATAACTGAAAACTTTAATAACAGAAGTAAGTCCTTTCTCCTCCTTCCTGTTATAGTTTTCAGTCCGAAACTCCATTATGGTCCCCTATGCTTTTAAAAATCCAGGTAGTAGACATAGCCAACACCTCCTTCTTGGAGAGAAGGTAGTAGTTCTTCCCATGCCCTTTAGGCTTTGCCATTTGCCTGCCCCTGGGCTCCAAAACTCCAGAGCTGTGTCCTGGCCTCAAGGCCATTCAGCTTTCTCCCAACTTCTCCACAGTCTGCTCACTCTGATATTTCTTAGGTTCTAGTTCTGTGTTTGACTGCCTGCAGGCGAAACCTGTTTGCCCAAGACTATGTCAAAATGGCTTTTGAATATCTGGAGATATTCAAAATGGAGACTCCCCAGCCTCTCTGGGAAACTTGCTTCAGTGCTTGATCACCCTCACAGTGAAAAACTGTTTCCAGATGCTCATATGGCATCTCCTGTTTCAGTCTGTGGCCATTAGCTCTGATCCTGACACTTGACACCCGTGAGAAGAGCCCAACTCTGTCCTCTTTGCACTCTCCCTTCAGGTGTTTCTCTAAGTTGGTAAGATCCCCTTGAGACTTTTCCAGGCTAAGTGCCCTGAGGTCTCTTTCCTCATAGGAGAGATGCTCCAGTCCCTTCACCAGTTCTGTGATACTTGAATCCCAGCAGATGCCAGGAGCCCAGCATTGTGCAGCATCACACAGACCTCTAGTCACAGCATATGCTACACGTGTGCCCATCTGTGCTAAGGTTCCTTGGCACTATGGTCTTGAGCACTCTGGTAGGATTTTCTTGGGAGTAAACAATGCTATTTGTCATTTCTGCTGTCAGACCAAAGTGTGTTACCATGAGAACATGTTGCATCACTTCAAGATAAAGACAAGGACAAGGCAGCGGTGTAATTGCTGGTGCCAAGTGGGAGCTCTTGCAGGCTCCTCTGTGAAGATTAGCTGACAAAGTTTATCCTGTACCCAGGAGATAAGTGCAGCACAGCACAGGCCTGAAGGCCAAGCTGTAAGTGGAGCAAAGTATAGCACAGGCCATGGCCACTCAAGGCCACAGGTCACCAACTCCATAATGCAAACTAGTCTTCCATCTAGGGTCACTGCAGCTGCTTGGCCTGTGTCCTGGGACCAGTTCACTTGAGGACACCACTGACTACAAAGAGGGCCAAGGGTAACTAACCCAGACTTACATGAGTAACTTCTAGGTGAGACAAGTCTCTTCTGCTGACAATGTAGAGTAGTCCCCACAACACTGGGTTTTCACTTCTTTAGCCATTATGTCATGGTCTCATGGGACAATGTAGCAGGTGGGATTTCTTCTTCAGTTCATCATGTGTACACCTACCTAGCTTAGATGGGATTGTGGCTTTCCCAAGAGGGAAGACTTTTCCAGGCTTGGTTATTTGCCTAACATCTTGCATTAAATATACCCTATCAATCTCAGTTTCTGCTTATTACTGAAGCTCCCTTGAAGAGCTGCATCACATACCAGTAATGCTTATAAAATGTCTGTAATAATGTTTTATGTATCCATATGCATGGTGTGTCTCTATTCTGTCTGTCTTGTTCTGTCCTGTGTAATGCAGTGTTTCACAGTAGATAAGAGAAGTCAGTGCAGTGAGTGTGTAGCTTCTCACTTGTTGGCAGGTGTTTCACTGCAGACACTCTATTGCTCTATGAATACTTGTGTATTCATATCACAGTGCATGGGAAAAGTTATGCCACGGACAACTAAGCACTGTCAAACCCAGAGCAAAATCAGCCTTTGCTCCAGAGACTTTGCTGTCTACACTTCCTCTTCCCTGTGAAATAAGGTGTCACTTCTCATCTACAAAGCTGTGAATAATTCAGGATCATTCTGGAAGAGGGAAACTGCCTTGCTTGTTGTGTTACACTGCTGTGATAAAACTCAGAAACACCTCTTAGGCTGGACTGTGTCTGGTGGGACTGACAGACTACAACCTTGTCCAGAACAGCTCATGGTTCTTTCTTCAGTTCATGATCATCCATCCAGATAATCCTTTTATTGTCAGTACTGCCAGAGGTAGTTTAGGAAAAGAGGAATATTTTCTCTTCATTTGATTGATTCGTTGCAGGTGGTATAATTATTTCATAATGCATTAGGTGCTAAAATTTTTGTAGAAATTGTTTGGGGTTTGATTTTAATTATATGTGTGTTTTTGTGTATTCTCTGCCTATTGCAAGATACAAACAGACCGAACTGAATAATTATGTCTATAGGTGAATTGCTCACCTTGAAAAAATTTTGCCATCTGACTAGTTCTAGTAATATTCTGTTTATCTAATTTATCTAATATTCTATATCTACGATCTTGGTAGTAGTGAAAAATCATTGATAGCTGAGTATGAATAGCACTTTAAAGGCTTCTTTTACCTTTCTGGGTGTTATTTGCTCCTAGATTGTTTTCTTGTAGAAATGTGCACAGCTCTTTTGGAAAAAAAAAACCCAAAAAACCACAGAGTGATTAATGTGATTTTTTTCAGCCTTTGATACCAGATTCTAATTATATGCATTGAGAATTCAGCCTTTCATACTGTGCACTTCATTTCCTGTTAACTATATTCCCTGGCATTATGGTCTTTAGCACTCTGGTAGGATTTTCCACTAGGTAACTGATCTATCTGAAATATTTAGAGGATGTTTGTGGCTAGTTCTGTATAAGTGGAGAGCAAAGTTCAGTGTAGGGTAGCTTAAAAACAGATCAATTATTTATATATTTAGAACAGTTACTGAAACTTTATCTGGCCCTAAAATCCCTTGAACTAGACACAAAGTAAACAAACAGCTTGTTGTATTTTTTCAAATTTTGATAAATATTATTTATTATTTTTTAACTCTTCTGTTTGAGAGCAGTGGATACAACACTACTTAAAATGAACCTAATTCACATTCATTCAAGAAATTTTATTTTCTCAAATTTGTAGTGGTGATGCCATCTTTTTTTTTTTTCTGTTTATGTTATTAACGTCATTGAAGGATTATTAAGAATTCAGTACTTTAATTAGTGGAGGCTGTTGTTTCTTGTTGATTACTGTTGATCAAGATTTGCTGTTGGTGAAAACTGGAACTTTTACTATTAATCTAAATCAGGAGCTTTACAATAGCTGGAGTTTTGCTGAGGTGATTCCAGACAAAATACAGCAGCTCGTAAAATTAAGATCTTGGCATCCCCTAGATGGTCAGACAGAGATTTTGAGCTTTTGGAAAATGGTCCAAAATATCTATGTAGTAGGTAAAGGGAGCCACCTAGAGTTAACCTATAGGAATCTCTATGTGTAAATGTATGTTTGGTCTTCTGCCACTTACTGTAGTTTAGGTGTTAAACCCATTTATCACTCTTGAGAGCAGGCACCTAAATAAGATTAGAACCCCCTTTAAATGTTTTTACAGTGCTAATGAAGGATTAGGATAGTTACTGGATTTTATCTTGGAGAGCATTAGGGAAAAAAAGACTGGTACCAAAGTCTCCCTCCTTCCACTTGAGGACTCTGACTAGTATAGAGTATAATAAAGCTCTTTCCTGTTACTCTCTCTTTGGACTTATGGTTCCTGCCTCTTAACAGTAGTTTCCTTGTAGGCCATTCTTATTTTCTGCTAGCTAGTAATTGATGGGGTTTGTTACTCCACTGCAAGCTGGGCTTTTCTGTAGTTTTTACAAACCAGATGGAGAGAGCCATGCTTGGTAGTACCGATGTGTTTAGATGGGAGGCCAGAAGGAAAATGCAGCTGTGGCAGGAAGCAGTGCTGGTGACTCAGTAAACAGCACCAAGTGTCCTGGCACAGGGTGTTTGAGTGCTGTTTTTGCTGTAGGTTAAATCTCAGAGCTGCTAGTCATTACAGGATCATACTTCACAAGGTAAGGTATTAAACCCCAGAAAAATTACATGATAGATAACTCTGTCCCCCTTGCCCTTACCTGCAACTTCACCTAAATTACACAGTCTTACCCGCTGATTTATACCTTTCTGAGGCCAGGTGGAGTTGCTCTTCTGTCCCAGAGGTGGCAGCAGTCTGGAGCAAGTGGAATGATTTCTGCACATGTGAGAAGTCAAGCCCTTTGGGATTTTAGATGGAGAGCATTGTGGATATGTAATAGCTCATTACTTCATGAAGTTACTTAATGTTTAGAATTGAGATTTTGCAATATCACAATTAATGTCAGTGGTTCACTGCACTTGGTGCTAGTGTTCATGCAGCAGCCCAGAGCAGCACTATTGCCACAATGAGCAGAAAGCAAAGCAGTGAGCAAAGAGGAGCAAGCAGTGCTTGTATTTGACTTGTGATTGTGGTTTTGCTCCATCTGGGTGCTTGCCACAGCACAGAGGTGACCAAATGATGATGGCAAAAAGTTCAGATCTCCTGCCCTTCCCATCCTCACACAGTTGGTGGTGAAAGTAGTTTAACCACAGAAGGGTGCAGACAGTTCACCATGGATGTTTGCAGCACTAAAACCAATGCAGCTGATGCCAGCTGGCATGTGAATTTTAGTTTATATGGCAGCTTCAGATCTGTAGTTCTTCACATTTACTCTATGGTGTATGTTAGGGACTCTAAGAATAATAGATCCACCCTTATGCAGACACCTCCAAGGGAAGGTAAGAAATCTGCTGAGGTATTAGACATCTCTGCCAGGCAAAGCTCTCCGCATGCCTGAGTCCTCCCCACTACACAGGTCCAGAGCTTTTTAGGGAAGAAAACTGACCCCTTTTTCACACACTGTGAAGCTGTTGGAAGCAGTTTTTGGTGGCAAGAGCAAGCTGCCTGGAAGCCTCCTCATTGCTGGCCCAGTTTTGACTGCTCCTTTCTATCATCATCCCCTGGCACTACAGCTTTAATAAGACTAGTATTGTTTTATGAAATGAATCCAGAGGGAGTTGTGGAACACTTGGCACAGAAAGCAGGACAGTGTCTGGAGCCTGACTGTTCTTTGGCTCTGACTTTCCCTTCCAAACTCAAAATCTCACCAACTGTTCTGTGGTGTTTCCAGTTTCCAAGAGCTATCAGCAGTGTCTATGAGACAGGATGGATATTTGTCCTTCACAAGAAATCCTTAGACCAGCAGAGGAAATGGTCAGGTAGATATTAAGTTACCTTTACTGTCTTAACCTGAATGGCCTCATATATTTTATAAACCTGTGAAACTACTTTTTCAGTTCTCTTTGTTCTGAGCCTAGGAAGGTTTTTGTGTCCTGGGCTGTACCACAGGCTGGGCACAGCTCATGACATTGTGGAAATTTGCCACAGCCATTCCCCAGCCATGACTAGGGACTCTGGCTTCAAATTGAAGACAGCTTGTTTTAGTAAGACAGATGGTATTATCTGGTCTGGAAATATGGTGACTAAGAAGCTGCTTCACATACAGCACAGCCTTGTACTTGGCAAAGGCAGGCTGATGCTGGGAGGTTTAAGGTGACCAGCCCCTTTAATATGTGCTACTTTGCAATTCAGAGGTACACTGGCTTCTAGAGCCAGCTAAGTTATGCCCAGTCTGAATTCTGCACTCCAGAAAAGTAGAGAAAGAGAGTTTTCAGTGCAAAGAAGGTTTTCAGTGCTCTTCTGTCTGACTTGAGTGTCTCCTGCTGCACCATGGAATTTTTTACCAGTTTGTGCTGCAATGTTTTTGTTACAACTTGATTTTAACATGTGTGTGTTTAAATCAATTTCTAAATCTCTTAAGAGCACCAAACCTTGAATACAGGATAGGTCTGGTGATTCCAAGTGAAAGCATTCAAAATGGGCTATGAAGTGCATATTTATTCTGCCTAATCTGTCATTGTGTTTCCGTGCTAACACTACCCTTGTTGTTACCATGTAATCAACTTCTATGGAAGCAATACATTGTCCCTAAGGTAAGTTTAGAAAAATGTTCACCCACAATGCACCCACTGGATAATTCCAGTTTTAGCAACATAGTGCTTAAAGCCCTATACTCTGTACACAGAGCATCAGCAAGATGTGTTCACTTGAAGCCATCCTCAGATTACCAATTTCCTTGTATTGTTCCTCAGGCCCTACATGTCCATTGGAACACTGCGAGATCAGGTTATCTATCCAGACTCAGTGGAAGACATGCATGAGAAAGGCTACCAAGATGAAGATCTGGAGTCTATTCTGCACATGGTTCATCTGTACCACATAGTTCAAAGAGAAGGAGGTAAATTGCATATTTTTGTTAAAAACTCAGCAAAATCCATTCTTTGCACGTGTCTTAGTGTGACTGACCTTTTCTAACTGAACTGGCAAAACTTGATTCAGACCTTTGTGGCTGCGGGAGCTGCACAGACACATGGTTGTTGCTCCTGATGCTAACAGAGGGAGAAAAGCTGAGTGCTCCTCCCCTCCCCAGTAAATCCATGCCCAAGCTGAAGATCCTCACTATCTTGTGATGGCCAGTCTTTTCCTGGTATTGTGGGATCACTTACCATCATTGATTTTCATAAAAACTGTAACCTGCCTTAAAACATTGTAATGTCACTGACTACATCAACTTGAAAGCATGTGAATGAAGAGAAAGCATGTGAATGAAGAGAGAGTCAGATCTGCTTTCATCTCCCTAGTCTGTGGGATCAACAGGACTATGCCATGAGAAGGAGTGTCTGAGACCACCCTTCCAGGGTGAGCAAGTTAAAAATAACAAAACAACACTTGCTGGCAATAGAATGTTGCCATCTACTGCTTGCTATTTAAGTTGCCATATGTTCTCAGTGTTGTTTGTTCTCTGGGTTGGGGACAGTGTGTGTATATATATATACTGGAACTATAAATATCAAGATGCTAAAGGCTTCTTTTGTATCTAAGGAACTGGAGAATTTCATGGCTTTTTGTCTTTCATGTCCCCAAGCACAGCCGAAGTTTTTATCCTTTTGTTCCTATCAGACAGTAATCTTTAGTTTCAATTTCATCCCCATCTCATTATGCTTTTAAAATGGACATAGGACAAAAATGGTAACATTTAGAGAGAAGAAAATAGGATCTTCAGATGCCTTTAAGAGGTGTGCTGAATGTACCCTGTCTTTCTCTGCGAGCTGTCAGTGCTGATTTTGATCATGTACTTTGCCTTGTGTGTGCTTGGTGAGTCTCAGGATTGTTCTGACAACACAGAGTAGTGCTTCAGCCACTGGGAATCCTAAGACAATGTCTAAATTCCCATTCCTAGATGGCAGCCTGTTGTTCTGTTAAAGAGGCAGAAACTGCCTTTTTTTTTAAAGTATGTATGGATACTTCAGAGTCTTTTCTGCACATTTTAGAGTGGGAAGTAGTAATAATTTACAACAGCAATTGTATACCTAAAGATACTTCTCCACCATGGGTTAATGCTTCTTTGTTAAGAATGTAATAATGACTGTTGCAATAGAAAATAAGAATCTGCCATCATTCTGATTCATGTTAGTGTTCAAATCTGATCCTGTAACACAAGAAAAGGTAGGCAGAGCTAAGCTCAGTGACCCAAACAATTGCAGAGAAGGCCTCTACTTCCTACACTGACATCACAACTATTTCTGTTAGTATTCCTGAGTCACTTAATTCACTAAGTGTGCTTCCCGGATTGCTGAAGAACAAGCAGGAATGTTGGAATGAGCAGCTGGAAAAGGAGGAGCAGTTAAATTGTCAGTGACTGTGGAATGTGTGTATTCACTATGTGCTGGTACTTGTGGTTGGACTGCCCAACACATGACCCTTGGCAGCCAAAGCCACCCCCCAGCAGTCTCTGAGTGCACATGGTTGTGGTTTCTGACCCTGCAGCTGGAGCATGTAACTGATGATGGGGCAGTCACTGTGCCCCATGTCCAAGATGCCTTGGTTACAGTCACTGAAGCCCCAGGTTTGGATCAGTCTCATGCTGCTTTCCATGCCAAGGTATTTATTGCTGACCCTGTTCTTGCTCTTCTGCCTGGCTGACTGCACATGCACAACACACACAATATATTACAAAGTCTAGAGGACACTGTTACTGTTCACTGGTGCTGTATTGAAGCTCAGGATAAGGGCACACTGTGCAAAAGTTCACACAAATATTGTGAAAAAACATGTCTTAGATGCTTTGTGATCTAAAGCTACAGAAGTGGGCAAAGCCGGAAAACAGGGAGAGAGATTACCACATACCAGGAAGTTTTTAGGACCATAATATACTTACTTGTTCCCTTTTCTTCTTGGGCATTTACAGGAGACAAGTGCCAAGGTAAGAGCAGAGAGGAAATCTGTGACATATGATTTGACACGTTACATGGATTTCGTATGCTTAGGTATTTTTTAAAGCTGCCCTGGTCTGGGACAAAGACTCAAGTTCTGGGTTTTTTTGAACCAGCCATACTGAAATGCTTGCTGAAAGTGAACAGTTGAAATTTTTTATTTATACATAGACTCATACTTTTTAATTCAAATTTTTATTTTATTCTTTTGCTTAAAATCATATTATATTTTTATTAAAAATCGAACTTTTTCTGAAATAATGAAAAATCTCATGTAAACCTCTTGTGCTTTAACTGATAACAAATGCCGTGTGGGTATAATCTGATGCTTTGCAGTTTTGTGTTCTGCTCCTTGTGGGCAGTTATGAAAAAGTCAGATGAAGCCAGAGGTGCTCAGCTTTGACTCAAATTATTTGTTCTGGCATGACGTTATTGTTTTTAGCTGTATTACTTCCACATTGCAACAGTACAAGGATCACCACATTCCAAGTATTATGTCTGATGTTGTTTCTGTTGCTGCCAATGACAGAAATTCCTCTCTTTTTCTAGCATTAAGGTTTGACCCAATTAGAAGTAAGTAAAATAAATAACCCAATTTGGCATTTAGCTTCTGAGTTACCCTCATGAAACATTTTTCAGTCGATATCAACAGAATACATCAAATCCACCAAAACAGCAATCCCTCTCCCCAGCACTGCTGTTCTGGATGTTCCTGAGCCCAAGCCCTCGAGGAGGGCCAGTGGCTCTTGGCAGTGGTCCCCCTTGCTGCTGGGAGCAGAGCTGCCTTTTCACTGAGGCCCACACTTTTTTCTCACCACCTGGATGTTAGACAAATGCTCTTTTGTTATTTACCTTTTTATTATCTGTAAGGTGCCCCCACCAACATCAGCAAAGTTGTTAGCTCTACCAGAACCATAATTTCGTGCAAAATGAAAGTTGTGTTCAGCGTGTGTGGTGAAAAAGCGTGTCCAGAAATGGGGGCTAAAAGCAGGGAGATATGCAGTACATATACATAAAGTAGTTCCTTCTGACCTGCTTTGAAAACCTGTGCATATTTAGCAAGTGTCAGTGGAGATGCAGCCCTGGGCTGTCACTCGAGAGGAGCCAGGAGGCCGCGGAGCTGCACGCGTGACTGGGCCTGTCCGGTTGGGGCTGCTGACATTACTGAGCAAGTTCAACCTGTTTATGGTTTCTCAGCACTCTATGTTTATAATTATTCCTCATTATTTTGCACATTTGTCATATCTTTGGGTGTTGTCCAGGGAGCCTTTGTGCTAGGCCATGTATAAACAGACGGACAAGCCCATTTCCTCTCGCTGAGATTATTTCATCTGATCGCTTTAACCCTGGATTTGCTTTTGTTACTGGTACCAGCAGGAACTCTGGAGAGCTCTGCCAGCTTTTGCAGTGGCTCTGAAATCCAGAGACATAAATCTTTGCAGTGTCATGCTGAGCTGGGGCTCATGCAATCGAAGGTCTCTTTGTTCCTTGCTCAGCTCTGGGTTGTCCTTGCATATTCATCCTGCACAGCACTGGGCTCTCTTTACATACACTGTGAAAGAGGCTTCCACGCCCAAAATCTCGTCAGGGGTGGACTCTCTGGCTGGAGTCTGCTGTGTTAGCTTTTCTTCTGTCCTTCAGTCCATGTCTGATAAGGTGCGTTGGAATGTAGATCTGAAAAAGGAACTTTTAAGCTTATCTTTTCATGGCAGCTGAATGCTCAGTCTTGCATGAAAGTGCAGGGATTCACAAGGATGAAGGATACAGAGGGGTATGGATCCCAAGAGAAAAAAAAACAACTGTTTGGGTTTTGCCAAGTACAGCTTGCATTTTCCTTCAGAAAACTGAGATTAAAGGAATTATAAAAGAAGCCTTACAAGAAAATGAAATGCTGCTCTCCTGAGGCTATCACTAGTTTTTGCTAGCAGCTGTATGTATTTCTGCTGCTGTTACTGTGCCCCAGCACATTAAACATGCTCTTTGTCTTACTGGCTGCAAAAGCCATAGCAAGAAGGTGGGCAAGGAATTTAGACTCTGAAAGCCAGAATTGTGCTTGCACTTACTGAGATTTGTGCTGCATTCATAGGCAAGCCATTTCATTTCTTCATTTCTGAAGTGGATGTAGTTATGGGTGACCCAAGCCACTGACTTGGCTGATATTTCCAGAACACTTAAGCACCTTCACTGACCTGTGCCATGTCAGCAGGAAGAAACAGCAGACAAGTAGGTGCACTATTGTTCACAGACAGGGGGCAGTCAGTTTAGTGTGAGTTACAATGCTTAAGTGTTCAGACGAAATTATTTAGACATTAGGAAAGAGTTTTTTAAAGGGATAATATAAAATTGCACACTTCCTTATCTGTTGTTTGGGGCATTCCAAGTGAAAAATAGGGGAGTTCAGGGAGAGTGCTAGGCAGGAAGAGACAAGATGTGCATGTCATATTAAGTTAAAATGTAAGTTGAAATAACCACAGAGATGACCATTGTAGCCTGGTAAATGGAGGTTAGACCTTACACCTTTAGAGAAAATAATAGAATTATTTTGCTGACAAGAGGGTGCTTCTTTTTGAACTTCATTCCCTTTTTATCTTTTAATAAGCCTTTATAAACTAGCTGATCAGGAAGAAACTGTATGAACACAGGCACTGCTTCCCCAGGCACATGTGCACACATGCACACCCACCCACACCCTAGCTCAGAACCAGCTCCTGAAGCTCATCTATATTCTCAGCTTAAAAATAACAGGACATAAGCAGCAGCTTGAATGTTGTCTTCAGAAGCACAGTTGTTTCTATGGCTTTTGTGAAGAACCATTCCCATCCCTTGCTAGAACCCTTTGCCAGAAGGGAGTGCTCCAGGTGTGTTACAGAGCTTTTTGGAAGCTCAGAGTGTTGGTGGAACAGCACACCAGCTCTCTGTGAGCACTGGGACTGTTCAGCTAGAGCAGCCTGTGTATATCTGTTCCCTTTACCAGAATATATCCAATGGTGACTCAGTTAATCACTACAAAACTCCATCTTTGTTAGGAGCCTGCTGATAGAAAGCACTGTTTGTACTCCTGGGAGGGTATGCACTGGCATCCTTAAACAAGAATGGAAGGAAAATAGGGAAAAACTACAGGATCACTAAAAGTGATGTCTTTCTTGCCTGGTTTTTAAATCTAACTTTATAAATATTTATTAAAAATCATTACATTATATTTTCTAATTTTATGTAGAGCAAAATGTTGAAATTTAGTCTCTGTCATTGTCAATTAATGCTTTTGGTCACACAGCTACTCATCAGATGTATCATTGATGTTTTTTTCAGTCCTGCCAAGCCTTGGTATAGCACCAAGCACAGGCAGAGCAGTACCAAGCCTCCTGCACCTTCACATGCCCCATTGTCTCACATTTGTTCAGGTATCAGAAATAACACAGCCCACCCTCCTTGCTTTATTTTATTTACAGTATTTTCTGGCAAATGTTTGTTTTAAGTTTGGTAGTGGCAGAAAAGGAGTTTTGGCTGAGTTATTAACTTTTTAGTTACAGTATTTCTGGGGCTGATCTGAAAAAAATGTTTTCTTCCTCTCAGCCCCCCTTCAGCTGTTTATCTCATGAATAGATGATCTGTTAAAGAAAATGTCTTATCAGATTTTTTGCTACATCCACACTCTTCTTTTTGAAAACTCGTCTATTTTGCTACTCTGTCCATCTGGATTGTTTGACTGAAAGCTTATTTTCAGTAAGGCAATTTGTTACTTTATTTTTTTGAGTAGGAGGAATTAATCATGCCCAAATACTCACAGACCACCAGTCTGCTGTAAGATCACAGATAAAATGCCTCATGCTCCTGTTGCATGTACCTGAAAGTGATAAATAAATCAGAGACCATGCAGAATATTAAATAAGGATAGCCCATGTTATAGCAGTTGTGGGTTACTTTTAAATACAAGGTAGTAGGAAATTTTTATATAAGTTTCTCCTGTCTGATTGCAGTTTTGCTGCCTGTCTGTGCACACAGGTACATCCCTGTGTCTGCAATTGTGTTTCTGTTGGGTTTGCTGACAGTTTTCTTTGCCTTCAGTTGCAGTGCAGTCTGACACTGCTCTTTATTTTTAACACTTTATTTATTTTAAATTTCCATTCATACCTTTCAAGAAAAAATAGAGAATTGTTCAGTGAAACAAATATGACAGAATAAAATTACTAGTTATATACAGGTCAAAGAGTTTTTTTCCTAGAGATAGTAGGTAAAGTTTTTTGACAATATATGACCAAAAAGTCTATTGAAAAAGTCCACTTTCAAAATTGTCACAAAATAAGGGACATTTTTCTGGTTGATTGCCAGTGGATAGGTATTGAGATATTTCAAAAGATGTGATTCAGTAGCCTGAGCTGTCTCTCCTGCTGTTGAAATGCTCTTTTATGATTTTGGTTACAGATTGCAGAGGTGTTGCAAGTGAAGCTGCATTTCCTTCATAAACTTATATTGTCCTGACTCATTTTGTTTGCATTTTTTTAAAAAGGCTGGGATGCCATCATGGATTGGAAAGATGTCTTATCAGGAGGAGAAAAACAAAGGATGGGCATGGCCCGGATGTTTTACCACAAGTAAGTGTTATGGTTGGTCCCTTAAGAAGCATTTGAAAATGAGAAAGAGCTTTGCAGATTTCCTGTTACAGTTTGAGCAGTAGTAGACTAATCTGTATGCAATGTGCAGCACTGTCTAGCATAGGACCTGCATAAATCTTGTTTGTTCATACAAGCTCTGCCTTTGGTTTGGGTAATACTTCTTAAGCTTTGCTTCTGGCAACATAGCATTATCTTTTTCAGATTTTTCTTTCTTTAGCATCTCAGGTACAAACATCTTCCCTCCTACAAGTGTTGCTGAACTGTGATGGACTGCAGCAAGAAGCTCTTGGAGTTTGAAAGCCAACTTTTGTAGCCTTTTGATTTTGGAGACTGCAAGCACACAAAGGCAGCCCAGTCCTTACATAGGAGTGGATAGGAAGCTTCGAGCTGGCTTTAGCTACTGCAAACCTTGATGAGAGTAGAAAATACTGCTAGGTCAGACTAGGACATAGAAGTTAGATCACTGTGTACTCAAATGGGACAGGAAATAAACCCCATTTTTCCTGGAAGTTGCCTTTTCACCTGAATAATGCATGGAAACTTCATGTTGTTTCTAGCCAGCTTCCAGCTGTAAATAAGAGACAGCTGTCTGGCAAAAATAGCTCTCTGCTTCCTGTTGTTCTGTCAATTAAACCTTGTGCATGGGAATACTGTCCAAAACCTAGAAGAGTAATGTTCTTTGTCTGCTTTTCGAAGGCCGAAATATGCATTGCTGGATGAATGTACAAGTGCTGTAAGCATTGATGTTGAAGGAAAGATATTCCAAGCTGCAAAAGCTGCTGGGATATCCCTACTTTCCATAACACACAGACCTTCTCTTTGGTAAGTACATTCAGGGCTTTGTCATGGTCCTTACTTTTAGCTCTCTGACAAGCAGTGGATTGGCCTTTATTCTTTGTACTGGGGCAGTTGTTGAGGCAGTTTCTTTGATGTTTACAACAGTAATGATGTAAATTAATTTAGCATCGATTTTTTCGTTCTTTGAAAGGTATTCATTGATAGCTCTTATTTTTTTAATGTGTTTCAGTTATTAATATGTAGACGTGTAAGAGGTAATTCATTAGTCTATGCCACAGGTTATATCACCAGATTATTCTGTAGAGGTGAAAAGATACAGGAGGTGTCCTGGGGAAGTTTACCAGTGCAGGGAGAAGATGGGAAACATGGCAGGTGGTTAAACTATACTTCATTCTTCCATAGAAATACTATGTCTGTTCTTTTAACAGTTGTGCCCTCTATATGCAGCATTTAGCTTCTTGATTTTTTAGGAGTTTGGTGGGGAAAAAATAGAAGGATGAGTTAAGCATTTGGTATCACAAAGGATAATATGCAAGAAGTAGTGAATATTGGTGTGGAGATGAGTCTCTTTTTAGTCCCATGTCATAAGCCATTGAGTTTATTAAAACTGTCACATTCCCTGGATGAGGTTTATGATCAGTGATGTATTTTATTATTATTATTATATTTCATATATATGAAATATATATTTCATTATATGATATATATATATGATATCATATAATTATGATGCATTTTACCTTCTATAATTTATAGTGATAAATTATGCAGTCATACCAGCAGCTCTGAAGGAATTCTCTGCTCTTCCTCTGGTACCTCTTGAAAAATGTTTTGTCAGGTCCTGACAAATACTACCTGTACACCTTTGAATATTTTTGATGCACACACCCTGATACTCACTGAAAGATCTGTGACTCCTACACAGACTGTTTGATTTTGGCCCCTTGCAAACTGAACCATGTTTTAGGAATAAAGTTACCTTTAGCCAACCTTATAAGACACAGGGGAGCAAACTGAAGTGCAATTTGAAGGAACTTGAGTTTTATCAGTAGGATCAGGTGCATCATGCCTGCCTCACTGTCTTTGCTGCTAAGGAGGTAAGACATCTATCAAAAAGGGAGGTAAATAAAACAAACTGGGGCTAGAATTCCTAAGGGAAAAGCGAGCCTTGTCTAGTGCTGCTGTTGTAGCTCCTGGGGAAGAAGGCATCTAATGGAGTTGTAGTGAAGGCAACTGTAGCCACAATGCTTCTGAGAAGGAGGCAGTAAGAAGGGGCCACCACCTTGGCCAGGGACAGCAGGGGATGAGTGAACCTTCCTTGGCCCTGCTGCCCACTCCTGCCAGCATCCCTATAGATGAGGGGCTCAGAGCCCAGCCATGTGGGCTGCAGAGGCAATGACTGCCCTGGCTGGGAGCCTGCACCAGTGCTGTTGCTTCCAGCTGGCACCTGCTGAATTTCACTACTGGCCTGGGGCAGCCCCGGTGACAGGCTTTGAAATACCCAAATCCTTTATGAAAGAGTGTCCTGGGTTGACGAGACATTGAAAAAAAGTCTTTCCAATGATCCAGAACTGGACAACTCAAATTCCTGAGAGGCACCTTTGAAAAGAGACACATACATCCAAATTTGCATGCAATAATGAGCCATCTGTTCCCTGAGCCATGAGTAATGTGTTCATTTCTCCTGCAGGAAGTACCACACTCACTTGCTGCAGTTTGATGGACAAGGTGGCTGGCGTTTCGAGCAGTTGGACACCGCTATCCGTTTGTCATTGAGTGAGGAAAAACAGAGACTGGAATCCCAGCTTGCAGGAATTCCTAAAATGCAGCAGAGACTGAATGAACTGTGTAGAATCCTGGGAGAAGATTCAGTGCTTAAAACAATGGAGAAAGAGGAATAAATAATTTATGGTTTATGTTTTTAAAAGTATTTTTTTAGTTAAAAGTATTACAAATTCAGCCATTATCCTTTGCATGCATTGTGACAGAGGCTTAGAGCATAGCAAAACACAGCCAGCAGAAAATAATGCTCTGAATGCTATGTAAGGCTTTAGTGTTTTAGTATTAAGGAGGAAAGTGGTTGAACTGTGAAAAGAAAATAAGCAAGTGCACAGAGTATAAGATTAGTCATTACAGCTTATGTTAATTCCTAGTGAAAGCCCAATTCACTGCAAGAAATGACCAACAAACTAAGGTTTTATAGGTGAATTTTTGCCTGAGACTTGGCCTGCAGAACGTGCTCTTGTGCCGGTCACTGTGTGCGTATGACATGCCTGCTACGCAGAGCAACCAGGCATGACACTCAGGCATGGAGCACAGCAGGGGCAGTATCTGGGTGAGTGTGCAGATGCATGCAAAAATCTCATTTGGGTATAAGAAACATTCTCTCAGCCCATGTAAAACAAGACTTCTGTTCTACTGCTGAATAGTATACATGCCTTTACCTGCATTTCCATAGGAAATAACGTAATTGGCTGACCAGAAGACAACTGTCTGAGCAACCCACTGCCCTCATGACAGAGAAGCAGGGACAGAGCTAAACATGTAATATACTTGTAATTTATGCCATTACACATAGCTTCAGAGGCTCTTTGCCCTTCATGATGCATCAGTTCCTTCGGGGGATAATTTATGTCCCTCACTTGGTAACCTCTGGTGGTGTGGATGGAGCACTGGGCCTGGCATCAAGTGACTTAATTTTCGCTTGACTAAATCATTCATCAGCTCTATGGGTCTGATCCAGCTGGCATCCATGTCTGACCCAGTTCCTCCATTGGCATAATCACAATATAGACACTTTTTTGTTCCATGAGACACTTCATGATGGGAAGGACTGTAGAAGGAAATGGCAGTTTAACAATATGCTGAATTCTCAGGCATCACTGTCCTGCCAAATGAAATGCTCAGCACTTATATAAAGGTCTGTGAAAAGTTAGAGAATCTGGTAACCACTAATGACCATACCTGCCATATTTTGGTGGAGTGACTGAACATTGCCCTCCCTGTGAGCAAATGCACTGGTTAACAGCCTTGCTTTCAGATGCACTCACTCAATGTCCCATCAGCTTTTCAGTTCAGGTCCCCAATCAGTCAGAAGGTGCTTTAACAGAACTGTCTGAAACAGTGCTGGCCTGAGTGCCTTGCTGAATGCAAAAGCTGGAGAATTAGAAATAAAGACATGAATGTATTTAAGAGCTCCTTTCTCTATGACTGCAAGTGCACAGCAAATGGGTACCTCAAGAGTGAAGATCAGGAGGGGTAAGAGGTTTTGCAGATGAGTAAATGAGCCTTAGCCAAGATGTAGCAATCCTGAAGTTTGTACATTCTTTTTTTTTTCCCCAGAAGTGTGATTCCTTAGAAGATTTCTGTCTCTTGTTCTCAGTCTGAGAGAGGCAGTGCATGAACTGCTGAGAGCCGATTGGAGAGGGGAAATATTTTAGGGGCATTTGCTGAGCTGGAAATGTTTGAGCACCCTGAAGTTAATATAATCTGTTTCTTTTTTCAGATAGCTTTAAGAACAAGAGGAAGGTGCCAAATCCCAGTCCAGTGCACTAACCATTAGCCCATATTCCTTCTCAGTGTGCTCAGCTTGCTGCTTGGTGTGGCATTTTCACCAGAAAATGGGGCAAGTCTGCTCCCTCCAGACTCTGTGGCTTAAATGTAACCCTGTAACTTACCCTGGCAACAACAGTTGATTTCTTCCAGTTTTTTTCTGTAGAGCCCCCTGAGACATCTCACTGATATAGAAAGGAATGCTCCTTAGAAAGGGCTGAAAAATTAAGGTTCAAGATAATAAGATGTTGTGTCATAAAGCGCAGATGGAGGTCACTGCTGGGGTGGCTGACATGTGTAGGCATTTTAATTTGCAAATGTCTGTGCTTGTCCCTCTCCCTGAAGGTGAGCTTTCCCCTTTCTCATCTTCAAAGCAAAATTCATAACTGCTGAGGAAAAAAAGTCAGCCAAGAATCTGTTCTCTGTGAGGGTAACTGAGATGACTGATGAGTGTAAAAGCTTGCAGGTTTCTGATTGATGTTTCTCTAAGATGAGAGGAATCAGGGACATGGACATAGCCTTGTCCCAGCTGCAGAGCATCCTGCTAGCACAAGGCAGCCACAAAGCCACCTTTCCACAAGCCTTCCTCAAGCCAGCAACTGACGTGGAGAAAGGGACATTGCTGTTGCCCACTTCTCCATTAAGCACTTTAACATGTGGCTGGGAACTAAACCAGGAATATCCACTCCCAGAATGAGTGGGATACTGAAAATTGCTGAAGAATTGGCCCAGTTTGACGCAGCTCCAGATGTCCCACCAAAGCTCTGCCCCTGCCCTTTTGAGTTGCTGTGAGCCATTATGGGCAAGTGCAGCACCTGAAATCTGCTGTATGCCTTACAGAGATCAAAGCTGGCTGTCCCTCATGGCACAAAACAGATCTCCTGAGGAAACCATGTTTAGTAGAAGAAAGTTTGTTTGCTGTTTTTTTTAATGAGATTATGCATAAAACATAGGAAATTTATATATGTTACTGATGAAATTTTGATGAAAACTGAAATCACACCAGGAGCAGTCTAATATTTTCTTTGAAGTTCGACATGTATTTCTTGGATCCAGTAATAGACACCTATTGCCATTCAGCTGTATAGTGTAAAATACTCTAGCATCTCACTCAGCTATTTGCATTCCTGTAGGCATGGAAAGAACATTAGAGGCTGCTATGAGAAGAAACACTTCTCTAAACAGGAACTGAGAGATACTGAGCTGGTTTTAGAAGCAATTTCTGTACTACTGGCTCATTATTTTTCAAGTTAGTTTTGTGGCAGGAAGAGAAGCTGCTCTGGAGGTATTTTTTGCAAACTTTCTGTGTTGTTCCAAGGGCTAGTTGAGACTGGAGTGTCTGTTTCTGGAGAGTTTTACAGGGCATAAGCCAGCTCATTTTGTGCTGCTTTGGGCCCAAGCTAGCAGAGGTGCATGCTCCCTGTCAGGAGTGGCTCGGGGAGATGCTGTCCTGGAGCCAGGGCATGGGGATCACACGGCCCTGGCAGTGCAAGAGGGTCAAAGTGGGACAGGATACCGTGGCAGAAACTTTTTTGTGGTGCAATGAGAGCTGCTTATGAATGTTCATTCCAATTTTGGTGTTCAGGGGCTGTGGCTCTCCAGGAGGCTGAGGAAGTGACTTTTTGGCCTCCTTTCTGCCTGTCACACCTATCTGGATCTAGCCAGACCCCATCACAGTGTCTGTGCATTCAGGGCTGGCTACTGCCCAGTGCTGAGCACACCCAGCCCTGTGAGCACCTCACCCCCTGGGCTCAGGGCAGACTGGATTGCCTGGGTCTATTTGTACCTAGAGGAGTACAGGTGATGAGCAAAATTCATACCTGACTCAGGAAGGTAGTATCTGTACAACAAAAATATAAATTTTTCACATCAGTGTGTTCAGATAATGCAAAGTATTTTTGCAAGAATCTTCAGAATGAAAGGACACATTTTTTTGTACGTGGGATTTCACTATTTTAACCTGTGAGGAGTTTGTTTTTCACTTAGTTTTGGGGTCAGATTCATTCCTGGTTTGGACTTGGAAGTCCTCCTTCTGCAGGGACAGAAAACCCTATGTATGTTTCAAAGGAATTTTTCAAAAGCAGTGGGATTTGTATTTGAGTAGGAAATGAAGGACTGGGTATTAAATGGGATATTTTTGAGAAAATGATATCTTCAAGCAAATGAACACATCTGCAGTCCACTCAAACTTACGAATGGTGATAATGCATGTCAAAGTCAAATTTCTGAGCCAATCATATAAAGAAATCCCCCAGTGAGTTGTTCATGAAGCTTAGAAGAACTGAACTGTTAATCAAATGTGTCTTTGTTTTGTTTATGTTTGATATTAATGCCTTTTAAGAGCAGACAATTTATAAAGCAATAAAATATGCTTTACAGTTGTAATTTATTCCAACCTCAAATAAAATATGTTGAATTTACTTTCAGTTTACAGTATTCCTTATGAGTCACTCACAAAGCAGTCAGGACCTGCCTGCATGTGCTCTGAGAGTCCTTTCCCAACCCTTGTTTCTGTGATGGAGCAGGAAAGCTCGGGGTGGTTGCTGTGCCTTTTCAAGTTCAAACAAGTATTTCATTCCGAGGTCAGGCTGGCGTCAAAGGCTGCTGCGAGGTTTCTCATCTCTCGTGCCATCCCCTTCGGTGTGTACCTGATGGATGACAGGAAGGTGACAAGAGCTGCCACCCCCTGCTGGGGCTTTCTGCCAGGGGAATTCACCAAGCAGCGAGCCAGAGGACTCTGCCAGCAGTGCAACATCGGCTGCCTCAGCAGCAGCACTCCCAAAGGTTGTTGTCAGGGTTTTTGTGAGATACAGTCACACAGAGCATAGTGCCACAAATAACCACAAGCTGGAGCTCACAATGGCCTAGCAGAGGAGCAAGATTTTTCTTAGGGAGTGTGGGGGCAATGGTTGGCTCCTTAGCAGCCTTGACACGGAGCTGGCTTGTGTCCAGCCCCTTTCCAGCTGTGTGGCAGGGGATGGTGAGGTAGTGTGTGGTGCAGGACCTGGATTATGCATTTGGAGAGCCAATGGAGATGGTGGTCACTTGAGAGCTAGATTCTCCTGGGTGAATGGAGTCCAGTCCCCCATGCCTCCCTTGCAGCCTCTCAGAGGAAGAGAGAGACTGAAGTCCAGGACATGAGCAAGGAGAAATTAATTTTGGGGGGTCTCTGGGCGAGCTGTAGGACCAGGCTAGGGCTCACACATCAAACCAGGCATTGTGGTAGTGGAGAAAGTGAGCTGAAAGCTGAGGTTGCACTTCAGTTTCACCTTTTTTGACTAGAAATGCTTTGGTATCCACTCCTTGGAGACCATTCCTGCTTTCTCATCTGGAGGACTGGTACCTTGGGTTTGATGTGCCCAAGTGCTGAGCCTCTGCCCAAGGGTTAGGTATTCCCAGAAGAGAGGGAGCAGCAAGACTTGCATCATGGGAGCTGAAAGCACTCGGGAAATAGTCAGAGCAAAGGTGTTCAAATACTTCCCACAGGTGAAATTTTCTATTAGGTGGGGAGTATCTGGAAGAACATCTTAACGCTGTCTCTGTATGGTTTATTTCTGATTATAGCTCATTCTGCTGCACCTGCTTTGTATTTTTTAAATTAGTGTCTTTAACCTAATGTGATACCATCTCTGAGAAGGTAACTGACTTCTCAAAAATACTGCACTGGCTCAATGCAAGTCTGATGTGTCTGAACAATCTGGTTTTAAACAGGTAATTAAAAAAGGGAGAAAGAGATTGTGATGGTGCCTGATCCAGTGCTGAGGAGCCAGCTGGGTCCTGGGGCTGGGCTCCCAGTGAAACACAAGGCTGGGATTAGCTCTGGGAAAAAACAGTCCAGGAGAGCCCTTGGGAGGAGCCAGATGTTAGAAAAAGAGAGTAATGAAACCTGTCTTGGAAATAAAGTAATTGTGCAATAGTACCTTAGTTTTCTTTTCTTGTCATCAAACATACAAAGACAAGCTGTCTCTGACACGCATTTCTAGGATAACAGAAACAAAAACCTAAACCAATTAATTTATTGATCAACTCTAGCATGAAAAAAAAGTCATAAATGTTATTTAGATTGAAATGTCTTTGAAAGTCAGTTCATATTTGTTGGATTTTAGACATTCATTTCAAATAGATCCGATTCATAATGCTTTTCATAAAGACTTGAGTCTTTGGGAATTAGAAATTATTCTTACCTTAAATGGCATGATATTGAGGCAAACCAAATCTATTTAATATTTAAAGCAACAAAAAAATTGCTTTCAATAATTCCAAAATTCTTGTTCTCAGTTAAAATATTCTTCTCTTCAATTGTAGCCACAGTGGGCTATAAATACATCAGGTTTATGAGATACTTCTTTATCAGTTGGTGTTGGCTGTGCTGGTATGTTTGGAGATCTCTATCTTTATTATATGGGTTGCACTAAGCCTTCCTTCCCACCCTTTTGTTCCATTTTCTGTCCCCACTGGGACATCCGGGGCCGGTGCCTTTGATGGCAAGTGCTGGAGGAGGGAGTGAGGTGGTGGGTGCTGTCTAATACAGCTGGGTTTTTTTATACATCCAAACACTTTGGGGAAAGTCTCGAGGAGTAATGTCTGCACAACTAAAGAGCAGCAGCTGGCAAGGTGCCAGGGTAAGGTACTAAGGTGCAGCAGCTGGCAGTGGTGAGGCTGAGTTCTGCTGGATGTGCACTCACAGTTACAGGCCATTCCTGCACTGAGCAAACACTTCCCAGCATCACTTTATACCTGCAAAGCCAGGTTGATTTAAAACTTACACAGCTCGTACTTGTGAAAAGCAAAGAATACTCTGTTAATCCTAGCCCACAATTCTCATCAGAAGCACACAATTGCTTTTTATAGTGTCCTTTGGAGTATTTCTAGGTACCCATACATATAATCTGTTCTTAAATAACAACATGCTTGTCTGAGCTCTGCTGTTCAATCAAAATCCCTTTATAAGCAGTATGAAATGGCAGCCACAGAAGCAAAATTCTGAGAATCCTCATATCCTTGCTAGTGCAAAATGAGCATACAAGGAAGTGCTGTTCTACTTTTATACTCTAATCCTGTTATAGAGAATTCAACTCCTGCCTAATCACTAATGTTCCCATATGTATGTGCCATGTGGCTCATTGCTGAGCATCAGAGGATGAGGACTCTGTTTATTAGACTCTTGCTTAAATTATTATGGGTGAAAAAAAGAGCGATTAATGTATTTCATGCTGAGATGAAAGTGGAGGCAAAGTAATCCGGCCTGGGAGAATGACTGCACTTCCTTTGTAAGCACTTCTTTCCAGGGACTTCTGAAGGGAGGTTCAATTCCTCTTTCAAGTCATGGGCTGAAAACTGCTCCTGTCTGGCAGAGGATTTAATTCAAACCAGGAAAAAAAAAAAAAAAACCAACCAAAAAAACAACAAACTCCACAACCAGTGGCAACATCAGTTTTAAAGGTATTAAAAAGTACCTGTTTGTAAAAAATTAGTTTGATAGATCTTCCCTTAACTGATCTGATTGATCTGATCTGTCACAGTCAGTTTTCTGAGAACTTCTCCCCTGCTCTGACCCTGGGCAAGGACAGAGCTGTACTGGTGAGAGCTGGGCCACCATCAAGGGGCTCCTCTGCCCCTCTGAGTGCCTCTGGGAAAGCAGGTGCTCAGTGCATTGGCATGGGCCCCAACCTTTCTAACCCTTTCCCCTCCAAAAAAGGATTATTTCCTAAAAAATCTTATTCTCTTGACTTTCACTTCTATTTTGCCTGTCCATATTTCCAGGGGAGTTTAGAATTCTCAGGGACACCTTAAAGACAAACCAGATGTCCCCAAATCAAGTTCTTACCTAGGACATAGTTTAGGGCTGTATCACTAAATACCTGCTTAGTCTGCTGTGAGTGTAAGGCCATGTTCAAAGCATTTTGGTTCAGTTTGTTTAAAGCTGTGCTTGGAGATGTGTGTTTACTTTGCTAATTCAGAGTCTTATGCTGCTGCAAGAGGCATAAATGAGATGCAGAAGCTGGAAGTAGACAAATTCAAACTCTAATGAAGCCAGGACAGGTTTTACTTCTGATGGGTGCTGGGGTACTCCAGCAGAAAGGGCCCATTTGGCACAAGGTGTTGTTTGACAGCATCTTTTGGCTGGTGTTAAGTGGTGCCAAACCAGTCCCTCCTGGCCAGCAGCAAAGTGGGAACTCCTGTGCTGCTGGAGTCAAGAGGACTGCAGCACCCTGTACTTTCATGGACAACACAACCACCCTGATGAGTTCTGCTGCACAGAAGAGCTACTGTGAGCTGGGGAGGAAAGGACTGAAGACCTGGAGCCATGAAGGACGAGTCTCTCCAGCTCTTTTCCTGCCTTTGTTGGGAGCAAGCACAGACAGACCTGAGCTGCCCTGCCCCAGCACCCATGAAAGCACATTTAGCCAGCACTGCCCACCCTGAAAGGCCCTCTCTGCCCTCACGAGCTGCCCTGCATTACCCAGTGCCAGGGGAACACGATGCTGGGCTGCATGAAATGCAATGCTGGGCTGCATGAAATGCAATTCTGAGCTGCATGAAATGCAATGCTGGGCTGCCTCCAGGTCAGAGCAGGCTCCTGCCACACCAGCCCAGAGCATGGCCAGACCTCTGCTGTCTGCACTCACCTGCCCAAACAGGTCTTAGACTGGCTATAATCTATCTGGGCTTGTTCTTTAATCCTATCTGACTGTCACAATCTTTTCAAGGGTTTTTTTGATTTCTTGTGGGTAGAGGCAGAAGAGGCACGGCTGCACAGTCTCCTGAAGAATGAGGCGTGTGTGAGCAGAAACTATTTGCTTTGTTGGCCCTGAAGATGAGTCCTCACCCACAGTGGCTCAGGTAAGAGCTCTGTTGCATGCCATGGAGAGCTTTCAGGTTGAGAGTTCCACCAGAAATGCACTCCATAAGCATTCAGGAGTACTCCAGACCTGGGAGAGTTCATCTTCTCTCTTGCTTCTTTAACTCAATCAGATGGTCCTGCAGCTGACTGAGCACCAGATTCAGGCACAAATACACAAGCTTTTGTGTTTTGTCTTAGAGGCTCAGGTTTCCTGTTCCAGGTGTAATGCTAAGCCTCAGGAATCCTGTTTGGAAAGAGCTGCTAAAGCTCCAGAATTATGGGATTCTGGCAGGAACAAAAAGTGATGCTGAGTTGAACACCATGTTGAGCAGTGGAGCCAAATTTGTTGCTGGTGAAACAGAGTATGTCAGGGAAACTAAACAAAGCAAATGTTTGAACCATAAAGTCACCAGTCAGTAATCACTCAGCTGTTCTGGAAAAGTTTCCTTAATGACACTGATTAGATTATTAGAACTTGAAAGAACCCACATTACTGCTGAGTTTGCAGTCTCCTATCAGCATAGCATTGCCAAGGTTTGCTCCCAATGCAGGCTTGCTTCCTTTACAATAATTTCCTGCAAAGATTATTGATAGTGAGTGAGTTCCAATGATGACATGTACAACTCCTTTTTCCATCAGTGGGCTAAGAAATTGTCATAGCATAGCACATAAAATAGTGACTGTATTCATGGCCCCTAACATTGTGAAGGCACTTAACAGGTTTTTTTGGTATTAATATAATTTTAGGGTGCCTAGTTACTCTTGGGAGTGATTGACTATACAATTAGTGACTGCATATTTAATTGGTGAGATTTGAAGTCAAAATTTTTCACAAATCCTAACTTCCTTCCCCAGTTCTTTTCCCCACTGTTTGCACACTTACTTAGAGCAGCACTGCTGTGGGCAAGGCTCAGTAACCATGGCATTTCCATGACTTTATCTCTTCCAGGCTGACATTCTCCTAGCTGAATACTCCTCTGCCACACTTAGGAAGCCTGCAGTGAGGATGATGTAAGCTTTGCAGGTGCAAATCAAAGATGAATTTAATTTGGCCTTTGGTTATTCCTTTTTTAGTAGAACTGACATGACTGATAAGCTGAGGGGGAAAAAATGCGAAAAAATTGAAACATCTAAGTTTCTTTCCAGTCAATTCCAGTCCTCAAACCAGTGCTGTTTGCCTTTACAGAAACCAGCTGTAGTAGGCTGGGAAGAACTCTCATGTTGCCTAGGGCATAGCTTTGATCAAACAACCTCAGCTTGTCTCTCACAAAGCTTTCCTAATGCACCTGATATGGGATCCTGCCTGAGATAATGATTCATGGTGCATTTAAAAGAAAGTAAAGGATTAATGTCAAGCTCTGCCTCTAATCCAAACCTGCACCCTGATTGTTCCTCCAGCCTGCAGAGTGATGGGACAGCAACAGTCCTGGGGATCAGCTTGTGGGCTAAGCACCCATGAATTTAGGTCACTGCCATCTGAGGCACAATCAATATTTCAGGGTGCATTGCTCCCTCTAGCTTACGAGTTTAATGGAAGAGGTAGGAGAACTAAAATGAATGTTTAAACAATTTGACTGGAGGGCAAAATCCTCTTAATTAAGTCTCATACACTCTTCCTCTGATTCAGCAGGCAGATGATGTGTCCCTCCTGCACTTTGAAGAGGTTATCCCAGAAAAGCTTCCAGAGAGAGCAGATCTGAGACTGTCAGAGCTCCCTTTCAGACAAGTTTTCACTGCAGAGATCACTGATGCTGTCTGTTGACAGACCACAGAGTTTGAAGACAAGAGACAGAGGGACATGCTCCTGACACTGTCCTTTCAAAGTGAAATAAGGGGAGGTAATGTATTTTGGAAACTGGAATTTAGAGAATTTTAGGTTTTTTCCTCTTATGCTTGTGCTTCACTTCATCCACTGATTTTTGAGCACAGCTGTTTACACCCTGCTATGTCTTTCTCAAGAGGAGGTGCTGGTGAAGGTCCCAGAATAGGGAGCTGCTGCACAGCACAGGCAGTACCTACCCAGCACACACACCCATGGCACTGCTTTGCATCTGGCCTTGCCTGTGGTTCATAGTTTCAGGCTTTATTCTCTGGTTGTGAAACTAAAATTAAGTTATTTTTTATTAATTTTCTCAAAAAACCCACAATAAATATGTGTGTATTTCTTCTTTATTTACCTCCACAGAACTCCACAGGGCAGGGTGAAACCCAGCTCTCAAGAGATTTGTGATGAAAAGGGTGAGAATTGGCTTTGTTGAGGAAACAGGCTGATTCCTCTGATCTGTTCCAGCTCAAGCATTTGTGCTGTTTTGGAAGCAGAGCTGCCAGCCTGGCTTCCCCAGTCACCATGTCCTTCTGGCCCCAGTGAAGGAGTGGGGCTGAGGCCAGCAGCAATCCCAGGGTGTCCTGCAGGGCTCCTGGACAGGGACACCTTCCAGCACACCCTGCTGCTCTGCCTAGGGCCCTGCGCTGGGGGAAGCGAGTGGGGAAGAGGAAACATTACTCCTGTGTCAGGCTTGTGGGGTGAGATTAAAGGCTCAGAGGCTGCAAGGGCAGCTGCACTTCAGTGGAGCAAAAAGGCAGCAGTGTGGTGGAGGAAAGGGAAAGCTGGGAAAGAGGGAAGCCAGGGAATGCTTCCCCTCTGGGGGCAGTACAACTTTCTTTTGAAGACTAGAAGCAGCGCATCTTTGAAGTCTGTTTCAAACTGGGTACATAAGAGCTCTGAGGGTGTTCACATAACAGAGATGCCTGGCAGCAGCTCCAGGGATTGTGCAAGGGCTGCCATGAAGTCAATCAAGAATGAGATGAAGGAGCCACTCCCCAGCCAGAGCAGTGGGGTGGGACTGCCAGCCAGGGACCCATCCCTTACCACCGCACAGGGTTAGGTGGAGCAGCTGGAAAAACACCCTTTCCATGGCAGAGAGCACTCATTCCCACTCCAGGAGAGCCTGCCCACAGCCAGGAGAGTTGCTGCCCACCTTTAGTGAATCATTAGAGCCAGGCTCCTTTCAACCCCTTCAGCCAGTATTGTAAGGGCCAAATAAAATTTCAATGCTTCTTTTTTAACCCATTTGTAGAGCTTCTTTGAACCCCTGGTCCTTATGGGACACCCAGATGCCTTTGGAAACCTCTGGCCACATCCAGCCATGGCCATGGCAATGTGGCAATGCCTTTCTGGCATGCTATGGTTTCTCTGTCTGGAAACCAGCATGTCCAGCATCCTCCTGCTGTGCTGGAAGACAACCCAGGCCACACACTGGGTCCAGCAATAAATATGATGAGAGTGTGGGGCACAGGGACAGACTGCAAGGCCACCTAGTGCTTTGTGTGTGGCGTGTGCTGACACGAGTACCCATGGCAGCCAGATCCTCATCTCCCAGAGGAGGGGACTCCAGAGCAGAACAGCGGAACTGGTGACTGTTGTGTGAGTGGGACAGAAAGCAGTGCTTGAAGGCTGTTGGTGGGTTGCCAACCAGCCCACATGGATGTGAAATTACTCCTTATTTCCACTGTAATCAAGATTTATGAGAGCTATTGGTGTGCCTCGTGCAGATGCAGCACCACTCAATGTTGCCAGCACAGACTCACACCCATGCATATCTTTAGGAGTGTTTCCTGGTGATTATCAATTGTGTCCTGAACACCATGGCAAGATGGGAATGTTTCTAACCTGCTGCTTGCTGCAGCCTGGGAAATATGTGGGCAAAAATTTTATGGTGCTTTTGCCTTTTCTACATAGTCCTTCCTCTGCATCCAGTAGATGCTGCCTTGATATGACTCTCATGGCATGCCACATGTATTATGTAAATATACGTGGAAAATAGGTGTTCCTAGGAGTGCTGCTGCACGTGCCACAGAGAGCTGGGCCCGCGAGTTACAGAACATGATGAAATGCTTCCCCGCCTGTTCTTACCCAGAGATGTTTCAGTACCATTTCCCTGGTGATACAAAACCTGTTTCTTCGTGCTTCTAAACTAGGTTCTACGTGCTGGGGATGGCTTGCACAATCTGTTTCCAATGCAGAGTTCAAACTCTTCTGATACTTTCATGAAAAAAAACGGAGCAAGGTTTCAGGTTTGCTAATGCTACACCTCGAACAGTTTTTCTTAAAAATAGTGATATTTTTAGAAAAAACAAATACTGGATTGTTGTTATCTTAATATTTCTGACTTACGAGCCCTCAATATATGGCTAATGAGAGTTTTCATATTTTCTTTGTGAATATAAGCACTGGATACTTTCCTATCAATCTGGAAAGATTTTACTCTTGCATAACTATGAGTGTGCAGGAGTTTGGCCTTTACAAAAACATCACATCTTTGAAACTCTTAACAAGATAACATGACAAAATATAGCCCAACCACAAAATTTAAAAAATAACTTTGCTTTATGCCATATAAAAAAACAAAACAAGGTTATGTTATTTTTTTTTATGGGTATACCTTTAAACTGAGTCAAGCCAGGAAAATTTTAGTCTTCCCAGAAAAAATGTCACAAGACTTTATGTGTAACTAAATAGATGGTTGTATTATGATATATAAGTCACAGTATTTTCTACACAAAAACTTGTTGAGTAATAGAAGATAGCTCAGCAGGTGGCTGATGACAGTAACAGGTTAAAGTTCAGATACGTTTCAAAGAACATGACCCACAAGTTAAAAAGAAATACTGCAAGTAGTAGTTCAGTTAGAAAATATACAGGAAATAATTAAGAATGTTTTATTGAGCATCCTGGAGAAATACATGCAGTTATGCTAAATACTGATTGGCAAATTAGAGAGTGATGAATATTGAGTTGTAATATTATGGAGAAGGATTCTGGGCTTATGGGCCTTAAGCACAGCTCATTGATTATTCTTGCTGCCTCCTAGCTTAGGGTTTAGAGGAAAAAGGCAGCACAAAGGCTTTAATAACAAATTCTGTCTTTCTAATGACATGGCAGCACACATCACTGCCTGGCCAAGGGAAGGCAAGAATTCTCTTAAATGTAGCATTACATCAGCTTTGGTTTTAACTCAAATTCTGACCAAGCTTTCTGTGGGTCTCAAGAGAGCTTGCCAGGTGAATGAGCTGCCACATGTCAGAGTGGTTTAGCTTAATTTGAAAGACAATTTAGAAGCTGTGTGAACATGTACCCATAGTGGACAATTATATAAATATTTGCCCACAGGTGTAGTTTACTGTAACCCCAGATATTCACAATGTGAATGGACTTTGGTATGTGAAGAGGCTATTTATTGGCAATTATAATTGGTAATCACATGGCAAAGTACAGGCTGCCAGCAAAACTCATCTGCCCTACAACCAAGGAGCACCTCACCAAGGGCACAGGAAAGCTTCAGTCTCTTCAGAGTATCACTGGGGATTTTGGTGTGAGGGTATCTTGTGACAGGGATCTCATGTACACATGTTACAGGCTTGCAGTACATCATGCACTTCATGCTTGAGCAAAGAGGAAGTGAGTTGGAACTTTGTCCCACAATTTGTCAAGAAGCAAAATGTGGTCACTGTTTTACCAGGTAAATAGAGAAATTCAGAGCACAAAGACTGTCTTTTGGTCTTCAGTCAAAAAAACCTTAACTCTGTGAAAGGGACTAGTATTGAAATAAACTGTAATACTCTGGGGGCTTCTTTGTGTGCTTCTCCCATCTAGCACCTGAGCTAACCACCATTCAGGTAGCAGGTTGGGTTTTTTGCATTTTACTTTGTCAGTGAGGAGCATGGAAGGTACCCATAACAAATTCCCAGAAAACAATTCTGAATTGCTGCTGTATGGGCCTAACTGAGGAATTACACTGACCAGATCTATGCAGAAAAAAGTAAATAGGAAGAATAAATATAAACAAATATTTCCTATGTATTTGTCCTGTGCCTATAATAGTAATCAGTTACCTCTTCTTTTGAATGGAGCAGCAGCACTGATTTTCAGGCAGGTGAGCTCCATCTATCCATGTGCTTGTCTGACAATGATTTGCTCTTCTCTTTAGTCTTTTATAGTTTTTTTTAACCACCTTGCATGTTGAAGCCTTCAGGATGCCATCATGAAAAGCTTTTGTAACAGAATGAGTAACAGGGGTATCAAGTTCATGCTGTAACAAGAGTTATTAAGAAGGACTACAGAGCTAGGAGAGGAGTGACTCTGGGGAGCAGTTATTTTTTTCATCGGTTCTCCTGGTCAAAGAGAAGGGGTTTGAAAGAGCCTGGTGACTCAACAAATAGTTACAGAACTGGAGCCACAGCCAAGGGTTGGCTGCTTAGACCACAGGTCCCACTTTGAGAAACCTGGGTCCATCTGTCAGAGAAAGGGAAGAGTATCTTTGGTCAAGGGCTTGTCCAGTTAGTGAAGAGAGCTTTAAAGTAAAGGTGCCAGGGGAGGGAAACCTCAGCCCTTTCCAGTCCAACCAGTTTGATGCCAGGGAAAGCAAGAGATGCCCAGACACTGAAATGGAATCCCAGGTCAGCAGGAGAGCACCTGAAGGGCAGAATAAAGGAATCCCAGACACTCCAGCCAGAGAGCTGGTTTCACTGGGGACCCAACCTCACTGCCCCTGTGCAAGCACACACAGCTCAGAGTATGAACAGGGGGAGGCAGAGACGTGCACACCCCTGCAGGGCTGTGGTCCTGTGTCCTGGCATGGCTGCTGTGACCAGGGTGTAGGAGTGGAAGGACAGGGCTCTTTGGGAAGGACAGGCAGGAGAGAGGAGGGGAGGGCATTGCCCTCTATGCCACTGACAGCTGGAGTGCATGGAGCAAAGGCTGGGGGAAAGAGGATCCAGCCAAGAGCCTGTGGGTCAGGACTGAAGAGAGGGCAGGGAGAGGGGACATTGCAGAGAGAGGTGACATTGCAGGGAGAGGTGACATTGCAGTGGGGATCTGCTGCAGCTGCCAGGCCAGCATTAGGTCCTCTATGGGTGTTCTCACGTTCAGAAGTCCTGGGTTCATTGGGGACTTCGTGCATCTGTTGGAAGGACAACACAACAGAGCACAAACAATCCAGGAGGTTCCTGGAATGCATTGCTGGTAACTCCTGCAACAGGTAGGGGAGCCAACAAGGAGAGGTTCTGTGCTGGACCTTGTTCTCACCAAGTAGGATCTGGGGGGGAATGTGAATCTCCAGGGCAGCCTGGGCTGCAGTGACCATGAAGTGGTGAAGTTTGAGATCCTCAGGGTCAAGATCAGGGTGCACAGCAAGCTCAACACCCTGGTCTTCAGCAGAGCAGATTTTGGCCTAATCAGGGATCTGCTTGATAGAATGCCATGAGAGAAAATCCTGGAGGGAAGAGGAGCCTGAGAAAGGTGGTAAATATTCAAAGGTCACTTCCTCCAAACTCAGGAGTGATGCAAAGAGGAAGTCAGCAGGACTGGGAGAATGAAGAACTGCCCACTGTTGGAAAGGCTTCAGACCATCTAAGGAACCTGAAGGTGCACAAGTCCATGGAACCTGATGAGATCCATCTGTGGGTCCTGAGGTGGAGGGACTGAGTAAGCCAATATATATTCTATTTGATAAATTGTGGTGGTCCAGTGAAGTTACCACTGACTAAGAAAGGGGAAATATAAGCCTCATTTTTAAAAAAAGAAAGAAGAAAAATGTCAGGAACTACAGATTAGTCAGTCTCATCTTGGTGCTCTGGGAGTGTTCAAGGCCAGGTTGGATGGGGCCCTGAGAAACCTGATCTAGTGGAAGGTGTCCTTGCTCATGACAGGAGGGTTGGAATAAGATGATCTATAAGGTTCCTCCAAAACCAAACCATTCTATAAATATTCTTAGGACTAAACTGAAATATGGTGACGAAATCTGCAAGATGGTTACTTTACCCTGCCCAAACATAAAAAGAAGGATTTATTAGACATCTGCTAAAAATAATTGACAGTCGGTATCTGTATCTGCTTTAATATAATTTTAGTCTGTGATGTTTAATGTTTCCATGTTTGCTATAAGGAGAGGCTATGGTTAATTAATCCAAGAGCTACAGAGTGCTGTCGTTGCAGGAGGTATGATATGTCACTTTTTAAAGTTTTAAAACAAATCAGTTTTCGGCAGAGGCCTCCCAGACCGTGGGTTTGCAAGCTGTGCTTGGGAAACAACAGCTCTCAAGCCATTGCTCAAGCCAATGAGAACCTGCTTGTTCAAGGTGTGCCTTATACACACCCTGTTCTGCTATATAATTCATGGTAATTATATGCTCACTGAAAACACAGAACAAAACTAGAACTGGGAACAAATAGACAGTCTGGGAAAAAAATCTTTGGTCTGTAACAGTTTTTAAATAGATGCAATTTGTTTGTTCCTGCAAAAGCTATCATCACAGCAGAGCAGGACTCTGGCTTCTTGCTTGCAACTAGCCTCACCCTTGCCAAACTTTTCTGACAGTGGGCATGCTGTGTGGGAAAAGAAAGAAGTCCCTGGGGAATAACTAACTCTCCCAAGCTGGCATTAACACAGGTATGCTTTTCCTTTCGTTGTGGAACAAACAGGGGAATGAGGCTTGAACAGCTGCCAGGCACAGTGGAACAGGGCTTGCCCTCTCCTTGCACTGGTGTAAAGGGAGTCCAGCACTCAGTTTGAAGGGTAGGATTGGTGACCTCTGCTTCCTCTGAAACAAAAAGCCAAAGTGCCAGAAGCAGCAGGCCCTTGGTGACAGCAGGGATCTTAGCTGCTACTGGATGTCACTAATGTAGGGCTACACACTCTTTGCATGGGGCCATAAACATGAACTTTGTGCAGTTGCCAGAGTGTCTTATTGCTCCTGGTTTACTCATAGCAAAGTATAATTTTGCTATGAACTGCTGAGTTTGGTTTCATTTCTTAGGAGTTTGTTTCCCGAGGAGGAAAAGTATGAACTCATAACTCTCTCCAGTTAAAGTGCACAGGCTATTTAATTCACTGTAGGTGCAATTCCATATTTTTAACAATTAGTCCTTGCTAATTAGTTAATTAGTAATGTGCCTGTAGCGTAGCTATGAATAGATGTTAAGTTCTATTGCTGAGTGTGGTGACAGAATTAAACCCACGTTCAATGAGATACTCCCCACAGACTCTCCCATGCTCCCTGCAGCTGTTACTACAGAAAGGATGCAAAATGCCTTCCATTTCCAAAGTATTTTATATATATATGTAGATACACACACACACACACTCATACAGACAAATTCTGATGTTTTCTCTTGGTAAAGGACAAAAATATGCTAGAATAAACCAAGATCCTATAAACGAAAAAACCCATACAAAACAACAAAACACTCCTATAAAGAAAAATATCTAAATCAATCACCTGATATTTTAGAAATTAAAATTAGAAATGGTCATTAGTGGGTGGCAATATTTGCAAGAGTGAGGCTATAAGCACAATATGGTAGAAAGAGTTCTAGGTGTCACAGAGAATTTCTTTTCAGGTAAAAACTACACTTGGAGAAGTTTGCCTGATAGGATAAAAATGTAGGACTGTAAAGGACAAATAAAAAGCTCTATGGGCTAAACTGTGCTTTGTAAATCAGAGGATGTGGAAGGAATTTGAACAGCTGAGTTTCATCATCGACTTGTTAAAAGGGTGGTATATTAACCCAGGACAATGCTGCATAATTTCAAGGGAAAAAGAAATAACTCCATTATTTGAGAAATTTAATCTAGCCATAGGTGTCACTGAAGATCACAAATTTTAATGGAGTAAGACATTTAAATGGCATTTTACTATAGACACCTATATGTAAATTAACTCATATAACCAATGTTACATGTATCTTCAAGTCTGGAGCTATTTAAATAATACATAATGATAGCTGAGGTAGAATCATTCTAAGTTGATTTACCTGCTTTTTGTCTTCTTTTGAAATTTTAATTACATTATGACAGAAAACTCAGTGCTGTGATACAAAGTGGAAGGCTTTGAAGACCAAAATAAGAACACTATGATAATGTGGGTTGATAATCAGAAGAAAACAAACAATACTCGATTTTAACTATAAATTCATAAAAAGTAATTAAGGCTGCATATGATCTATCATCTTGATAATGAAGGCAACTCTCATGTAAAACTGTTTTTTCTAAAGATCTGGATATTTTAAATAAAAAAAAACAAACAAATGTCCCCCAATCAAACAGGAAAAAACACAACAGGCAAATAAATAAACAAAAAAGGTACAACTTTCACATCCAAGAAAAACTTGAAATTTTGATGTGAGTGTAGGATCAGACTGTAAATGCAATGAATTCTTGTCTTTGGAAGTGCAAGCATTAGAAGACTCATCTGGTATCTTAAGCCTGTCCCATAAGTGTTGATTAATTTTCACCAGAGTGCAAGCAGGGAGACTTATCTGTGGAGCACAAAACTCCATTGGGTGAGTAAGGGTAGTAGATTCCAGCCTGAATGAATCAGACAAATAACCACAATTATGTTAACAAGGTGCCTAGGGCATTACCTTAGTGTGCACAAAACTCCGAGAGATGCTGAGCTCTTGATGAACCAGATGCTCTTATCAGGAGCTGGGTACTCCTTGATGCTAGGGATTAAATCCTCTCTGGATGGGTAAACTGCAGGAAAACACTAAAATCAAGACATCCAGAAGATAAGAGTGTGTGGAGACAACCCCGCATCAAGAAACAGCACTTAGCACTAGGTGGTGCTCTTTTCTCTACTATATTACTGTTCGAGGGTTGAGGGGGAATTGTTTTTTTATTTTACTGCCACACTTGTTACAGTAGAACTTCACTCAAAGAACAGAAAAGGCAGAAGAAGAAGCATAAAGCATGCCAGAATTCTTTCTTGTGTTTAGTCATTAGTCATTGTCCATAGGCCCAGAGATACAAATAAGATCATAGTGTCCATTTGTGAGTGGACACTCTTGCTCCTGGTCCTTTTTTGCCAGTGGTATTTACGGTGTCCCAGCAGTGAGGGATTTCTTGTTTTCCTAAAGAGATTTTCTTGGATATGTACATAGATCACTGTAATGAACTTCATTCCTGAGATCCCCTATGTTCCTTTCTGTATTCTCATTCACAGTCTCTTCCTCTGTAAGTCATTCTTGGTTCATTCCCTCCAGGTATTTCTGTTCTTTAGTTATGTGCTCTGTGGCTATTATGTAACCAGCGATACATGTACACACACACACACACACACACAGAGCTATTTTAAGTATTTTCCCTTGTACCAGTCTATCACATATTACAGGTCTTCCTCATTCCTCATATTTTTCTATAAACAGCCTCAATTTCGTCAATACTTTGATTATCTGAGCCTCAGAAGAATATTTGCTAAGATCTACACTTTCCGTGAAAAGCCAGACAATGAGATAATAACTTTAATAGTTATAAAAATTTACCACTTTTTATCACTCAGTGATAAAAAGTGGTAAATTAAATTCAGAGCACAAAGACAGAGGAGAAAATAGTCTTTCATTTTACAGGGAAAACAAAACAAGAAAAAGATTTCACTATTACCATACAGGAAGAAGATATTAGATGGTGAATAACAAATGCCAGCTCAGTGCTGGTCAATCAGACAAACTTTGCCTCAGGACTTGCAAACGAAATGGGAAATGAAATGGGAAAAACAGAGCTAGGGTAAGAATCCATGGTGCAGTCTAACATGGAGATCAGTTCCAGTCCAGTCTCCTGATTTCAGGCAGGAGGTAACAGAACTGGAAGAGTCCAGAAAAGGGCAGTAGAAGTATTCAAAAATGGTATGAGCAGAATCAAATGGATTTAGAGCCTTCAGCTGAAAAAAGAGCCAGCTGAAAAGTCATGTCTAGTTTGATGTTCACTCTTCCTTTTACTGGGTCCCCTGAAATGAAGGAATATCTATTTTTATTCACTTTTGGAGAGTGAGCTCCTTCTATGCTATCCCAAACAATTATCAAACTCACACTGTATTAACAGAATTTTCTGTCTCCCTCCATCTATATTTTCTTGATCCTCAGTGAATGGTTTGTTAAAGCCAGTTCCTTTTTGCTCCTTATAATTCCTTTTCAAGTCCACCATGCTGGTTTCTGGCCCTCTTTGAAAGCAGCACCACTTAGGGCTTAACCCATCAGAGCATTAAGAAATGTTCTGCAGGTGCTATTGCTGCCCCATGCCCATGATGGCACTGGGGCAGCTGCATGGGTGCTGGCCATCTGCCCTGGCTGAGCCACAGCTTTTGAATGCCCCAGCAGAGCCTGGAAAGCGCCCCACATTCCCAAATATTAACAGAGATGGGGCAGGCAGATCCAGACAGCAAAGCCTGAGAACATAGGAGATGCTTTTCAGGGGAAACATGGGTACCTGGCCTCTTCCTCTGGTCCAGTCTCCTAAGCTCACAGACATTGGAACTGCCTGTTCTTTTATTATCTGTTAATAGAGGCATTGTTCACAAATCTTGTCTAATCCCTTTTTATGCCTGCTAATAGTCTGCTTTCCCAACCTCCTGTAGCAACGAATTCCAGAAATTCATTACCCACTGTGCAAAGAAGTGCTCTTTTACTTCAGGAGCAACTATAGCTATACTCCTAGTCCATAAATATAAATTCAAATAAAATTCAGTCTGTCACTGTTGTATTATTTTTTGGCCTAAGTGTTTCTAAGTGATATACATACAGTGAGTGGTATGAAAATGGATTAAAATAAATACTAAGGTAAACAAGGCTCAGTTTCTTGCACTTTTCCAGGGGAAGGTGAGGAGTTGTTGTTTAACTATTGCTGCTACCTGGATAAGTGCATGCCTCTTCTCCACCTAAGTGTAAGCCCAGCCCTGAGATGGAAGCATGTCCTTCCTCATGGGAAGGGGAGGTGGGGCTTGGCACTGCAGCTGGCATGGGACAGCACCTGGTCCTTCTGCAAACCTTGTTTGGGAACATCTGATCCTCACATCTCCCAGCTTGTTATACGTCCACTGCAACCAACCTTTTTTCTCATGAGTTTGTGTGACAGTGCCAGGCTGCATACACAGAGAGTAAAGCAACCTGTGCCATGCTTAATCTACAGCTGTCATCCCTTAATTTATAAATTCCATGATGCTATCAAAATAAAGACTCTCAGTTTTGTCTTGCAATATCTGTTCTTTACCTGCCCAACCCTCTGTTGTTCAGGTAACTCTCCACCCACTTGCTCTTCCCCAAGCTCCTATGTTGCCTGTGGCTTGTGGTCCAAGTATTGTTTAGGTAATTAGTCATGTCTTCACCCACCTTCCATCCTTCTTTTTTTGTTATTACTATTTACTGGTTTTATTGTGGTAATGCCTAAGAATGCCAATTAGGAAATGGGATTTTGTAAAAAATGGTGGAAGTTCTAAGCAGAAGAACTCACCATCTGGGTCTGAGGCACTCCATGGGTAGTGAACAGAGCAGTGGGAGGGAGTCTGGGAACCCAGTACAGCAGGATAAGATGTTTACACATCTTATAGATGTGTAATAATAGGACTGGCCATCAAGTAACCTCTGTTAGCAATCATCAGCAGGTTCTGTAGGGAAACAGAAAATTTCCCAGCCTCATTGGAACTACTTTCATCTGGATATTTTACAGAGATGGGTGACTTAACATTGATTTAATCTGGAATGTGCTAGGATTTGATGCTTATCATTTAAATATGTAAAGTAATTTTTTTTCTATCTTATCCAGGGCAGATTGGCAAGGTTGCCCAGAGGATGCTGCCCAGAGGAGTCTGCCCTGCGACCACTGGTGCTCTGCTCACCATACATATAGAGGATTCCCATAATTCAGGACCTTCCAGAAGGCCAAACCAAAAATTGAAATCATGGTGGTAAAGAGGGAAATGGGAAGGACAGAGGAAGGATGGGCATACTGTTGGGAAGGACATCATGAAAAATCCATCATGTTGGGTAACTGTATCCTTAAGGCAAAATTTATGTTGTGCAACTGTGACACATTCAAGTCTGAACAGCTGGTTTTGGTGAGAGGCAGCAGAAATTAATTTCCCGTGCAGCTTTTGTATTAATAATTCATCTCGTTAAGGTGTGGTCTAATAGTGTTTGCACAGGCACAGGAGTCAGCCCTAATATTGTTTTTGACAACCATCTCTTCTACAGGCATCTGCAATTCATGTGTCCTTCTTGCCTCAATTTCTTGGTACAAGAAGGGGAAAGAGCTGTACAAGCTTTGTTGGAGACCTATAAAAGTAGCTGGCTGCTACACTGTCTCTGCTCTGTAGTCTCTTGCAATAACATGAAGATAGCTTAACATTCAGCTATCCTAATCACATTGGGTTTATTTCAAAGCATTAGTAAATCAGCCCCAAGGGCCAGGTTTAGAAGCACAAGACGCCAACCCACAGGATTTAGTCCCTTGCAAAAAACTACAGGACCAGGCTAACCTTGGGAGATATTTAACAACCCAAACACCCAATAAGGTCTTGTCCTGCTAAGACTGATTTTATTTTTCATACTGTGCTAGATTTTAATAAATAATTCATAAATAATAAATAATTCATAAATGATTGAATTAAATTACGTTATTGTAAAGACTACTTTTTGGTCTCTTTTTCCCTCGTTTCCATTATTTAGATTCTTCCTTTAATACCTGAAGGGACTTCCAGTTGCCAGGGAAACTTGCAAGATTTTACTGCAAAACAAGTGATCCCAACTTTCAATTAACCAACAAACCCTCAAAACACAGTGACACAAAAGGCATATTCCTAGTGATATCTATTGATTTGAATCATTAATCTGTTTAAGATCAGATAGTGGATGTTTTCCCAGAGATTTGTTTTAGCCCTGTTCTTTTTCATGTATTTTCTTCTAGTCTTGCAGTACTGATTCAGTGGGGATCTAATGTATATTTGTGCTACATAGGATATAATACAATATATATGGATATAATACAATATGTACAAGATGTACAATATGTATGTATTATATCAAAATATACATTATCCTGATATGACCATCTTAGTATAGACAGCAGTTATAGTAGTACAAATTACAGCATTCCTTAGGCCCAGAAGAAAGTGTTTGGGTAAAAGCACATTTCTGTTATTTAACACAACCACTCTGGCCTGCCAGGAGCAGAGGAAATGATACTGCTTTGTTAACAACAGTATGGTTAACACAGTAAAATTTTTATGAGTAAAAACCATTAGTGCATAATGAAACTCTTTCTTTCTTTATCAAGTGTAGTGGTTCTGTTCCCTCTGAATCCTCTGCTCAGCTCCAGATATGATCCTTTTATCATATGTTTCTTTTCATTGTCTTTTCTCCTGTACAGTTCACTCATTTTCTGGAAGGTAGATGGAAAACACCAACCTCCTTTCTTCTCACTTCAGAGGTGCCTCATGCTGCTTTTCCTCTTATGCTGATCAGCTCCAGCAATAACCCTGCAGAGCCATTGCTTGGCTTTGATTCCAGAAATCCCTCTTCCTTCTCCACCCTGTCCTTTCTGGTTTCTCTACCTTCTTCTCTCCACAGGCATCTGTACTAAACCAGTCTGTTTCCTTTCCTTATCTGGTGTTATTCTGATTACATAAACATCACCTTGCACTCCTTTTTTCCTTCTCAACTTTCACATTACTTCCTCCCATACAATCATGAGCCAAGTGATAATTTCCTTCAGCAGCTTGCTTTCTTTTTCCACAGTTATTGGAAGCAAAGGCTCCCCTGTTGTATATTTTAGCCTGCCAGTTAAGAGTGGCTTAATACTTTTCTTTACTCATTGTTATTTAACCAAAAGTCTTACTGAGTGATGGGAAGAAAATGGAAGGTATTTAAAATGTCTTTTATAGGCTTGACTGCTTTCCAAGTTCTTGCAGTTTAAAATGAGAAGCCCATCAGAGAAGAAAAAACTACTTTCAGAAAGTTCTTAAAAATCAAGAAGTAACAGTTTTTAGAAGTTTAGTTCTGTTTGCAGTGAAAATCTTTCAAAAGACAACTATGGAAAAGCCTAAGGTTCATGTAAGCCCAAGGCATCAAGCAGAAAATGCAAACAGAAATTTCACTTTGCCAAGTAGAAAGCTGGAAGCACTGTATACATGAAAGCTGAAGGGTTTAGTGTTTATGAGAGAAAATGGAGTGATTATTACTGATGCATGAATGTTGCTGACATAATTTCCATCAGCAACAGCTCACGAAACTCAGTGGCGTAGGAGTCCAGTTACCCTTCCAGTATCAGAAAATACTGAAATGCAAAAAGTTATTGGGTCACACAGTTCATAGACAGACATGGATGACCAAAAAGCTATAGAGAAAATCTGTGGATATTTATATGATCAAAAATATCCCCATTTTTCAAATGGTTGTATGCATATGATATAAATTTTGCTCATTATAATGTATACATTATATTCTATTTGCCTAATGTTTAGGCTTCATGGTGTGCCAAAAATTACTGAATAAATTGTGGCTTGTATGTGGCAAAGAAGAGTTTATTTAGTATATACATTCAAGAAAACAATAGTCACTAATGAGATGATATACTAGCTGATTGTGTGTGTAAATTTGGTAAAACAGCATCAACCATGCAGATGATGAGATGTAATGTCCTTCACTTTTGTTCTTTTATAGCATTTGAATATTTCAGGTCTGTATCAGAAAGAATCTCTGACTTCCATAATGGCGGGCAGATGTCCGGGTGAGGTGCTTGACTTGACAAAACTTAATAATTTCACTTGACAAAACCTAAGGATTTTTCTTGAAGCCTTCTACCAGTCCTGATGACATTACTGTATTTGACACAGATTATTCAGAAATCAGTAATTTATATATTATTGCCTGTCTCAATGAAACCAAGTCACCTCCATTGTTCAACAGAATCTCTATGTCATATTAAACAAAACATTCAACAGGTCAAAGAAACAAACAACTAAAAAGTAAAATCTTTGATTAAATTGGCTTATTTAGCACGGATAAGTTATCAGTTAAAAAATCTGAAGTGGGTTCTCTTGCATTTTAAATGGTCTATTTCAATTAGATAATTTCAAAACCATTCCAGCACAAGCACAGCTGATACAGCTTGTCTGCAAACATACATAGTCAAAGCACAGGGCTCTGACTCCTAGGTGGGATCTGCTTGGCTTATTCAGGTTGTGTGCAGCTTCTGAGGCTTACAGGAGCTCTGTGGGCAGCTTGACCATCTGTGCAGTGTGCTGTGTGTGTGTCAGGCAGAGCACTCACCCTTCCAAACACAGGTTTTGTTTGGCCGCCCGATGAATGAAGCTCATGGTGCTGAGTCATGTGGCAGGAGAATGGAGGCAGTGAAAGTGTGACAGCCATCACCCGGGACGGCTGCCAGGGAGGGATGAGGGGTGTTCCCAGCCATCCTCCTCTAAGCACCGAGCAGGGACCAGAGCTGCACACTCCCCCCCAGCTCCCCAGCCTTGCACTGTGTCCCCTTTCTGTCTGCAGCTGATCAGGGAGTGACCAGAGGTGGTTGGTACCTGTGGTGGTGTAGCCATGAGGAGAGGAGACCTTTAGGAAAGCCTCATTCATTAGCTGTGAGATTGGACAAATCTGTAAACGTTACCATCTAGCTTACACAGCTTTATATAAAGATAGACAAGACATTGGCATTTTAGCTATATACTTAGACAATAAAAAAAGGGAGATACTGTGCCCTTAATTATTCAAGTTAATTCTCCAAGGATATAAATAGGATGCTGGAGGGCACAGGTCATTCACATTATAAGAAATGAAAAGCAGATTTGATTTAAGTTTCCTATACTATTAACTTAGTAAATATACTATTTACTAAGTTAATAGTATAGCACTCTGCTTGTTTACATTGGACAAGTTGGGAAAAAGCAAAATAAAAGCTCATTTTGCCATAAGGGTTGTATGTTTTCTGGAAATGAGGAACACAGAGAAAAACCCTGCATAGAAACAGGACCTATGTCTTTTTCCTGCTCTACATCTGAATGGACACAAATCAGGCTATTTGCATGAAACATGGTGAGAAGCTAAATGTCTTTTGCTATATCAATTTCAGAAGTGTCTGGAATTGGAATGAAATATCCAAGATAGAAAATAGGCGGGTAATACTGTAGGACTGAAATAACCATAACTTAGAATAGAATAATTTTACTATAGTGTCAAAATTGTTTAATACTAATGTGGATAAAAATGTCTTTGTCATTAAGGTCTGAAATCTGTGGATACCAACCCATTTTTATACATGACATGAAGCTCAGGAGAACTTCTGTTGATCTGCTAATTTCTTCTTTCCAGAAGAAGGCTGGATGAAGTCAAGCTGAAGCAAATGTCTAATAGCCACACAACAGCCAGAAAAGAAATGGCCCTGGAAAGGTCTAGAGTATGATTCTGAGTCTGAGCATCCTGCAGCTCCCTGCTGGGTTTTCAGCATGGCTCACATGGCAAACTGGAGACACTGACTTAGCAGGAGTTCACGGGCATGGGCAATGTGATGTGGATGAGCTTTGCTGGACTGTGGCCCATCCAGCAAAAGATGGTGTGTGATACAAACGCAGGAAGATTCTGCCAAGGTATAAATTTGTCTTGAGTATGCTTATTACATTAACCGTGTAACAGTGCCAGCTGAAAAAAAATGCATTGGATACTTTTGGATAAGATTTGGATTTGTAAATCTGGTGCACATAAATTGTCAGAACCTAATTGCACCATAGGATTCCACTCACTGTGGGTGGGCTGCAAGTATTTTTAAAGAGCTCAGTACAACAACCACAGATGCATGACATGGTCATGAATGTTCAGTCCCTTCTAGATGGAAATGCCCTGAACTATGAAACTCCTATCACTTTCATTTTGAGGCTGTTTGGTATGAATGCCAACACAATTCACCTGTAGGAGCTTTTTCTTTATCTGCTATCTTGCCCATCCCATAAAATATTATGGCAAAAGGAGAAACAAGGCATCTGGTCTATGGCAGAATAATATATATACAGAATAATGAGCTGAGAAACCATGGGAAACATAGTCTTTGTTCTGCCCATACCAGATTCCCTCAACGATTTCATACTGAACTATCTGTGTCTCTATTTTTCTACCTTTTGGATAAATATTATCTCAGTCTGCCTCAGCAATATGGTATGTAGCTTAAGTTCCCCATATTTTCAAATGCTGCCAGGGATTTGAATGCTGGCAGTGTGTAATTCAGAAGAAAGGAGACCATCATTTTGTATAGCAACTTCCAGGTGGGCCATTTTCTACAAATATTCCAATTTCTAAGTAAGTAAAGAAAAATGGAGAAGTTAGAGAAGATAACTATTAGAAACATGCAGAGCAACAATAACATTGATTCCTGCTGAGAGGGAGAGACTTTTGAAAGTTTCAGGCCTTTGGCTAGAGACCCATCTGGCTGGGAGACCTCACTTGCCCATCTTTGACAGAGGCTGGGGCGTGATCAACCTCTGCTATCAGAAGCAAAACAACTAGAACTGCAAGGTTTTTAGCATATCATTACAAATTCAAACGCGGGCCTATTCTGATGGAAAATCTTCCTTAGGAATGTGAATTGTTTTGGGCAAAATAATCAAGCTTCTTTCCTGGCAGGGATACTATTTGCATCAAAAATTAGTGTCATCCGCCCACTCGGTTTCCAGCTCAAAGCCAGGCATTTCATTAGCGAAGTGAGAACAGAGATGCCGGGCTGGAGCAGCTTCGGCAAACAAACCTGGCGGTACCGCCAGAAAGGTGGGAGAACTGCGGGCACGAGGGTAGCGAGGACCACACAGGGTCAGAAGAGGAATGAGGACATCTCATTCCTGCCTGGGAAAGGGGAATACGTGCAAGGGCAACCCACCCAGCCCAGACAGCGGGATAAGCCCCTCATTCCCAGGCGGGAGGCCTTGGAAGCCGCGTGCAGAGCCCTCGTGTGTTGTGTGTGCAAGAGCCGTGTGTGTTGATGGCACGAGTGGAGAGGTGCGTGGGGACGAGCCGTGCGTGTGCAGCCCTGCGTGCAGGCGTGTCAGCGCCACGCGTGTGCCCGTGTGAGCCAGGGGAAGAGGCACGCGTGAGCCAGGCACCTCCAAGGCGCCGTGTGCGCCCGCAGTGCGCGGGCAGGGCGAGTGCTGAGCCTTCATGGGCGAGCAGGCGTGAGGAGAGCGGTGTGTGCACGGGGGCAAGCACCGCGTGTGTGCGTGTGCAAAGGCAAAGGCGGGGAGGGCGTCCATGAAACGAACAGGTGTGCGCGGAGAGACGGCGCGTCAGGGTGTGTGAGTGTGTACAGGGGGGTGTGTGCAGAGAAGGTGTCTGTCTGTCTGTGTCTATCGGTGTGTGCCGGCAGCACGCTGCCCGTCCCCCGCCGTGTCCCCGCCGNCCGTGCCTCGGCCCGCCGGGGCTGACTGACAGCGCTCCCCGCCCAGGCGCTGCAAGGGCCGGCCCGGAGCGGGGCGGGCGGCAGGAGGAGGAGAAGAAGGAGGAGGAGCGGTGCGAACCGCCCTGCACTGCCGCGGCTCCTACCTATTCATTCAGTCACCTAAAATGGCTGGAGAGAGGCGGCGGCGGAGCAGGAGGAGGAGGGGAGGGGGGGGNCTATTCATTCAGTCACCTAAAATGGCTGGAGAGAGGCGGCGGCGGAGCAGGAGGAGGAGGTGAGGGGGAGCCGCAGCACTGCCCCCACCTCCTCCGCGGCCCGGCGGAGCTCGGAGGCACCATGTCGGCCGGCCCGGACGAGAGCTCGGTGCGGGNGGAGCGCGGCGTGCTCGCTGCTCCCACCCGCCCGCGGACCGCAGCCGGGCGCATCGCCCCTGCAGACAGGCGGTCGCCTCCCCTCGGCCCCTGCGGAGCCGCTTTTTCCTCACAGCAGTACGAAATAGCCAAAGGAGAGGGGGGAAACCCCCACCGTTCTGAGGTCTTTCCCAGCCATTTCTCTCTAATTTTGAGCAGTGACCCTAAAAATACTCCAACTAATTATAGCCCGCTGCTGCTAGTGCTTACTCATGGAAGCAGAGCAGCCCCTGGACTGTGGCGATGCCGTTTGCATCACGGAGCTTTACGAGAGTGGATCCTGGCACACTGATATTTTTAGAAGGATAAAGGCTTTTATCCCGCGGAGGCTGTGTCTAACCTCACATACCAAGGGATGGGCTCCCATAAGGCTGCCCACAGTACATAGGAATTAGGTGTACGAAGAAGTCATGATGGGAGGGGAGCTTAAATAATTTTAAAACATCAGTTAGTTCAAATTGGTCTTTAATCAGAGATAACAATCTACTGTTCATCAGTGAGCTTCGCTCTTCTCGGTTTTCTATGTGAAAGAACTATTTTATTGTTTGAAGAGCTTCCAATTTAGCCCGTGGATGCATCAATTTTCAAGATATCTTAACATGATTGAAGCATGAGGAGAAATACATGTATGTGTGTGTATATCTGTGTCTGTTTATGTACATCAATATTTGGGGGTTAATTGTGATACTGTTGATTTAATTCTCTACTTTAAAGAAGTTTCTTTATGCTAGCACATTTGGAGTATTACAACACAAGAAATCAGACCTTAGGGGAAGATCTGTTTGTCTCGATGGGTCCTTGGACAGTCTTGCATTAGAGAATTCCAGGGCTGTTCAGGAAGACTAAGGGAGTGATTTCTTATGTTTATTTTATTTTCACTGAAGGATGTAGGTATAAGCGGTGTTACTGTGTGCTATTATTGGTACATGGTGTAGGGGGAACGATGCAACAACATTTTCAGTAAACAGAGAAGCACCACCCCTGAATGATAATGTGGGGTGTATGCTGCAGTTGTTCATTAAAGTCTGATTGCAGCACCATTTTCTGTTGGGAGAGATGCTTTTGTGAGTGCTATCTGTTGAAGCATTTTTCAAATAATGTTCAGGGAGGTACTATTCTAAAGCATAATTAGCTTGTATTTTATTAAAAAGAAAATATGAGATAGGTGTGATCCTAAAAATAGGGTGTGTTACAGGTTTACAGAATGCTCTCTCATTTGAAGAAAATATTAATATGTTCTGAGCCAAAATAAATAGTGATGTAGAAGTTCATTTACAAATACAGTTTGTTGCAGCTTGGAAGTATATAAAAATCCTACTGGTAGAAATACATTTATAGTTGAAGGTGTGTGATGAATAGATTAGGAATAATATATGCTCAAGAATTTGTAGAAGTAAATTAAAGTCATCCAGCTGTGGTTCTTGACAATAAATTCCTAATGTTACAAGGTATATTTCTGCTATATAATTGTCTAACTATCATTTTGTGCCTGAGTGCAGTTCACTAATAATGAAAGATTGCATTTTTCTTCATGTCTGCTTTCTTCCTTTTAGCAAATTAACTATTCACGTACAAGATTTCCCCCTCTCTGTTTAGCATTCATGAACAAAAGCATGCACAATAATTTTTTTTTTGCACCAGTAGCTCCTTGTAGATGGTTTTCTTTTATTTCTGGTTGTGTGTTTTATGCAGTCCTATAATTCAACTGATTTTGCATCTCAGTGTACATTAGTGCCATGCTGTACTGTGCATTATGAGCATGACATTCTGTTTCCTTGTTGGTTTTGCTCTTCTGCTCTTTTTGGGGATTTGAATTTAGTTCAGTGATAATCTCCAGGGTTGTGATGAATTAGTCATTGTGTTTTGTGTGTATGTTTCTGAACGAGGCTCATTCTACAGCTAGAACAGCTTTTAGTTTGCAACCTCCTTGGTTGCAAGATATACAGCAACAATATTAATTTGTTTAGACTTTAAACACAGGTTACAGAATAGACATCACTGAAATTGTTTAGCAAATTGTTTTTCCAGAACCTGGTTGTCTCACCTAATTGTATCCAACAGGAATGAAAAATACTTCATTCTTTCCAATTAGCACCAGCTTTAAGCTATCATCTTGTATGCTAGTTGCTGCCCATTTTCTTCAGTGTAATGATGGGTTTGTACTGATGAGCTTTAGTGAAGCATGAAAGCTGAAAATAGTTTGGCAGATAATCCAGTAACTAATGTTAAATTCTCCAAGAAAACATTTTCTCTAGTCACTCACCACTGAAAAACTTGTGGACTTTGTGGATGATGGTGTGCAACTTTGGCAAAGAGCTTTGCTCTCTGTGTGACTGTGTGTAGTGTCTGTTTTCAGATAAAATCAGAGAACCCCCATGATATAAAACAGTCATTTGTTTCGAGAGGTTTCTTCTGAATGTGAAAAACTACCATTTTTGTAAGTCTAAAATTTCTGTCATACTTTTTTAAGTGTCTTTTCGGCATATGAAGACTAACTTTTGACAAGAAGGCTGTGAAATGTTATCAACATCATAGGCAACTGTTTCAAGTTCACAAAAGGATGTAGATTATAGTTTCAAATTATTGTCTCCTGTTGCTTTAGTGGTGTCCATTGGCAAGATACAGTGTCTAGGCTTCTGGCATGTTGAGTATATGGAGTTCTTATCTAAGATTTAGATCCTCAACAGCCACTGGTCTAGGTCTGTCTGCACTTCAGAGCTGGTGTATGACCCATGGAAGGGGCTGGACTATGGAGTCCCTGCAGTCTGAAGTGTGCAGTTACTTTTACCCTTTTATCAGCCAGACCTGAGCTGAGTCACAGGAATTGAAATGGCTCCAGCCCTTAGTGCCTGTCCTTGCTCCACGTGGCTTGGGACCATACCCTTAGGATGTTCTAGAAGTGATGATCTAAGAAGACAAAGTTGCATTTCAGTCCTTTGCATTTTTGGATACGTGTTAAACAAAGGAACTTTTGGAGAGCAATAGTGTTTGGATAGGTCTAACCAGAAGTCTTGTATGTACCTCACAAAGCATGGAAGGGTGTTTGTTATACCTTCTCCATAACAGGATCCAAATAACAGTGTAGAACATCGAAGGAAATGTGTCTTCTAGCCCTTCAAAGGTGAAAAATGGCCTTGATCCACTCTGAGTCAGTGAAGGCCCTGGCTGTATAGATGATAAGCTTCAGTGTTGATTGGTTAGAGATGCTGTATCAAAACAGAAGGAGAAATAAGTGCAGTGTGAAAAGATGAGTTGCTGTACAAGCTGGCCAGTACTCAAGAGAAGATGGTCACTCTGACATGCTTGGGTGAAGCCTCAGGTGGAGTGGACAGTAAAAGAACATGAAGTACCAGTTGGTGAAGCTGAAGAGCTTTGGCAATCAGGCCATGTTCTCGTGAAAGATGGAGCTCAGTTGAAACTGTTAATGGGCAGAACACAAAGAAGCTTCAGGGCATGGTGTTTTATAATCAGGCATGTTTAATACCTGTAAAGAACAGAGTAGTGAAAATTTCCACTTTTTGTCATCCTAGGTATGTCTGTGTCTATCTGCCTTCTTCCCTGCTTTGGCAAAAGTGCCTCCCTGGTACTGCTTCATCTGCTCTAATTGACATCTGCTTTGCTTCATCCCTCAAGTGAAGAACAGGAATGTTGCTACTCTCCTCCTCATGTGTGTAGAGAGGCTCTGGGATCTAGGCACACAGTTCTGCCTTGAGATATCTAAAAAATTTCCTTTTCATGCCCACCCTGTGTTTCTGCAATATGTTGTGACACTGCTTCACAAAAGTGAAATGTTGATATTAGCCAGGTATGGAAACTCTGTGCAAAATGTAGTGGATCTACTGGTAAACATTTTTAGTAACAGTAGAAGTAATAAGTGCAGCTGATGATTTAAAACTACATAACTTCTGTTTCTGGTTTTCCAAAAGGGAGATGAAGTATGCCTGAAAAACACATTGGTTACTAATTCAGTTTAGTGGAGATTAGAGATTTTTACAGCTGAAGCTTAATGTGGCATGGCATTAGGATACAGTGTTGACTTTTGGTCAGGCAAGTGGAATATGTTCATCCATTGCAACTTTAGCTTCCCATTGCTTTCCAAATCTTTGGTATGGAATTTTTTTCATACCCCTAGTTGTTGAACTGTTTGGTTAGTTGGTTGTCTTTTGTAAGGTTTTTTCCTACTTCACTAGTTTCAGTGTGGGTTTATTTTCTCCCCATATAGAATCTGCTGTTTGTTGTCATGCCTCTCTTTTCACATTTTTGCATTCTTCTTTTTAAGCATTTTCTTTGTAAGCTTTTATAGTGAAGTTGTTTTCCTCTGTGCTAAATCCAGCTACTGTTCAATATACTAGGAAAGAAGGAACTGAGTGAAAGGAACCTGACTTTTTTAGAAAAGTGTGTTTTGAATCACTTTGATGGCAGCTGAGATTGATTTTCTTTCTTGGGTTGCTGTTGTGCAAACAGTTACAGATGTGTTTAAGCTTCCTACCATGAATAGATCCTCAGATGCTAGATGAATGGACATGTATGCTGTGGTATATGTTATAAGCTCTGGAGATACTAATTTTGTGCTTCCCATACAGTGCAAAGCATTCTTGGAAATCATTCTGTAACTAGATAAGCAACAGCAATAGACTACAGTACCATCCATTTGTTCCTTAAAATGAACCACATTTTTTATTTTAGTAGACAGTAATCTGTAATCAGCTGTAAAAGGTTTTTTTGGGGAAAATATTTAACTGTGTTAATGAAGTTTAGCAGTCTGTAAGTGCACAAGAATGCCCCACCTAATAAAAGAGAAATTATCAACAGCATTAAATAGAAAGGTGTTGGGAAATAAGTCTTCTGCTTAAAGTCTGTTAATGGAAAGCTACAAAAGAAATCTTGTTTTAGAAAGCTGCTGTTGGATATCTTTTTGTTAGTTTTGATTTTCTTTGCTCTCTGACTTAAACAAACATCCCCTTGTCCTTCTCTGAAACTTTACCCTGTTGGTATGTTTTGCATTTTAGCAGAAGAAAAGACACGGCACCATCTGCTGCTGAATTAATTCTGGTTTCATAATATCTGACTTGATCATCCATTACTGATATTGCTTGGGGCAGGCTGAAATCTGTGTTCTCGCTTTCTAGGAAATAAACTTCCCTTTTCACCACTTGTGTTGTAAACACAAACTCATTCTTGGATGGAGGGGAAAGAAATCCTACTTGGACCTTTCCCTTAATGCCATGTATTCCTTGCCAAAAGATGGATATCTTTAATTTAGGAAGAAGAAGAAGAAGCAATGAGTGGTGCACCTCAGCAGTCTGCTCATGCTTTTGGATGAGTTATTTTTTTAACTTGTCACTTCCCAAAGTTTGTAGAAGACTTGGGAGTTTACTTTGCTTTGAAAAACTATTGAGTTGGTCACTAATTTCCATTTAATGCTGTTTTCTTTACTACTTGTGATCTGTTGGCCTAGATGTTCCTTTATTACTGAACTCAGGGCTTCACATTTTCGGGTTTACTCTGTGGCATCTGTAAATTCTTCTGTAGTAGTTGAATGATCCCTGTGCATGGGATCAAGAGTCCTGCTCCCTCACTCTGCTTTCCCTTGGTTTGCTTTAGGCCTTTTATAGATTGCCCTTGCTGCCCACTCAGAGATGGCTGTTGGAATTCTTGCTTTCATGTTCTGTTGCCTGACTACTGCTGGGGAAATCAAGCAACTTTAGGTGCTTTTTTTTTTTATTTAAGGAAAATACAGCAGAATACTAAATATCTGTGGTGGCTAGAGAATTTTTTGCTATGCTAATATTATTTCCATGTAAAACACTTTCAAGAAGTGTCATTTGAACAGGAAAATTTTATTAGAAATCAAACAAGTCTAGCAAGAGTAACTACATGAGCTGTGCCTTTTTATTGTGCTCTCTTTCTCTTCTCTTGAAGAGTTTTAAATCTTTGTTAATTTTTCTTCCTATTCTTCCTTGTGGGGTTTTTTTGTTTGTTTTCTGTGTTAATTTTCTGTTTTCCCTGTAACATATATCTGTTCCAATATAAGGGGAGAAATGCTGCCTTCGTTTTCAAAAATGGTCTTGTTTTATGTGTTTATTGTAGCAACAAGATATAAATGGAGAACGGTGAAAAGATAAGGTTAGTGTCACAGTGAGTTTGATGCATAGAGAAACAAAGCAATCAAAATATATTCTAAAATGTGAAAACCTGCTGATTCAGAGCTTATGATTGATTAGCAGAAAATATTTCCTGAATAGCATCTAAATGGAAATAAAGTGAGTAGCAAGTACCATCTGTTCCTTTATTCTTGTAGTATCCTCAGCAGATTTGGTAGAGTTGGCCACTACTGGAATAATTATTTTTCTGTGTAAATAAATTTATATTTTTTTCCTTTAAATCAACTGGCAAATGTTGGTTGGGACAGTGCACTCTTTAAGCATTTTTACATCTTTAAGTCTAATAAAAATGGGTGACTTATCCCTTGAGCCTGTTTGCTCTGCAGCTTCAACACAGAAAGCTGAGAGCAACAAGACCTTAGTAAAAGGTTATGATTGTTCTACTATACACAGCAATTTACATGCATTCAAATGCAGTAGTGCTCTTCCATTGTTGAATTTAAAAATGGACTAAAGGATTTGTTGTCTGGGTAACTTGGTGTCTCACTGTTGGCTCTTGCATTTATACTGTTATAGGAACTCTGCACAGTTCAGTTGCTTAGCAAAAAACTGTCTCTTTGCAGGACATTTTAGATTTAATGTAATCTTTCCATACTACTCTCAAATACTCCAGGTTTCTTGAAATGCTTCCTCCTGGATATTGTAGCTTTGAAGGATACTTACTTTTCCTTTATGTTCAGCATAACTGATCCTGTAAAAGCCTGAGTAAAGCAGTATTTTCAAGGTAAGAATTAAAGGACTGTAGCATGCTGTAGAATTACCAGTTCAACTACCAGAGCTGAACACATAGAATGTTATGGATAATGGGACTAGACAGAAAATGTTTCCCTTTTGTGAGACATCTCAGAGTCTGACACTTTATCTTCTTTGCCATGTTCTCTTGTGATAATGGAAGAGTTTGATCAAACAGACTTCTCTCTTTACTAATCTCCTCTAGGGCCTTGAAAAAAGGTATTCCACATCTTGAGTCAATTCTCCAACATCTTGGTTATTATCTTCAAGCTGTGTATTTTTTCAATGAGCTGTTTTTTCCTTACATTTCTAATTACATTAATTATCTTTTGCTTAATACTGCTAAAACAAATGTAAGGTGACATATTAAACTGGAAAGCTGCATAGCTGTGAAGTACTAATGTCAGTCAAGAAACTATATTAAATACAGGACTCGTTAGCAATGTTGTTTAAGAAGTTATGCAAATCAGTGATAATAGGCTAAAGCACAAAAGAAGACTTTATCCTCTAGGAATGTATTGTAAATGATGAAATACAGCCTTGTATAATTTTGGAGTCACTAGCAGGTTTGCTGGGAAATTTCTCATGTGTAGTAAAACCTCTGATATTACATAAAATGTACAAAGTGGCAAATCTGGGTTCCTTTAAGTATTTGTACAACATCGTGAGTGAGACTTTTTGGAATAAAGTGATAGAAAGGTAGACTGATTTAAGAGGTGTGTGTATATATTTTATTCAAAATACTTACCTAATTAAGTTTGTTTTTCAAAGTCAGTAATTCTTAGCATTCATTTTGTTGGACATTTTTCTCTTAAGCGTGGGACTAACTGGGAGATGAGTCCAGAGACCTTTTGTGTCATTCTGACTAACTCATTATCCCAAGTCTTAGAGTTGCTAATCACTCTCAGTTGTATTGATTTACCAACTGCCGCAGTGCCTCTGTCTTAGTTTGTGCTTGATTCTGTCATAGGACACTATCCCTGTGTACCCATCTCCACCTGCAGGAGAATATGGGAGGAGTATGAGTGCAGGTAGCAAACTTTTGTCTTTTTTTAATATTCTTTTCCTGCTTTTCCTTCCCCATGCTCTCCTGGCGCTTTGTTTATTGTCATCTTAGAATCATGTCATAAGATCCCCAGGCCAAAGATGTAGCTTCAAAGTAAACTCTTATGATATAAATAATACATGATGTAATATCATGAGAAAACCAACTCTGCTAAGACACCTGAATTAGTCATTAACTTCGATGAAAAGTCTTACAATTAAAAATTCTATATAAGGCTTTGTTTCTCCCTCTCCTCTTCGCTCATTTCTGTGAAGAGTAAAAAAAAAATTATGCCTGTACCAGACACTTTGATCTGGAGGAAGTAGCTGACTACTCTTTTTTTTTTTTTTTTTTTTTTTTTTAACCTGCAAAGCAAACCATACATTGCTTTAGTTGTCACTCTGTGTGAGTTGGCCAGGTAAGGTTTATTTTACTCCCTAGTCTCAAATGCATTCTTTTTGAAGTCTAATCTTTAAGTGCATAGTGCATATGAAATAATTTCTAGGCTCTGTCTCTATAATGTGAAGCCTTTGAATTTTTTCCTTAAAATTATTATCCATACATATTACTTTGCAGACTATAGATGTTGATACCATCTAAGCATTTGTATTTTCTTTTTTTAATTAAAATTGTATCATGGATGTGAATTACTGGTGTATTTGGGAAAGGCTGATGTGTTTATGAGCAATCTGTTTGAAATGCATTAAAGACCAGAAAAATATTTTTATGTTGGGTTTCTAGAGGCGATTGAAATGAGAAGGATTCTGCTTGTAAGTGTTTGAAGAGGCTGCAGATCAGAGGGAAGGCCACCTGTTCAATCTATGTCACTTAGAGTGCAGCTTATGCTTCTGTCTAATCTGATCAGTCAACTCATCACTCAGGAACAATAAAATTGCCATTCTGGTCTTTATAAGCAGAACTCTGAGTTCAGCAAAAGTGGATTGGTGTTCAGTAAGCTCTAAAGATGACATGAGAGATAGGACTGATTAGGACTGATTTGGTATTTGCAAGTAAACTATTTGACAGTTAAACATTAGTATGATTAAATGGTCTTTTTTCTTCTTTGTACTCCCAGAAGAGTTTTGCTTGAATTGAGGTTGAATTGAATTTGCTGTTGGAGGATGTGTCTGTGGGGTTTTTTAGTCTTTGTTTGATTCATTGTTTCAGTTTTTTGTCTTGTGCATAATTTTTTTAAAATTTTTTATTTGCTCTTTTTCTTTCATTGTCTCCCTCACACAGTCTTCAAAGTGATCTACATTTGCTGGTCAACCTGATGCCTTAGGTTTTAGCTTTTATATTTTTTAGATCCTGTGCTGTTTTAGGTTTCATACTAAGTGCTACTGAGTTCTCTTCACAGAGTAGACAGACAAAACAATTCCTTCTCTAGCTCAATATCAAGGACAACTTTCAGGCTCAAGAACAAAAACAGTGGTGAAGTGAGAAGAAAAACCCAGGAGGATGGAGCTTCATAACCTGAAGCTATGGTTGGACAATTGTTTCTAATATGCTGATGGACCAGAACTTAAAGTGTGGGACCTCGTTATTGGGCATCCATTTTGTGACCATTATGGGATGCATCTTGGGTGTGGTCTGGCTGGACTCTTATGTGGCCCAAGTGTACCTATTGAAGCCTTTAATGAATATCTACTTTATCCTCTTTCTCTGTCTAGTCTGTTCCAGGTCCTCCAGAAGGCATCAATCCCACTGTCTTGGCTCTGCATTTTAAAATGTGGCTGTAGATCTATTTCATTTTTATTGTTAGCAAGGCTTGTAGGAACAGATGGTCTTTTCATTGTTCTTTAAATGTCAACAACTATAGCCCTGGTAGGCCCTGAAGAGGAATCACAGGCTTGTCAAGGCTGGAAAGGACCTCCAAGAAACATTGTAGAGCTGAGAGCTTTAGATGAAAGTGCTTTGTTCTGTGCTTGCAGCCCCAGAACAGGGCTGGCCCCTGCTTCTGTTGCTTTCGAGCTCTCACGGCTGCTGAGTGCGGAAATGCCTCTTTGGGAAGAGGGAACTTGCATAGAATGTTGTTGACCTACATCTTGGAAGATACTTGACTAAAAACAAAGGGCTGATGCACTCTCTGCTGCTGGTGTAGGCAAACATTCAAGTAATGTACACATTATTCATAAGCATGGAACTGCAGTGTTGGAGCAGGAGAAACTGTGAATGTAGAAACCAGAATCTTTACGAAGGTGCAAAGAAATCCAGTTTCTGTTCAGTACTGCTGACATGTAGTGGTAAGTTTTGGGTCCTGATGCTCACGAAAAATGTGGACTAAGAGGAATTGAAAAGAGGAGGGAAAGGGCTCTTTGTCTAGAAACCATGACCAGTTCCATGTGAAATATGAGGAGAGAAGATTTATAAGAGACACATCCTAAAATACCAAGAGTCAAGCACAGAGTGGAAGGGAATAAAATATTCTTTATGCTTAAGGTGAAATTGATAAAACATAGATTTAAATCTTTACTTTAAAAAATAAAGGAGAGGAGAAAATATTTTTCTATTGTAAGGATGGATATTGTGGAATGAACAGGCTAATGACAGAAATGAACTTTTGCTTTGTCTGTGGAGATGTGAAATGATCCATATAGAAGACTCTTCAAAACTGTTCAGACTGGCAACTGTCGGAAGATTTTGGATTAATTGATGGTACTTTGGTCCAGAAAGGTAGAGTGGGTGAATGAACTCTGACATTCCCAGATTTTTTTCCACCCCAATTGTCTGTAATTCTGTGAAGCTGCATGTAGGGTGCCAGGACCTGAATTCAGCACAATTGAATGATCCCATTCAAATGTCAGAATGTGTTCACAGAGGTGTGACAATGTCCACATGAACAGTAAAGCCTTACTGATTTAGAAGGGTAAGCTTAGATTAATCCAAGTTTGAAGAGACCTCAGGAGGTCATCTGATTCAGCCTCCCCCTCAAAGCAATGTCAAAACTAAATTCAGGTGAGGTTTTGCAAGGCTCTATCAAAAGTTAGGGCTAGGAAAAACCTCTGAGAAAAAGATTCATCAGTGTCTCTGGGCAACCAGTACTTGACTGTTCCAATTTTTGATGGTCAGATTTCTTCCTTCTGCCGAGTTGGGAAATCTCTTGCTTTGTTTTATGACCAGTGCCTCTTGTCTTCCCAATGTGAACCTCAGAAAGGAGCTTGGGCCTATTGCCTTTGTAATCTTCTCCTCTGCACTGAGAGAGAGGAGACAAGGCCTGGAAGCCAAGAAGATGCTGAAGAGCTCTGTGCCTGTGATCTGTTGGAAAGGTGAGATGTGGGCCACGCCTTCAGCAAAGGGGTTGCAGCCTCTTCTTCAGCTGATTATGGTAAAGCAGATTCTTGTCACTGTCAGTCATCCAGTGGTGCTGGTATAGGGCTGGTATTAGGAGATAATGTGTTATAAGCATACACAGAGTGAAGTACTGGAGGCTTTTGTTGTTTGCTTGCACGGTTTCTATACTCTTTTTGTGTAAAGTCTGTTCATTCTCCTCATATGACCCACCCCTACCTGTTTTGAAGACTACTTCATGGTAAATGTGATATTGCAACTGTGAAAGCATTTGGAGTGTGATTCAGTTTGGGCTAACAGTCTATCTTTTTTTCCCAGCAGGAATATGTGGTACTCACCTATCTGCATTTTCTCTGCCACAGTTTAAGCTTATTCATTATTTTGACTGAGCTGGCTGATGGGAATAATTGCTCTCTATCATTGTTTAATGTTTCTTTGCTTTTCAGATGTGCTCTCCTCAGCTATCTCATAGAATAATCTCCCTGTCCTCTACTGTGGCAGTTCATGTTTCATTCTTTCAGTTCTTCTGGCTATTCTTGTGAATACAACCCAAAACATTGATTACCCTGGAGTGGTTTCTTAAAACTCTTTGGAAATTAATAAAAATTTGAGCATTATCAGTTTTTGTCTTGTGCATAAAAAATGGATTTTTTAACTTGATTTATTTATTTGGATTTGTGTATTCGTAAAATGCATTTGGAGCACTGGGCAAAGTTCACACTCAGTTTGGTTTGTATTGCTGGATATCTGCCTAGTATGTGTAAGAGTTGTCTGGTTGAAGTTCAATCTGTTTAAAACAGAGGAATGTATTGGTAGACTGAATAAAATGCTTCAAAGCTCATATCTGTGTCTCTTGAATTTTATATGCTTTTGATTTCTTGGATTGTAGCTAGGAAATGCTACTGACTTCCAAATTTTATCAGATCTTCCAAGGAAATATGACTAATTGTAGTCTAGCTGGGCAACTAACTGCTCCTTTTATATGTGTATTCTATAATTTATACATGCAATTTTCACCTTAAGAAAACTTGCTTTGTTCAAGGCTATGTGTCCATCCAGGGAATATCCAGTGGGACAGAATGCTGTCATGTACTGCACTGCTGCAATGAGAATTGCTCTCCTGTTTTGCCAGCTCCTTGGTGTAGAGCAGGATGGACACTCCAGCACAGCAGATTTGTGTGAGGTCCTCTCCTTTGCTCACAAATAACTTGAGTTGGCATCATGTTATTTTTCCATTCTGATAATAAAAAAACAAAATATAGGAGATGCTTTTGTGTTCAAGGGGTCTCTCTCTGCTGCAGCTGTTACCAGTACTGGGAGTCCTCTGGATATACTGCTACATGTCGGGGTGGGTGATGCCATAGACCTTTAATGGGTCCTTGCTTCTGTGTGCCAGGCTGGGCTGATGTGTGGTTAGGGGACACTGGCCACTTCACTTCCAAGACTGGAAATAATTAAATTAGCTGTGTGACTTGTAGTTATTTTTCTTTAGTACAGGCTTAAGATACAGAGTTGGAGGTCCACTGCTGTTTATAAGGTCAGCTCTGGTGTTGGAGTAAGAATCTTCTGGTGTTCTTTCAGTGCTGAGGAGACTCCTATTGCTTATTGATCTAGGTAGAACTGGAGCACAAAGGGATGGTGTATCTTCAATTACTCTGGAAATAGCTGGGAAGTTTTGTTTGCAAAAGAAATGGACATTCAAAGCTCTTCTTTTAGTGCTCCACAGCTAGATAGGGATGCTAAGATGGTGTAGAGCCATCAACTTTCCAGTTTCATTGTGAAATCTGAAAGGTTCAAAAACAGCCAGAAATTGTTCCATCTAATGTGTGAGTCTTTCTGGATATCCTTGTTATGTGCCATTGCATACTTGACTTACTCAGTTTAGTGAGCTTGTGACTGATGCAAATATTAGAGGAGAGCTACGGATTACACAAGGAGTTCTCTTGTGTGTTGTGGGGCTTTTTCTTTTAAAAAGGAAAAGCTATTTTTTTTGCTTATTTTTTTGCACTTGAGCCTTGGTCTAGTTAGTTGTTAGCTAAGGTAGGTAACAAAGGACTACACATATCAGATTTCATTGTGGTGTGGCTTTTTTGTTTGGTTGTTTTTTTTTAAAGTCCCATCAAGATTTGCTAGAGGTACTGAAGTAGTTTCTACTTTGTCAGCAAGTTTTAGGTGGAGTGTCACTGTTGGACTATTTTTCAGATGCTGAGTCTTTGTGTTGCTCCATTTTTGCTGCTGTTGCAAGACCCCTCTGCCAACTCCCCTCTGCCAACACTGCTGCAGATCAGAGATAAACAACTTAATGCATTGCAATGGCTGCCAGGGAACAGAGGGCTGAAGTCTTGTTTCTCTGAACTGAAAACTGTGATACCTCAAGAGTAGGATGGTAGTATAGGAAAGACACAAAAGATTGTGTAAATTTTTTGTCCATTCTGACACTTAATGATGTACTGTGTAACACCGGTCAGCTGGATTTGATTGAGAATCTGATTTTGTGTTCTGTTAAAAACATGATTGTATTTGAAGTAAAACCAGTCCTGACCTCAAATGCTGAGTCAAAGAAGTCCTCCTTTCATTTATGCTAGGTAATCCTGCTTCCTGTCCTGAATCTTTCTCACAGTTTCAATTTATCTTGTTCCCGTTCTTCAGCCACTGATCTTTAGTTCAGTGGTCTAGAAATGGTTAACTCTAATGGTAAGTAGAGTTGGGAAATGAGCTATTTGTATTCTTCTATGCCTTGCTAATTATTCATGTGATAGAGCTTACGTAAGGGCTGCATTACAGTTGCACTTCATTTGATGACAGAGTTCTGTATTTCTGTGTAAACAAAAGTCAAGTGATAAGGCATGGGCAGTCAAAGTCTATAGTTGAAACCAGGGAGAAAACAAACTTTCCTGGGAGGATCTTAAGGTCATACTATCTGCTTAGCTGTCATGTTTCTTGAAAAAACTCCACAAACAAACAATAATAAATAAAACCTCCATAAAAACCCAATCCTGACAGTATTTTATGAAAAGCTGAAATAGCCTTCTTTGCTATCTTTCTTACCTTAGCTTTTCTTCAGATTCAGTGGTGAAATCCCTTAAAGCATGCAATTAACATTTTGGATAGCATGATGTAGCAAAATATTAAAATTTTGAACAGCACAGAGTTTTCTCTCTTTGACACAAATTGTTAAAACAGACTGTCTTAGAAAAAATTTTGGAGAAAACTGTAAATTCCAGGGAAAAAAGTTTTGATCTATTGATACAGTCTTAAGACTAAATATCTGGTACCATAGCATATGCTGGAGTAAATGGCCTTTTACCTCTTTTCTCCCTCCCTCAAATGTTGTCTGTAGTGTTGAGAAAAATTCTTTTAAGTGGAAACAAGCTTGGCCAAAACACTAGAGCTTTGTTATTGTGGAATGATCTTTTTTCCTTTTCCCTTTGCTGTAAAAGCAGGGGTAGTAAGTGGTTTAAGCTGGGAGCAGCCATGGAGTTAAGTCAGAGGTGTGGGAGGCAGCTGCCTGATTCATAGCAGTTGGCAGTGCAGAGTTTGTAGCTTGTGCTAATATCCAGTCTTCTGGCTTCATGGTACTGGTGAGAAAAAGTATCTGAAACAGCTGTAAAGTTATGGGTTATTATAGAGATATATCTGTCTGTAGCTTTTAATAAATGTGTGACCCATTATGAAAGCTTTATATAAGGCTTAGTGTAATTCCCTCCCTGGCCTTGAGGCACTACCAGTATGCTATTAACACACTATTTTGTATTTTGTATGAACTCATAGTTTTCCGTTTCCTGGAGAAGTTCCTTCTTAGCTCCTGGAAAAACTTGTGATCAGTCCCTTCATCCACTGTCCTCTCAGGTCTCCTTTCAGCCAAAGAAGCTCTTCTGTTGGCTGATGTTAAGTGCTTGGAGGAATGAGATGCTTGGTCACAAATTTTGTGGCAGGTCTGTAACCATCTCAGTTATTTACAGGTAAGGATTACAGCAAGACAATTACCATAAACTTAAATTTTTAAGGCAATTTGAAACAGTTAATATGTGAATACTTAATTTGAAAGCATCTGTGCTACCTCCAGTGAATGAGTGACTATGAACTCTGATGCAGACAAACCACAAGTGATTTGCATTGATGATTTCTGGGAGCAGCTGGGAAATGCCTGATTTAGAAGTATTAGTTGCCAAGAAGAGCTGATTTAATTGAGTCAAGGCAAAAGAAATGGGTTTTGACCTTGAAGCAGCTTGTTAGGACAGACTTTACCTTATGTCCCCAAGGAGCTGCAGCCAAGCATTCAGCAGACAGGAATGATCCCAGGATCAGGTGTTGCTGCTTTGTGTGCACTGGAGCTGAGGGAGACTGTCAGGGCAGTGCCCAGGCCAGCAGCTGCCCACAGCAGAGAACTGTTCCAGAAATGAAGTCAGAGCCTCTCAGGCCTATGATGTAAAATGGAGATAGTTGCTTTCAATTTGTGTGAGCTACCCTGCTGCATTATTTTTTTTGTTGTTGTTTGTTTTGTTTGTTTTTGTGAAGTGACTTTGCATTAATAGTTTTGGATTTCTGACTGGATTTGTAATCTTATCAGGGAACCTGAGCTGTAATGAAAAATTAAGCCTACAGCTAGGACATGAAGCAGAAAGTGTCTTAGCTTTGCTGTGCCTGGCTTGTGCTTAGCCTTGCTGTTAGGCCAGCATAGATAATGGTTGTCAAAAGCAGATATAAGTAGTCAAGGAAGTAGTTGGTTCTTTATAGACTTTATTCAGTGTATGCCAGTGATTCCTGTGCAGCTGTTAGTTTACATTGTGGTGCATGACCAGAGTGCTCTTTTTTTCATGGATGTGCTCTGTCTTGGAGCTAATATTTTGGTGAAATGTACCAATGTTAATACTAGTGGTAATTCCAAAGTTTAAGCTTGCTGATGCAGCAAGGTTTGCATGCCAGTAACAATTAAACCTGGAGAATAACTGTATTTCTGTAATGATTTCCACACTGAATTTGTTTAGCCTGGTCAACAAGGAGCTCCTACCTGCCCCAGTGTGGAAGCTAAACAGTTACAAAATCACACAGTCTTTTCTATTTTATGTGTTATCAAAAGCAAAGAATATGACACCAGCCCATGCTTTCCTGATGAGGTAGCAAAGCATTCTCTTTCACTTTCTCTTAGGTTAAAATCTCCAGTGATATATTGGATACTGTAGTCACTATTTATATAGTGTCATGTAAGCCCTTCTGGACTCAATGAAAGGCTGAGCATGTGAAATGGCAGCAGCTCAGCCCTAAGCACAAGTGGTGTTGCAGAGGAGAGCTCTCTTTCTTCTAGCTTTGGGATGTGAATTTTTGTGTGAAAACTGGCTTTCCTGTGAGGTTCCAGATTCCAGTGGATTTCTTGCACAGATGATGTTGAATGAGACCCTGATGTAGCACTACCAACTGCAAACTTCACCAGTCAACTGTGATAAATCCAATTCTTTTGACTTCTTGTGTTACTTAAGCTCCAATTATTTCAGCTTTCCACTGATATTCCATATAAATGCTAAATACTCTCTCGCTAGCAATTTTTTTTCCTTGTCCCCTCTCTACCACATCTGAAAGTCAGCCTACATATAGCTGAACAAAATATTATGGCCTGTAGATAACCCAAGTTTTGCACCTGGTTGAAACTCCATGGAGAGTGTTGTTTGGAATCAGTACTGAGAGACTTGCAGACTTTTCAGCTTTGGCAGAGGTTGAGGAATGGAAGAAGGTTGGGGGAAGAGTTTGGGGTTGACAGTTTATATTTGCCTGAAATTCTTTCAGACAAAGAGCATCCAGCATCATACTGAGCAATCCATTGGAAGCATGGCTCAGTGTGGGAAAAGTGCTACCTACCAAATTTTAGCGTAGTTTCCTGTATTGTCCTGATTTTAACCAAATTTTTGAAGCCTAGAAAGAGCAGCACGGTAGTCAAATTTAGAATGCAGCTTAATACAGTGTCATTGCGTAGGAATGGAAGGATGGAAAAATTATCTGTTTGATGCTGTTGCTGCTGATGTGAATGATTTTGCAGCCTTCAAACAGAATGAATAGGCATGAAGAAAAGAACTAAATTTGAGAGTTGACATTCAGACATAAAACAATGTGTAGCTGAAAGTGTGACTGGGGAAGGTGGATAACATTGTTTCTTTCTGTTTTGGGAGTTTGGAAACAGACAGTACTAAATAAAGCAAGTGAGTTATTTTTCCTTACTCCAGAGTTAGGTTTTACCAGCTCGGAGCTTTCAGTCACTGCTTGAACAGTCTACCTTCTGTTTTGGAACAGAGCAACTTCTGTTCATTAGAAACAGTCAACAATAAATATGAAGAAATTTTCTGCAGTTTGCTTTGGAACTTGGTGTATCGGGTGTTATGGATACAACGTGGTTTTTTGTGTTGATTTTTTTNAGTCATACAGTGGTTTTTGTTCCAGGAATGTTGCTTTGAAAGTTTACAGAGTGAAGGCACTATTCAGCAGAGGTTATTGAAACACTGTTTTTAGCTATCTTGTCCCATTGTGAAGTCTGGTTATTTTAGTGGTGTTAGCTAAGCAGTCATTTCAGTAATGATTAATGACAACTTCTAATTTTTTTTCACTGACCTGACCCTCCTGTTCTTTTATTATTTAACTGTAATTTCTTATGAAGTGGCTTCTAGCTTTACCTATAGGTATGTTGGTAACTTTGTGTTTGAGTTGGTAAAGTATAATTATTTGACTTGTGGCTCAGGGGTGTAAAGCAACCAACTGCACTAAACTTGAGAATATACAACTGGGAAGACAGTGTTTCTATATGGAGGGGAAAGAAATGAGGACAGTTTTCAGAGCTGCAGTAATCTTGCCATGAACGTGTAGTGATTTGTGTACTGTAGCTATAAGAGCTGGGAGTATCAGTGAATATGTGTGGGTGTTTAAAAAGGAAAGGGAAATTTGGGTAGGAGAGGCAATTAAGAGTTTTTTGCTGCCGACATAGCAACCCTTTTAACTTTGTTTAAAAATAACAGAGTACCTATTTTTAAAACTAGGCTGCTTGGAAGAAGTAGTGAACTTCTAGAACAGACATACATTTAACTGGAGAGGAAGAAATTGAATAGTGTTGGCATGACTGACAATTTGTTGGTCATCTGGATAGTCTTACATTGCATCAGTTCTTTGCTCTATTCAAAAAATTACTTTTCTGTAGTGAAGAAACATTTTTTTTCTTGCTCATTTCTGAATATATTTGTGGTATTTATCAATACTTTTAAGAAATCAAGGATAAGTGTAATGTGAGGAAGTTCCTGAATGCATGTACTTATTCTTAAAATATTTCACTTAATTGCAGTAAATAATTTTATTTTTAAATTACTCATTTGAATTTGCACATAAATCTTTTTGTATGTGAAGGTGTACAGAAATAATGCAAGAAGAAGTTTTCAGCTTTTGAACCAGAAATCCACTGTCATTTCCGTGCTTTATGTGGGCATTGTTGGGTCAGCTGTTGATGTAATGATGCTGCTTGCAATGTTTTTGAAACCAGCTGTCACACAAAACCGTGTTTTTAGTAAAGTTTGACTCTGGTAGTTAAACATTTGTTACAACTATGCTTTCTAAAAAGAGTTAACGCCAACCACATTCTTGTTGCCTGATGTACTTTTTGCAGGCTTAGTGTATTTGGATATGCTGGGTTATTGGCATACAAGAGGTACCCAAATTATCTCAGAATCCCCGAGCTCTAAATGTGACTGAATTTAGGTTTGGAGGTACTCAAACAGTGGTTTTGTGGTTTGGTGTTGTGGATGTTTGTTGTTGGATTTTTTTGGCTTTGTTTAGGTTTTTGTTTGGTTTGTTTTTAATTCTTTCCCCTTTTCTCCTTTGGACCTAAATAAATATTATTGTGTAGCTTGGTTAAGCAGCAGTGGCTACAATGACTAGGTTGGATAGCCTATATTCACCACATTAGTCTTGACAGTACATTACTTTGTGAGCTGAATTCTGATGCTAAAATTTCTGGAAACAAAGTGTCTCTAAGATGCTGGCAGCACTTCTTATCCTGGCTCAGGGATATTAAGCTGTTGGGCTGTGCACTCTTCCAAAAGGCTTCTTTAAGCTTTTTTTAATTTATTTTTTTCATCCGAATTTACTTATAATGGTATTTCTTTAGCTCATGTAAGCTCTGTTAAGCATTCAGTCATCCTGCAGAAAGTTGCTACAGAAGTGTATTCCTTTTCCTGATGCTGCCCTTGTTACATAATTAGTACCAGGCTCTGGTAAGCTTTACCCCAGCAGTGTGACTCAGCCACTCCTTACAGCTGCGAGCCCCAGAGCCGGAATGATGAAGGCTGCTGAGTTTCAAGCTACAGCTACGTTTTGGAGGGAAAAAACTTCCAACATTTGCAAAAGAAATATAGGGTGTAATTCTCTTTCTTTTGTATGTAGAATTGCTTTGTTGTGAATCCTTACCCTCAGAAGGATACACTTGCTGGCCTAATTGGCCTCTGTATCCATGAGAGCCCTAGTTGTAGACACTGGTCTGGGGACACACCAAAAGACCTTTCTTTTCCCTTTTCTCTTGAATTTGTGACCTCTATGTTCTTCAGGTGTTGTAATCATCAAGTACCATTGCCATAAATTTTTCATAATAGTAATCTATACTAGTCTTCCTTATTGTTATTGCTAGTGATTGATGTAAAACACCACCACTGAAATGAAGGTGGTTCATACTTCTCTGCATGAGCTTAATAGTCATAAAAGCTAAAATATATTTTTCAATAGAAACCTTTGACTTACAGGAATCGAGTGCAGTCATTGTAAGAAGGACAGACTTAAAATGCAGTTTAAAGGCAGTACTGTCTGTAATTTGCTTTGTGGATGTTGGACTTGATTTATAAATATATGTGGAGCATAGCCATCAAATTGCAGACTGGTTGAACCCTCTGGTAAGCTACAGTTTTAGTGACATGGAGCAGCCATCCAAACCCACAGCCACAGATGGTTCTGCTTCCTTGGGGCAAATGTTTTGGTTACAGTTTCCCTTGGTTGTGTATTTCTTGTGTTAGTTTAGAAGACATTTCTTCAATTTCTGATTGGCCTTTTGGAAATGTTAGGTTCCCAGACCACCTGGGGAAGAAACCTGTTGTTGGTGTCTGAACCAAGCATTTGGGATGTCTCTGCTGTTCTTGCTATTCTGCCAAATGTAGGGTGATGTCACAAGGGCAGTGTAAGCAGACAAAAAGCTGGAAGTGTACATAGTGCTTTTCTTTGAGAGGGCTTCTGGAAGCTGCCTCTCAAATGAAGGCTGAAATGACCTAGCACCTTCTGGAGTTCCCTTTTTTTCTCTTATTTTAAAAATATTAAAGATTCTCAGGGATTGTATTTTCAGAGTTAATCCTTGAAGGAGAGGTAGCTAGTGAGTGACCTGTTTATTTCAGTGTATGCCCACATGTTCCATGCAGTGTGGTGTTCAGACCTTGAGTTAATGGCTCACACTGGAGTGCAGCTGAGTGCTGTGTTTCATTGTGCAGCAGAAATACTTGGTTTTGCTTCTTACTCTCAAGAATGACTTGTTTGTGCTCCCTGGTGGGGAGAGGCAATTGCTTTGGGCTAATCAGCTTCTCAGAGATCAGGTGACTCTAGTCCCTTCCAGCACCAGAGTGCATTTGACTCTTTCAGCACCAAAGCATGTTTGACCCCTGACTGCTGTGACTGAGGTCTCTTTCTGCCATTTCATTGCATGATACAGGTGTGCCTGCATTCCTGTATGGTATGAAATTAATTTAGAGTTTTACTTTTAGGAAGGTCTAACTCCTTCTTTCATTTCTAGCTCGTAAAACATAAATACTTCAAGTCTTAGTTCATAAGTTATACTTTGCTGCATTTGCTTAGCTATCATTTTTTCTAAGATATTGTGGTATTATCTCTCTTCTATCTTTCTGAGGGGGTGACACATATAACAATAGATGTTAAGAAAACGAAGGCAAGTAGCCCAGAAGAACAATTTAAAATAATCTGTTTGCCTTTGGAAAAGGCACTTCTGTTTAGTTTTACTCAAACTGCACTTGGATCTGGAGGTGTGCCAGTCCTCTGCTTGGCAGGCATGTGGAAGCTTATGGTAGTGCAGCTTTTCCATCAGAGATGACCTTGTCTTGAACTAGAAATAACCAAGGCCAGTAAAAACCCTGCAATACACTTCTCCCTTCTCTCTCTCTCTGATAAGTTTTTCTCAAAAGATGAGGATTTCTTTGCTCACTAGAGAGCAAATTAGTTCACAATAGAACCACACGAAGAGCTTTGTGTGAACACATTTGTCCTTGTTATCAAGAAAGATGTTGGAGATTTTCTGGAGGATCTGCTAGCCCTCCTGTGGGGGTGGTGTGAGGAAGGAACCGTGTGAACAGTAGGAATTATGTGAGAGTAGGCCTGTGTGTTTCCCCTCTGCATTTTCTTTTCTCAGCAAAAATGTGGGGCTGTACCTGCCAGTGTGAGGATGCCATCTGTGTTGCACAGCCTGCTATGCTGTTACAGAATTGTACAAGAATTAATCTGAAATCACACTGCTAAAGTGTCCTGGCTGTGGTGGCTGCCCGGAGATGCAGCTATTGAATGGCTCTTCAGGCAGAGCAGCAGCCTGTGGCACTGCCTCAGCCTGGCACTGCCAATGTCATCTCCAGCAGCAACAGCTAATGGGTGTGGGAGCTGAACAGACCAAGCTTCTGAAAGGGTAATTGTTTCATGAAATTAAATTTGTGTGTAAAAATAAAAAAAAAAAAAAGAAAATTATTGAAGAGGTGGAATTTAAGCATATGGGAGAACTAGACAAATCAAATTATGGCAGTGGTATATTTCCTCAATTTAATTTTGTTCTAGTTTTCTGTTTGTTGCTTTCTCATTAAATGCAAACTGGAAGTGACAGTCTGCAGCACTGGAACAAAGTATTTTCTGTGTATGTTTTTGAATAGAAGTTTTTTATTTTTTGTTTGCATTACGGTAAGTTAGCTATTGAAACTGTAATACCTCAGAGCTTATTTGGTAATTTAGTGGCTGATTTTGCTGGATGTTTTAAGTTAAGGCTTAATGGTCATATTTAATGGCTACATATGGTTTGAAGGGCTGCTAATACCTTTTTATCACTATCTTAATAGGACTTCGAAGTAAAATCTGGATCACGTAGATCCTGCTTAAGCTTTTGCCATGGCCCTTATTGCATTTTTTTTTACTATCCAAGACTGTTTCAGGAAGTTTTATTCTCTGGTATTGTCAAACTTGTTTCAAAATGCCTTAAGACACCAAGAAGTTTTCAGGTGCACCAAGCAGGTAAGCGTTAGCACATGTGCAAAGCACCTGCCTCACTTGTGCTTGCCAGGAGGTGTAAGTTTAGGGTGAGTAACACCTGGGCTCTGCCTGTCCCCTGTGGGCTCTGGGCACACACACCTGCTGGCAGCCCTGGGCTCTGTCCTGACCATGGCAGCTTCAGAGAAGCACAGATGAGAGCAGTGCCCAAATGTCACGTGAGGGTGACGGAATTCCAGTGGCAGCAAGGCTCTGCTCCTTGCCCAGGCTGTGTGCCTGGGCCCCTGGCACAGGGTGGAGCAGGCTCCTGGGGTGGGAGCTGACCTATGGCAGGGGGAAAGTCTTGGCCTTGGGCTGGGTGGCTCAGCTGCTGAGCTGTGTCTCCTGTGGTCGCTGTAATTTGTATGTAATTGCATGTTCCTTTTTCCATCTTGATACCAGTACATGTAATGGTGATTGATACCATTAATGTGGAGTTATACCATGAGTGATGCCACTATTCAGAAACTCTCTGTAGGTGGTGGTTGCTGGTAGGAGCCTGAAGATTTGTTCCTGCACCCTTTTTGCTGTGTTAACAGGAGATAAATCTGGATTTTCTCATATGCCAGGTCTTTTTGTACCCTTAAAGCTCGTTGGGAGATGTAGCTCAGATGAATGCACTCAGACATTGTAGTTGTGGTCTCGTTGTTGCTAATCACAGAGCAGGATTTCAGTGTGAGCATGGAAAAATACTGAAAAGTTTATACAAGTCTGAATATCAGGTGTTTTTGAAACCTGCTTAGCTTTCTTTACTCCCTACTTGCTCTGAAGGGAGTTAATGGGAGTGATTTGATGAGTGTAAATTTAGGGAGTAGAAAGGGGAGGGAATCATGTGCTGAAGTAAGAGTTGGAAGCTGCTTTCCTCTGATTTTGGGCAGTTTTTTTCTGTTTCTCATTTCATATTTCCTGCTATGCTTCACTAAGTATTTTATTAAGTGTTTCTGGATTTAATATTTCATATACCCACATGTGAAACTTAATTGTGTGAAATTTAATAGGCTTAGTGTAATAAGAGAAGTATTGGAGAGCCTTGGGTTTACAGGTTAACTTGTTTCCTGCTCAGCATAGCACGTGGTTTGAATTTATGCTTTTCTGAGCAAGGTGAAAACAGCCCTTTCCCCACAGAGCCTTTTTAATGAAAAAGAACTTTACATGGGGCTTCAGAGTAATCTTTTCACACAGCTTCTGGATTGTCATTGCAGTCTGAAAGATTAACCTATGATTTTTTTTTTTTTGCTTTCTGTGAAACAAGAATAATGTGATTCTTTACCCTTTATAGATCCCTCATAGAAGTTCTTGTGTGCTTATTGCTATTCTGTGGAGGTGCTGAGAAGGCATATGGTAAACACTTGGATTATTACCCTTTGTTAGAGTTTACAGTTCTTCTTACGGATATACAAATAAAAAAAATAAATTACTGGTCTTGTTTAGTATATGAAATGAGATTATGAGGTGTTGTGATCATTCATGGTTAGAGATTGCTAGGGTAAAATTAAGTAATGGAGAGGTTTTTATATGAACAGTCACAGAGGTAAAACTTTAGTAGCTGAAAAGGGATGTGTGTATGTATATATATATTATTTACATAAATAACTACATGCATATATAAGGATGACTGACACAATTTTTCATCCCTAGAAGTAAACTTAGGATGCTTTTCAAAGAGATATTGTGATACTATCTAGTTTAAACAGGAATCAATTCTGTAAAGTCTGATGTCTTGCATAACACAGGGTATTGGCCTGATGATGACTGTAGTCCCTGAACTGTATTATCTGAGCCTGTTCCAGCTGACAATACTTTTAGCAGAGACATTGTGCCCCTGTTCTGCTGAGGGATTAGTTCCAGTACAATACAGTGAATTACTGTGCAGCCGCTGGCTGGTTTAGCACTCCCTAATTTGACAACTTGTCTCAGTGTGCTGAGACAGGAGAGATTTAGGGGATTAAGTTTCATGTGTGTGGCCTGGAGGTGCTGCGAAGTACACATAAACAAGAATTGGGTGTGTTCATACTTTGGAGAGAAGAGGGAAGGATGTAAAGCAAAATGTTGTTTGGGAAGTTGCCACATCTAAGGAGATGTGATTGGAAATAGGTAGAAAACACCCAATTGTCTGCAATTAAGAGAGTAGCCTGAAAAACAGGTGGGGTGGGGCTATGTAGAAGACAAAATGGGTGAAGTCAAATTGGTCCTGGAGAAAAATCTCAGTGGCAGACTGCCAGACCTCAGGCTGGGCAAGGAGAGATGACCAGAATGAACTCTTTCACATTTTTTAAGTGTGGGCGCTGCCTGCTTTGCTGACAGAAGTGACCACATTAAGACGTGAGAGTGGAAAACGTTTGGCTGTAAGCAGAAAGGACAAAAATCACTTTCCCAATTCATATGTGGGATGGAGCAGTAGGAGGTGTTCTTACTGGTGGTACTGGACCTGCATGAGGACTTCTGTTTGCCGGACCACACATTCAGTGCAAATAGTAAGACTGAGAGTCTTGAGGTTTGGGTGATGCCCTCACACTGTCAGTGGTCAGAAATCAGGTTGAACGAGAGGAATCTCTTGCCTACTCATTGAGGACGTCACATTAGCTTCATGGCTAACTTACCAAGAGAGCTGTACAGATTTCAGAGCATGAAATATCCCTTGAGGAGACCTCAGCTTGGGTGATGAAGGTTTCTTGTCCACACATCTCTTTTGGGGGATGATGTAATTCTAACCTGATGCAGTCATGATCTGTCTCTGCTACCTCTCAGCTCCACAGCAGAGAGGGACATTGTGTAAGAGCAATGACAGAATGAGAAGGGAGTCTCTCTTTGGCATGAAGCTTCCCTGTTGTGGCGAGTCCTGCTTTGTTTTTCCTTTGTGTTGTCGAAGTGCTGCTGAAATGCTGCTTTTTCTTCTAGCACTGCCTTCAGATTTAGCGGTGAGTTAGGGAGGAAGGACACCATCATCCCTCTGGATCTCTGAACGTTGTGTTACAGCCCAGGGGAAGGGACTGAGCTGGTAGGAAGCTGCTGGCAGGGACACAGGTCCCCCTCAGCCCAGCTGGTGTCTGGCTGTGGGCTGCTTGTGCTGGCTGTGTGTGGGCTTGCTGCTGCAGCACAGCTCTGGGAGGTGCTGCCTGGCTGCAAGGCAGGACCTGGCCCTGAGGATTCTCATGGGAAGTCTCTGCCAGGCGACATCGAAACTGCTCACTTTACAGTCCTGTCATCACTGTAATAATTATCATGCAAATCATTGATATTTTAGGCATGCTGTTCCTTTTCATGGTCACTCAGCCTTTACTTAGTAGTAGAAAGGAGAAGTTTTTTTGGCACCTGTCATAATTGCACCAGTTCATCCGTGTAGAAAATTAATTTTTTTTCAGTCGTAGAATAAAAACATATGGAGAAAACTTCTTAAAAAAATGTGTCAACTTCATTCTGCAAGTTGATGCTAAAAGCCTTTCAAAACTGGAGAGAAGTGTTTTTGGGATGCACTGAATCTTGCTTGTTGTTGAAAATGTGTTTTCCATCTAGATTTCTAGAAGAGATCTTCCTAGGCTTTTTGCTCTGGAAGGCAGTGAGACATACCTGTGGAGCTTTACAAGCCCTCAGAGTTCATTCTTGTAAGGACAGTTGATGGCCTCTGTGCACTGGGTTAGTGAAAGAGTAACAGTGCTTAGTCTGAAAAAGGAGCCTGCCCTCTGACTGACTTCACAGCAGTAAAAGAAGGCAGCTGAATAACCTACTGAGTAGGCATTTTCTAAATATTGTTTTAGACAGCAAGCTGCAGTTTTTATTTGCTCAACCTTCCAGTTATGTAGAATGCTTTAAGAAAAGCCATATGATTAATTTTTCTTTGAAGACTTTCGCTACCTAGAAATAAAAGCTATTTTATTACCATTTTTTAAAATGGTAATAAAAGTAAGAAGAAAGTAAGTGTATTACAAGTTTCTGTACGTATTTACCAGATTCCATGTTTAGTTGACACAGGTTCAAGTGGATCAAGTTGGTTGTTATTGAAGCAGTCATGTAAATCCTGTATTACTTTTAGCATTCTTATTTCATTTAAAGAAAAAAAAAACTCCTTATGATGTTTTTAGAGAGAAAATGTGACCTATATTACACACTTTGTGTCCTTAAATGCAAATCCTAGTTGTAGAATATTTATGCCTATTTTGCACATCATATAATCTTTCCTTTAATGATATTTTTCAAAGGTTTACTTAATTTTCACTTTAGACTAGAGGGTAAGCTGACAAGGGTGGTACCTCCTGATCATTAATGAAGTTTCCATACTGGAATTAATGTGCAGAAAACCCTATAGATAAATTAGGGTTAATCTCTAGTGTCACATATGGGATATAATGAAACCCTCAGAGTGAAAAACCTGCAAAATACTCTTGACAGCAATGCACATCCCTGGATGAAAAATTCAGAATATGCAATAAAAAGTAGATACATGATGCTCTGTGAGATTTTTATTTTTTAAATTTCTTTTTCAAGCAGAATATTTCTAACTTCATCTAGCATGTTCATAGTTACTCTGTGGCAGTCCACTCAGTTGTTGGAGACAAGCTCTCTGTTCCAGCAGGTATTGGCACAGTCACAGTAGATCAGCAGGTAGCTTTGGGTCCTTATGGTCCCATTAGATTTTGGAACAAGTTCTGTGTGTTTGAAGTCGAGCATTTTGGCTTAGTTTCCTCTGAAGGGGGTGTAAATTGTGCACACTGAAACAGCTCTGTGATCCAAACCACCATGTGATATCTGAAGATGTTGGGGAATTTGCTTCGAGGCATCACAGCAACTCTAAACAGAGCATTAATGTGCATGTGGTCCTTAAAGCATGGAATATGAGATGAATATGTGCCTTTAAGTATTCTCTGTGCATGCAGATCTTTGACCCTGTGTAACTGAAAGTAGCCACATTGAAGCTTTATATAACTGGAGGATCCATATGAAATATTCCGTGATTCTGTTTGTGTGTAGCTGTACTGCTGCTTTTTTATCATTCTTATTTGCCTTCCTTGTCACATCTCTTAAGCTGCACACTGCACAAGTTTTGGTGTGGGTTTTGTTTTGGGTTGTTTTTTTGGTGCTGCTTTGGGAACTTGGAAATATTTTTTTTTAAAAGGTAGCTTTGTAAACAAATTATTAGCTGCTTACAGCTGAAACAGTGTTTTAAGTGGGCCGGAGTTTTTCTTCTTGATAGTTAATCATTAAAGCAATTGAATCACAGGCTCCTGCAGTCATTATTAGTCATGAGGCCAGTACATTAATTCAATTTTGATGAGGCTGCAAGTGTTAAGAATGCAGAGGAATTAATAAAATAAGAGAATATAAAAAATTCAAGCTATTTTCTACAAGTTAGTTTGTAAAATAAGAAACTGAAATAAGTGAAAAGCTGAAATTTGCCTTAGAGGGGAAATAATGAGGAATGAGACACTCCTACCTCTAGAACTTGTTAAATATTTTCCTGTTGTCTGAAGGTGTACATCTTCACTGAAACCAAGCATTTCATGGAAGTGTTCTGGCTGCACCAAATTATTTTTCTGACAAAAGAAGAAATGTGAGCCTTTTCCTTGCTGTCGTTGCTCTCACAGCAAGGAGGCTTTCATTTAAGATGATATCACAGAATATTCTGAGTTAGTAGGGACCCATAAGGGTCTTCAACTCTTGAGTGAATGGCCCATACAGGAACTGAACCCAGGATGTTGGCATCACTAGCACCAGGCTCTAACCAACTGAGTGAGGTGCTGGTGGGCCCTTGCTCCCAAACTGCTATTTAAACTATCCTATACTTTTTTTTCGCATTTAACTTGCTTGTAAAAAAAAAAAAAAAAAGTTTTTATAATGAAAGCATGCAGAAGTTTGGTAAAACTGGAAAGCTTGATTTCCTAACCTGAAACAACATATAAAAGTGACTCTTCAGTAATACATAATATACATACAGAAACATTCAGAGTTCTTGGCAGGTCATCAGCTTGAAGTAGGTGAACCTTCAGAAAAAATGGTGTAATTTGCATGAGCAGTTTTATGGCTGGGGTTCTCATACTGTGGCTCAGGCAACCGAAAACCTTCTGGCTTGCTAAAGAAAAATTCTGACTTCAGTCATTAAGGAATACTCAGATCCCTTATTTATATTGTATACTCCTTCTCTTTTTGATGATGAGAATTTCTAATAGTTCTTTTTATCTCTTCCAAAACAGAATTAGACCACAGCTAGCCAAAGAGAAGATTGAAGGATGCCATATTTGTACATCTGTCACACCTGGTGAACCTCAAGTGTTCTTGGGAAAAGATAAGGCCTTCACTTTTGATTATGTCTTTAACATTGACTCACAGCAAGAAGAGATCTACGTACAGTGCATAGAAAAGCTGATTGAAGGTTGCTTTGAAGGCTACAATGCCACTGTCTTTGCTTATGGCCAGGTAAACTTCACAATTTTATTTGAAAGTGTTTATTTTGGAATAAACAGTTTTTTGCAACTGATTTTTCTCTTAAATTTCTGAATTCATTAATCTGGTTTCATGCATCTTGAGTTTATCTTCAATGAGTTACCCTGTGGGAGAGTGTTGAGTTTATATAGATTCTATTTAGACTGGCAGTTGAAACACAGAATATATTTAGGCCACAGATTTGAATTTAATAGTAATACTGAAAATAGTATCAGTCCATATAATTCCTGAATTCACCTCAATGCAGCAATACAAATTATTGACTTAATCACTTGAACTGTAGAGATAGGTTGTACTGAGGTTCTTTTCTGAGCAGCTTTTAACTCACTGCATTTTTAGAGACTTGGGAATAGGAGCTTTTTAGAAATAGATCCTGGGGAACTTCAGGCTTCACTATTTGCTTGTGGGCAAAATGTAGAGGTCAGGTTTCAAATTCAGGGAACTTTTCATTGAGAACACAGCCTTTTAGTACACTGGGCACACTCGAAGCTGAGCATGATGTAGAGAATGTGTTACTGTCTTCTGAGTACTCCCTTATGAGCTGCTTGCATGAAATGTGGTCTTGGATGCTGAATTTCACCACTGTTAGGTGTTGCATCTCAATTTAGTCAGGTGAAGTCTATTCCTAGTCAAACAAAGCAGTTTGCAGATCCAGTTTAGCAGATTATGTTCAGCTGTGTGATCCTATCTTTGTCTTAGACTTGACCTACTAATTAAGTGAAAACACTACACTACCTTGTCTTCTATTGGACTTCACATTTAATTAGATTATTTTCCTAGTGAAGATAGAGCTTGTATTCTTTAGTATAAAGTGAGAGCAATGGGAATATAATACCTGAGATATTCAGACACCTTAATTAAGGGAATCATTTGATCTACTTCAGTAAAGAATTGCAAATGCTGCTTTTACCTCCAAAATACATGCTTTAATTAACAGCCTTGGTTGGAAACATTAACTCATCTTTTGACCTAGAGGTGGTAGCTCAAGGCTGATGTAATCTGGTTAGGGAAAGTTTCTAGGGGAAGGGTTATGAAACACTGAACTGCTCTCTGCCTTCTTGTATGTGATCTCTGGATAAACACTAGAGTTTGTCCAAATTCTGCTGTTTATCCATTTTTCAAAGTGACCTGTTGTGTGGGTTAATATTGTAAAGATGGCAGATTGTGAACACTAGTGTTCACATCAAACTGTATTTCTGTGATGATTTGGTATTATTAACATGTTCTAGTGACTACTCCTTTTTCAAATTAGACAGGTGCTGGCAAAACATACACCATGGGCACTGGATTTGATGTCAACATAACAGAAGAGGAACAAGGCATTATATCACGTGCTGTTAAGCACCTTTTCAGATGTATTGAAGAAAAAAAACAAAGTGCTATTAAACAAGGACTTCCACCTCCAGATTTTAAAGTGAATGCACAGTTCTTAGAGGTAAATGTGATCCATTTGTGGATGTAACTTTATGTGGGTTTTCCGGCTGCAGGTTTTTTTGGGTTTTTTTTTTTAGAAAACCAATTAAATATTTTTTCTGGTTGTTTCTTTTAAATTTTCTTTTCTCTCAAGGTATTTTGAATTAATCATGAAGATTTCAAAAGGAAAATTTATGGGATTTCCTTTAACTCTTCTATTTATGAAAAAGTCTTTTTATCTTATTCCAATTATTTTACTACTTCCCTTCATAGTGTTATTTTGAAGTATAGAAATAGTTATGTTCATCACCATTTATCCCTTTCTGTTTGTAGGCCCTGTTGCTCTTGCCTGTTGGTGATTCTTGAGAAAACTTTAAAACAAGAAATTATAAGAAAACCCCAGGACATTATACTTTGTGGCTTTGAGTAGTGACCATACTTTGCCTGCTTTTGACACTTTGTCTTTGATTTCTTTAGCTTTCAAAATCTGTTTAGAAGACTTTTTCATCAGAGAAGAAACCTAGCATGAAAATATTTCTTTCTGCAATTCCCACTGGTCTAGGATTGGACTTCAGTGTCACTGTTCCCTTCTTTCTTAGTCCCAGAAAAAAAAGCCCTGGTGAATACTGTGCAAAACTGCTCCCTGGTGTTTTCTTGTAGACACAGTGACTGGTAAAGGGGCCATAACATCTGTGATCTTTCTGACGTGCAGCAGCTGTTGCTTTACGCCTTGCAGGTTTTATACTGTGTCTCCTGTCTGTGGAACTGCTTTGTAAAATGATTGATTAGGGTGTAACGTATTTGCATTTTCTACCAACCTGCAAAATCTGATACTTCAGGCATACAGAGAGGCAAAATCAATTTTAGGAACAGCAGATATAAATTTGTTTTGCTTACTTTGGTATGTATAGCTTTATCTTTGGGGATAGCAACCTCCCCTTTTATATTATCCATGAGAAAAGCTGGTTTTATTACTGCTGAAGTAAACCAAGTCCTTTAGTTGTAGGTTCCTATAACTGTTTTAAAGATTAACAAGCTGGCATTAGTTTTGTATTGGTCTAGGTTTGTCGCTGCTACCCTTATGCAGAACCTTTTGTTGCTTGGCTAATATTTGCCTAGAGAGAGTTGGCTTGAGCATGTGCTGTGGGAATGCTCTGCTCTGTGCACCAGGGAGCTGCAGCTTTGCTCAGGCAGCTGCAACAAGAGTAGCATAAGGAGCAGTAACCAGTGTGGTTTCTGAATTTATTTTTTTTGACATAACATTACAAATGTGACTGAGTCCCAAAATACAGGGCAGTGATTAAATGTTACAGTGAGAATGGTATGAAGATTTGCAGCCATTAAAATGTATTTGAGCGGAACTGTGCATCCTGAAACCTGTCTTATTTATCTAATTTAAAGGAGGGTTAAATGATGTATACAATAATTTCTTGCCTAACAAAATGCCACTTTAGTTGATAGATTTTTTTCTTTTACTGAGACTTTCCCAGAAGGAGCTTTTTCTGATAAGTTTGCTGTTGTACACTATTCTTGTATCAAAAAGTATCCTCTTCCTCCCATCCTGTCTACCATTAGAGCTGGATTGCATAAACAATAATTTAGTCGTTGAACAGGTTGAAGCAAGATTGTATTTTTGGAATAACTTCGAAGTCTTACAGCTGGATAACTTTGGGAACAGTGACTTCTGTTTGCTACTTTCTTGCCTTTCTTTAGCTGGCTGCAGTCTGCCTCCCTTAACTCCTTGCTTTCCTGCTTTTTCAAAAGACAGGCGTATGCAGTCCCATCCAATTGCAGGTGCATTATCAGGATCTGCTCTAAATTGTGGCATCAGTTTGTTTGAACTTAAGAAGGTAAAACATTAGTAAGAAGATTCCTACATAGAATATCTATGCCTAACAATTAAATATAATTCATTTTTTAAATATGTAAAAGATTAAAAGCATCACATTCATAAATGCTGAATTCTTTATTCTCAGGGATTACTTTTCGCTTTTGAGAGGAGAAAGTGACTTACTTTCAGTGTTATGAGAAAAAACCTTGTGTGAATACAGATCTGTTGTGGTGGTTCTTTGTTACCTAGAGATTTTGATTAGGAATTGAATTAGTCTGGGCAGAGCTTTGCTGACATGAATTAGTATAACTAAATTAAAGACACTTGACACGTTCCAGTGTACACAGGCAGAGACTTGAGCCATGAGAATTCCATGAGCCTTCCAGTGGTACAGTATTTTTTCTGGGTGGGTTGTCTGTTTTTTTTTCTCCCTCATATCTTCAATTGGATCTAAACACTTTGCATAAAGCTCAGAACATTCTTACGGAGTACAAAAGCTCTGCTCAAGAAGCCATGCCACAGTATTTTATTGTCTTTAAGAAGCAGCTTGTGCAAAAACTAATGTTATTTGTCAAATTCCTTCCTGGGCAGGAAGAATTTATCTAAATGAGAGCCATGGGATTATGAAGATGTGAGAGAGGCGATAAGGGAAGGTGTAATGGCAGGGAGAGCAAGTGGAGTGAGTTGAAAGTGTTTGGAGCAGGGTGCAGCCGACTGAATGCCCAAAAGAAAAGCCCAAGGTTAAATCTGAAGACGGCAGGTGCCTGCCACAGAAACCACTCTTATTTTGCTGGCACCAAATTCCTCCTCTTTCCTGGTCCCAGCAAAGAATTTTATCCCAGATCTGGTGATATGGAGGAAGTTACTGCATCTTTGGGTATCATAATAGGAAGTTGTGCAGGTCACTTAATTTGCAGCTGCTCTGTCACCTTTGTCTTTGTAAGTTTGGATGTTTCACATCTTTTGGAAGCTGAGACATTGGATTTTTACAACTTTTGGTATGTGCCATGCATAGATTTGTTAGTCATCAGATGAATTCCTTCTGAAAATGATATGTGTTTTTGTATTTTTCTTCTCCTCAGCTTTACAATGAAGAAATTCTTGATCTGTTTGATACCACACGTGATATTGATGCAAAGAATAAAAAATCAAATATTAAAATACATGAAGATTCAGCAGGAGGAATTTATACAGTGGGTGTTACAACCCGAACTGTGAATGGAGAATCTGAGGTGATAACTGGAAATAAATTACACTGTAACATGCCAAGTAGATTCTGAAAATGTCTGTATGCTTTGATGAATGGTTAAAAATAGAGGTCCTGCTAGCTAATATCTGTCTCCCGAGCAATTTAAGTGTAAAAGCCAGCTAAAATCTTTATTTTCTTATTTCTTTGTAGCCTTAAATCTGATATGTTTGGTACTAAATGCATGTCACTTTCATTTAAAGCTAGGAATAGGCTTTTGTTCATAATATAATTCTTCTGGGAGAATTTTGGTGTTTATATAAATCTGATCTCCCAAATCTTATATATGTTATTTTTTTCTTTCAGAGGAAAGCTTTGCAGTATAGCTGACATGAAATAAACTGCTATTCATGTACACTGCAAATCTGAATACAAATGTTATTGTACTCTTTTCTTGGTACAAAAAGTACAAAAATCATATATTTTTTTTCACAGATGAATGAAGATAGCTATGTTACTACTGTGGTACAGTAAAGAGAGGAATACGAAGATTTAAGTATTTTCTTACAGAAATCACAAAAAAATACTTTTAGTTTGTTTATTTAAGGATAATTCATAGCAAAGAGAATAATTTTAGTCCTATAACAAAACCAGTAAGTGTTATAGGAACATTTTCCTTAAACCAGCAAGGGGTGCAATGTTCCTCCTGCCTGTTTTCTAGATGATGCAGTGCTTGAAGCTGGGAGCTTTGTCTCGCACCACTGCCAGCACCCAGATGAACGTTCAGAGCTCTCGGTCCCACGCTATCTTCACTATCCACCTGTGCCAGACCAGGGTCTGCCCCGCATTTAACGCTGTGAGTGTCTCTGCTCTGGGTAACCTTCTCTTTAGTAGCCATTTTTCAAAATGGGGATGGTTTTGGCAGCTGCTGCTATTTGAATTGCACTTAGCAAGGATGCTGCAGTCATCATAATGCTTGATGAATTTGCTAAGCATTATAATAATTTGATTTAATCTGTGCATATGTAACCATCCTCTAGCCAGAGGCAACCATAAATTGCAGACTCTTACAGGAACCTACCTATTCTCCTATAATGTTTTCTTCAGTATTTTGTTGCGACACATACAAGTGAGAAAGTTAAAATATAATTTGTCTTTAATTGGGAAAGCACATTTAAGTGTCTTGACAGTTAGTGGGTTTAAACTTGAAATCAACTAACTGAAACTGCTTGGATATTTCAGATTAATGATATCCAATAAGGTGCAAGCAGAAAAGCATTAAATTCTGAGGCACAGTGTATTTATTTTAAATAACTATATATTCAGGTGCAGCTATTTTGTTAAATCTATGCACCTGAAGTTCAAACTGTGAATGAACATGGAGCTGTTTGATAGAATATTCTGTGTGTGACTGTTCGGTTGTTTGCTATTGGGTATATCTTGTAAAGGGGAGAGTTAATCCACATTACTGAAAACTCCAGTACCTTCAGGGGACTTAACTTGAATATTCTAAGGGTCTTTTCTGTATAATTTTTAAATATTAGATGCTATCTGACTAGTATCCTACCCATAGATATCACATTTTTAAGCATGTGGAACAGTGAATTGCATTTGCTGTGCTTTTCTGGGGCTTGCTTTCTCTTTTTAATATCACAAATGTTCATTTATTTGTATTTTATTTTTTATTTGGCAAAATGAGTGTTCCTTCCTGGTCCTTTGTGGTATGTAGGTCTGCTTTATACATCTGCTAAAAACACTTCTTTCTGTTTTCCATGCGAAACTGTGGATTTGGTGATGTGGTCAGCGGTTTTCACTGGGAGGGATTGGCACCGAACTCCAAACCCACACAGGGCACCTCAGTCACTGCTTGGTGACACTGTCTGCTTGGAAATTTTTGTTGCAAGCTGTCTCCTGGAGAGTGAGAAGTCACCTGGGAGCCTGTTTGCTGTTGGCACAGCAGTCCCCCTGTGCTGGTGCTCTTGCTGCCTTCCTCACCAGCTGAGCTGCCCCAGGGGGCTGTTGCCTGGCTCTGCCTGTGTTTTTAGAGAGGCTTGTGTTAGGGGAAGAGGTGGCCATCTTCTGCCTTATGTCAAACTGGGTTTTTTCTGCCTTTCTTGAGAGATATGCACATGATAATCTGACTGTGGACCTGGGCATTTCTAAATCTTTAATTTAAGGCAACACTCTCTTCTTTCCCTGTGGCGTTTAGGAGAGTAGAAGAGAGACCTGACATTGTCCTCTGAACGCTCCTGGAATCTAAATTAATACAAGCTATTATTGAGTGGCCAGGAGAGATGTAGCTCAAGTTTCTGCAGACAACAGTTTTGGGAGACCTTTGTTACTAGGGCAACGCAGTTGCTGCTGCTCGGATGACAGCCTTGGCCGTGGCCCTGTGTGCGCGGTCACCCGTGCCCAGGGCTGGCAGGCAGCCAGGGCTGCAGTGCCCTGACATGCTGCTGGGGCTCTGCTCACACCATCCCTGCTTCTTGGAACTTTCTGGATGTACATTTCACTTGCTAAACGAAGGAGACTGAAAGGATGCATTAATCGTGACTTTGAGGGCTGGGAATGAGAGTGTGCCCTCCCCAGAGTGTAAACATCAAAATAACAGAAATAATGATTCCTGGTCTTGTGGAAGTGGCACAGTTCCCATTCTCTTCTGTTACTACTACAAAAGGATGTATGAAATATTTATCATCCATGAGAATGGTTTGGTCTGCAGAGACCTGCATTCCCCCTTGCAGTAGTGAAGGGAGATGTTAGCTGGCCAAGGACATAAAGGTCACCACAGAATACCTGAGGGTCTGCATTTGGCTTTTTGATTAGATTTGGTTTTGTTTGGGTTTTGTTAAAGGTTTTTCTGGGTTTTCTATGCTTAATATGGTTAGAAGTTCCTAATAAAGCTTGTAGTTTGGGCTGTGAGAGTTTGTTATGAATCCAGTATACACTCAATATATGCTCATTATCTGACACCACACCAAGTTAGTAGAAATTGCCCTGCAGTGGGTACCAGGAAGGTCAAGCAGTGAGTGATTTAAAGATTTTTCTCATTGTATCTCTTTTCTGACAATAAATCTAACTGCACACAGAGTAAAATAAAAGTTTGCAGTGAATGACAGAACTAAACTAATAATCAGAGAAAAAGTTTGGGATTGTCTAATGAAGCAGGATGATTTTCCTGCTGTGCTTTGGGATGTGAAGTGGAAAGAGGCTGAGGCTGTGGTACCTGCCCCAGTGTTCCTGGGCAGACTCCCCACACTGATTGCAGCAAGTGTCAGTCATTCCCTGGGGGAGGAGGGTGGAAGGGAGAAAGGAACCTCTTCATTTGCCCTTGTTCCCTCTACTGTTCTTATTTTTTTGGGAAGTCAGAAGTGCTAGTGGAATACAGACTGCTAGGAGAAATGGCTTCAAACAATAATTCCTAAAGTAAGTTGAAGAATCATCCCACAGGGAAGCTGGTGATGGGGTTTAGAGAGATATAAAATCAAAGTATCTTTCAGCTATTTGGCAGGTTTATGAACTAGGTGATTCTGGTGGTTTTGTGGGGTAATAATGTAATTAAAGTTTTCTTTTTTAAAGTCAGTTTCCTTTGACAGTCGATTCAAGAGTACATTCTAGGAGAGATACAAATTTGTTGCTCACCTTGCTGGAAACTTGTATATTTTAGTAGATGTGTCCCCTCATTTCTTCATCAAGAAGTAATGGTAGCTTGTACTTAAAGTAATTTGTATTCACATGCATCTAAAAGTGGTCTTCAAGAATGATATGTTAGTACATATGATTAAAATGGAGATAGTATGTTTCAAAATGCTGTTTTTAGAAAAGAATGAATAAGGAGATGGTCAGGGTAAAGAGGTAGTTTTGTAAATAATTGTTGATTGAGCTTTGCAAATATTAATGTGAAAGATCTCACCAAGCCTTGTGGGTTCTTCTTTGCTTTAGGATAATGCCACTGATAACAGGATAATATCTGAATCTTCTGAGATGAACGAATATGAAACTCTTACTGCCAAGTTTCATTTTGTTGATCTGGCGGGATCTGAAAGGTTAAAGCGAACGGGAGCTACAGGAGAAAGAGCAAAAGAAGGCATCTCCATCAACTGTGGACTAGTAAGATTATATTAAATATAGTGTAAAACAACCCCAGGCAAACACTTAGAAGTTAAATTTATAACGTATGGCTTAGTTTGGTTTTTTTTGTCTGTGTTTTGGCTTGCTATATAATTTTTTAATTAACTGTATTAAATGTTTTACTTATCATTAAACTGCAGTGAAAAGTAGAGCTGGTGATTATCAGTGGGGTTTGTAGTTTCATGTCTTTGTTTTGTGCTACATGGCTATGTGGAGGCTCTGTGCAACTCATTTAAATAGGACACAAAAATACATAATTGTGAAAATGTCTCATTTTTTCTGGGCTACTGTGCAGTAATGGTTTTTGGGCATATTGTGCAATTAGGGTTTTCTCAGTGATTCTCTTGCCATCATGATATCGGTTATTTTCTGTAGTTCTTCTGTTTATATTATATGGAAGAGAAAGAATATTCAGTTCAATTTCATCACTGATATAAGCACAAAGCCAGCAGGATTTAGGGGATCTAGACAACAGAGTTGTGTCCTTAAGAAAGAGCACATAAAGAGAATGAAGGTGAAAATCAGTGTGATGTAACTAATATAAGGTCACAAAACTTTTATTTACAGTCAAGTCCAGCCCTAAGTTTTGTGATACTGATTGGAAGTGCTTTAAATCCTTCAAAGCTGGCAGGCACAGCATGGGGTGTGTGCAGTTCTCCATCTGCTGGTGGCAGCTGCACCATTCCCAAAGCAAGAACGTGCAGTCCAGGGCGCCTCCTAAAGCCAAATCCTGCAGTTTGACTGAAGTGTGTGCAGTTCCACATAAAAATAATTTCACAGCCAAATGTTTGATTGTTTATAAACATGCATTAGACCCTTTCACTAAAGAAACAGGGTAGCCATGGACTACAAACCTTTAATTTCAGGTTTTAAATGCTCAAATCATTCTCAGACATTTTTTGCATTATAATTGTAGAGGTACTAAATTCTGGGAGTTTTTTTCTTCATATAAATGCCCCATATTTTATTCTAAATATAGTGTAAAGCAGATTGATAAAATTAATTTTCAAGAAATTATAGCTACTGTTAGAGGAAGAAATCAACTTTAATTATCATCCAAAGCAAATGTTTGTTAGATTAAGTAGTATCAGCTTTAATTTGTGACTGACATGAGATACTAATAGGCAGTGCATATGAATTGTGCCAAGCATTTTAGCACTTGCAGGTACCAGACCATAAGTCATCTGATGCACTGTTAGTAACACAAAGAATTCTAAATGTAAAATACAGAAATCTTCAGAAATATTTTTATGCTAACTTTCATGAGTATATTTAATTTTCTCACAATATGCTGACTCCAGTTTATAGGTGTTTTAAAATAAAACTACACAGGAGCTGACTCTGACTCGTGTGTTACGTGATTTGGTGTTTTATAGCTGGCACTTGGCAATGTAATAAGTGCACTGGGAGATAAAAGTAAGAAGGCAACTCATGTACCATACAGAGATTCAAAGCTTACAAGGCTACTTCAAGACTCTCTTGGGGGAAACAGGTATGAAAATTGGAACCTTTTATGTATTTTATTGTGAATGATCATGAATGAGAACATAATTGCAGAAAGTAAAAAGAACATTAAATGACAATAAAAATCTTGTTGGAGGAAGGTTCTACAGATAAATTGTCATGAAAATAATGCTGTCAATGGAAGGAAAGTATTTTAAAGAGGATTTTTGCTTTGTTCTTTCTAGTGCTATTGTTATTTTACTAGACATGAAGCTTCAGGTTACTTAGAAGTTACCATTTTCAGGCAAGTTCTTCCCATGAAAATATCTGGAGATGGTAGATAATACAAATGGTGGGTTTTGTTTACAACATATTTTAAAGCTGTGATGAGGTTTCTCCTTTGAAGGTTTTGCTTGTTTGGTTTTGGATTTTTTGGGGGTTTTTTTGTCTTGTTTTGGTTGGATTTTTTTGGGTTTTTTTGGTTTTTTTTTGCTTTGTTTTTCAAATGTCAGTGAATTTTTTGCTCTGACTGCCATGCACAGGACCTTGGAGTCAGTTTACCTCAGTCACATCCATCTTTTAAGAGATTATGTATCTCAGCCTGTGATGCATCTGTTCAGTTACCTGATGTTGAATTCCAACCTAATAAAAACAAAGTAGTCTTTCACCAGGGTTGTTTTTATGAATCCATTTGTATACATTCTGCACATACAATGAAGGAAAGCTTTGACTTCTGAAGGCTTTATATAACAAATCATTAACAAATTTATTAAAATAATACAGATTTTGTATTTGTAATGCTAACATGTACAAATATAAGAGGGACCACAGCTGAGTATATTTTAGTAAGGTAGTACTCTTATTCTTTTACGTGATCCAATATGCCTGGCTCCTATGTTTAGGAGAGTAGGAAGTTTTTCACAAAGGACTGGGGAGAAGTGGAAGAAAATTCTCAAACTCTTGCTATGCTCTTCAGAGAGATAACTTCAGTAACAAGTTGAAGCACTGCAGTGTGAGGGAAAGGAGAGCCAGAAGAAAGCAAGTAAAATAAGGGCTAGAAACTTTCAGAAATGCAAAAGGGAGGAAGAAGCTCCAGAATTACAAAATAAATGAGCAGAAATCAAACAGCATAGCTCTTCTAAGCTCTTTCTGTAAGTAAATGCAAAAAGCACTTCATCAAATTTTTTATCAAATACACCACCTAGTGAGCTTTTTTTTTCAAATTCTCCTAAAATTGGCTTTTTGTATAAACACCTCTTTGACTCTGAAACATTTTCACGTCTCACAGCTCCCCCCACGTTCTTCAGGAGCACTCACAGAGCTGAGTGTGTGATGGGGTGGGGGCAGCCCTGCACAGACACTCCCTCCCTGCCCCTGGGAGAGAATCACAAGGGTAGAAGGCAGAAAAGTCAGAGTTTGACATAAGGACACTTTATTAGGTAAAGCAAAAGCTGCATGTGCAAGCAAAGCAAAGGAAATCATTCACCTCTCGTGGGCAGGCAGGTGTTCAGCCACTCCCAGGAAAGCAGGGCTCCATTTTGCCTTATGGTGACTTGGGGAGACAAATGCTGTCACTCTGAATATCCCCCCTCTTCCCTCTCATTGCCCCAGCTTTATGTGCTGGGCATGATTCCATATAGGATGGAATATCCCTTGGGTCAGTTGGACTCGGCTGTCCCAGCTGCATCCCCTCAGAGCTCCCTGTGCACCCCATGGTGGGGCAGTCTGAGGAGCACAAAAAGCCCTGAACTCTGTGTCAGCCCTGCTCAGCAGCACCTCAAACATATCTGCATTATGGACCCATGGTAGGTACTTCCAGCACAAATCAAAACCAGCCCAAACTAGCTGTTGTGAAAAAAAACTAACTCTAGCCCAGCCAAAACCAGCACAAATGGACAGATAGCAAATGCTGCCCCAGAATGTTTTTAATGATACTTGTACATATTTTTGTCTTTTTCTGATTGATGAGAATTGTATGCATGCCCTCCTTCTCCCTAGTTGTTATGTGACATACATGCTTAGACATCTCAAATCAGCACTTTGCTGTTAAGGAAGATTTTTTTCAGATATGTGTATTTATATATAAAACTTTCACATTTTTAATGGTTTCTTATCTGGGCTTAGGCAATTAAAATGCATGGAAAAGCTAAATTTTAACAAATATGCAGTTTTTTCTTCTGGAGAATCAGATTTAGATTTCTTTAAGCCTGTTCTGTAACCTTCCATCTTCTACCCTTGGTGTAACTGTCCACATTATTGTTTCTCTCAACAAATACTTACAGAAATTTACTAATAATGACTTGGGTTAGGTTGTAGTAAATCCTGAATTAACACTGTATCACTGTACTGATCTCACAATAATCCTTATTTTAAGTATAATGCTGTAACAGTTCTGAAGAAGCACTTAAATATTGTTTCTTTAAATATTCAATAAAAATATGGAACATTGGTGTTTTCAAAGAAATATTATGATGTGTAATATGAAAAATTAAAACCTTCCTAACTTCAGGAGCAGGGGGAGCAATTTAAAGAAACAGTGACATAAAGGAAGTAGAACAATGACAAAAAAACATAGTCCATTTTACAATTCAGATAGGAAGCTGGAGTTCAAGTTGTTCAGTTTTCAAGATGGACACATAACAGAACCGGTCCTCTGAGATTTAGAAAAATAAGCACATTCTTAATGTCAGAATCAAAAAATTTGTTCCTAATCTTGCATGGCCTTATCTTGAGGACTAAAAGAGTTTGGAGAACTGACACAGAGATACGAGTGAGAACTGAGGAAGAGTTGCTGAAAGTGAATGTTCCTTGTAGCCCCAGGCTAGTTATTCTTTCTAGCTTAGTTTCCCGGTGTGTATGGTGAATTCAGCCAGTTTGGACCCTGAGGTAAAGAACAGGCACATTAGGCGTTTATGGACAGGTAAGATGAGCATTTGGGCATCTCTCAGGTGAAGTAGGTAAGCAACTCAGGAATTACAATTGACAGTCCTGATGGCTGTGTGATCCAAATCACTGTCTGGGAATTTAGATTGACTATAAATTCCTTAATCTCAGTTTATGTACGATTAGACGAACTGAATGTAACTTGAGAAATGTTTCTGGAAACACTCTTAATTGCTTTTACAATTTCACATGTGGAGCAAGTAAGGATCTAATATCTCCTGTGCTATGCTAGGGAGGTACAAGACGTAGCACCTGCTGACCTTTGTCACAGTTTGCAGTGAGCTGGATGCAGAAATATTTTCACAAATACTATGAAATTGCTATTCTGCCTGAGCACCTGTCAGCTTCTCTCTGCTCTTGTTGTTCTTGGTGTGTAATGCTGACCTGTGTTTCTCCCTTCCAGTCAAACACTCATGATAGCATGTGTGAGCCCTTCAGATCGAGACTTCATGGAAACTTTGAACACGTTAAAGTACGCCAATCGGGCACGGAACATCAAGAACAAGGTGATGGTTAATCAGGATAGGGCCAGCCAACAAATAAATGCTTTGCGCAGTGAGATTGCACGGCTACAGATGGAGCTCATGGAATACAAAACCGTAAGTTTATCCTCTTAGGGTTTCCTCTGCTTTAAAATGCTTATTGTTCCTTAGCTTTTTTTTTTCCTGTTGGCTATTTCCACTTCATACACTAAAAACATTGGAAAAGCAACCCTGATGTAAACAGCGCTTGATTCCAGTGATTATCAGATGTTTTTAGAAATCATAGAATGTATCCCCAAAGAGATTAGATGTCAGCAAATGTCAGTGATATTTACTGATGCTGCATGCTATTTGCTTTTTGAAAGGCAATGAGAAAGTCACTTCCAAAGGAAAAATGACAAAACCCCAACTTAGACTGATGCGTGAATGTGTACAGTTACTATGTATTGCTTTTGAAAACTTTTACTGGACAGCTAAAACAGTTTGTGTTTTAAAAATACAGTCTCAAGTATACAAGGCAAATACTCATGCCTGTTTCTTCCTGAAGTTTATACAGTGTTTTTGGCAAAAAATGTCATTACCAAACAGGATCACATTTTCCTTTTCCTTCCTCTTCTGATTTGGTAAAGAGTTATCTTCTAATTTTTAACCTCTTCAAGAACTTGTATTTCACACTAAAGTGGAATTACACAAAACCCAGATGCTAAGTTGTTGGTCCAGACATCAGTCTCTTGAAAACTATCAATTTATCATTATCTTAAAGTCTTTGAGAGATTATCTTTTGCTACAATTGTCTGTTTGGAATTCTAAGTCATCTGTGGATTGCATTTAAATTAGAATTCTTTTTAAGTGTAGAGCAGCCTTGTCTAGTAATAAAATATTTTTACTTTCTTCTAGGGTAAAAGGATTATAGATGAAGAAGGCGTTGAAAGCATCAATGACATGTTTCATGAAAATGCCATGCTGCAAACAGAAAACAACAACCTGCGCGTTAGAATTAAAGCAATGCAAGAGACTATCGATGCTCTTAGAGCCAGAATTACACAGCTTATGAGTGACCAGGCCAACCAGGTGCTGGCCAGGACAGGTATGCTCTGAATGTGCATAAACTGCTTCATAAATTCATGAACTTAGACTAATTATATATTCTTGCTTCATTGATCCCTTGGAATTAAATGATGCCTTTTTATTAGCAGTGTAGGACCTCCTTTGGCAGAGACAGGCCCCCATATGATTATTTCTTCTATTTCTGGAGTCTTTTTTTAATGATAGAAATAGTTTGGTATGTGGATTTGACCATCGATTTAGAAACAACAGGAAACATGAAATAAATTTTTATACAGAAAGTATTTGTATGCTTAACACCTGTGGCGGTTTAACAACCAGACCAAATAAATTTGACTCCAAATTAAACTCCAGATAATTTTAAGCTTTGTTAAAATGTGCTAATATGGAAAACAGACTACTGATAGTCATATGGTGATCACATGAGAGAGGAACAGAAAATGTAATTCAGTTTAAGAAGGAAAGTTATTTTACAAATGAGTTAAGATTTACATGTGTAGCCTATGTGACTGCCCTGTGCCTGGTAGTTATATTCAGATATTTTTACTGTTACCGCCCTTTCTTAATTTTTCTCTTCCCTCGTTCCCCTTTTTTCTCTGTCCTTCAAAGGGGAAGGAAATGAAGAAATTAGCAACATGATTCATAATTATATCAAGGAAATTGAAGATCTCAGGTATTTCCATAATATATATTTGGACAATCTTTATATTAAAAAAGTAATAGAAGTGTTAGCAATACTTCAGCTATTTTCCTGTGTGGAGATTACTTTAGGAGAGTGGGTCTTCACCTTCTAAGACCATCTGGTGTTGCTCTTGGATGCAAAAATGTAAAATGTTAGATGAAACTGACAATAGAAATGACAGTAAGATGTGTCCTGAATTATGGTGATAACTTAATATTGTTGCCCCAAGACAGTAAAACTTGGAATGATTCTTTTATTACTTTATTATCTCATATAACCATGATAGTACTAAGAAATTACTTGTTTTAAAAAATATGTTTTTTAAAAAAATACTTCATTTGAAAATTCAAAAACTCTTAAATATTTTAGATACTTTTATGTATCTATATCTTGGACATATACCATGCAAAAAATTATCTGGCCTATCCTCAGTTAATGTTGGAGCTTTTGTGTAGCTTTCATATACTATGTATATTCATAAAGCATATTCGGGTATGTATCTGTGAATATATCTATGTGTATTTTCATACAGACATATTTCCATGTATTCTGTCTAGGTTATGTGGTATATGTACAATATATATATATATATAATAATATATATATAATACAATATAATAACCATTGTGTAAAATGGTATTTAAAAAGAAATTTACTACACTATTTTTTTAGACTTCACCTTAGTTTGTAGTTTCTTTTTAGACTGAATGTAACACTTTGAACTTACAGAGGCAAAAGAGTGTACATCTCATGTACTAGCAATACCTGTAATTCATGGTCTACAATTCTTCCTTATTTTGTTTTTTATTAAGAGCAAAATTATTAGAAAGTGAAGCAGTGAATGAAAATCTCCGACGCAATTTGTCAAGAGCTTCATCCAGAGCCACATACTTTGGTGGACCATCAGCATTTTCTGCTTCTATGCTTTCCTCAGAGAAAGAGACAATGGAAATTCTAGATATAGCCAAGAAAGATCTAGAAAAGCTGAAAAAAAAAGAAAGGAAGAAGAAAAAGAGGTGGTGTATGAATTATAATGCTATTTGTTTTCTCTTTCTTAGTAAAAAGCCCTGTTTTTTTTAACTACTGAGACTTAAAAAGGCTTGTTGTGTGGATTTAGACCCTAAACTTCTCTTCCTTCAAACCCTTTTACATATTGAAGTTCTAGATTAATTTTGCATCTTTTCTTCCAGTGAAGTGTGCAATATTTGAAGAGTGAATGTCTCCTTTGTAATGAACTTGTCTATGTAATTATACACAATTATTAAAGCACAGGTGCTCTCTCTAAATTTTGGTATTTTTAAAAAATTATTTTAAAATGCACCTGGTTATAAAAAATTATGACTTTTTTTTAACTCTATGTCAAAACAAAAACAGCTTTCTGAAGAAAAGATATTCTGAATAGCTGGGGATTCTTTGGTAGCTGTTGGAATGGCTTCTTTTGCTTTATCTTTTGCTTCTATTAATATTAATGTTTTTTAATTTGAAGTTTCCTAATTCTCTGCAACATCATGCTTTGCTGTTTTTTTTTTCCAGTCCAACTTCTCATCTACTAAAATCCTCATAGACATTGACATAAATGCCTGTTTAGATAGCAGTTAGCACAGCAAGGCTTTGTGTACTTGGAGATTGCATCCATTAGAAATCTCTCAGTTTTAGTTGAAATTTTCCATGCTTTTAATCTGTTACTCCTTTTAATAATGGTCCTTCAGACTTCTGCAAGTTCACAGTAAAACTATAACAGTTTAAGCTTGAAATAGTCAAAAGTAGATATACATCAGTCATATCTTTATTTTAGGTCTAATATCTATAAATTTGTTCACCACTAAAATGCCTGATACTTTTAGAGGAGACTCATCTTAAGAACAATTAGATTTTTTGCATATCATTTTTCAGGAAGCTCTTAGACTTTTATAGGTATTTTGATAGATTTTTGTCTCATTTTTGTAGGAACTTGAGGGCAAGATGGAAGTCTTAAAATCAGTAGGATGTTCTCTCTTCAGCCAAGCACTTCAGTATGTCCTTTAACTGTAAATACAGAAACAAAGATATTTGATTTTGTGTTTTTTAGCACATTTTAAAATCAAGCATGCATTTGACTACATACTTAGAGCCTCAGTTGTTAGGTTGTGTTTGTGTGGTTTGTTTTTTTGTTTGGTTTTTAGTTATAGGGGNACCAGTCATACTTTCTCACACCAGGAAAATAATGTTGTGATGGAATGGCCAAGTAGTCTGATCCAAAAGTAGGGACTACTTATCATAAATTATTTTTGAGATCAGTTTTGACTCCTAGCCTTATAGAATTATAGAGCTATAGAAAGATTAAAGTTGGAAGAGACATCTTGATGGCTCCATCCTTAAGTGGGCCTTGTGTTCTATAAAAATGGAGTCATACTCTTAAAAGTGCTGCTTAGATTTGAATCTATCTACTGACCTATCTACAGACTGCTTTGTAATAAATATTTAGAAATTTCTGAGGTACATGTGTTGGGAAAATTCCTTAGATGCTAAGAAATATTAGAATTTGAGGGATTGTACATTATCATGCTTGTTGTCTGCAGAGTGCTGCTATCCAATTAGTGAAAAGTCTGTGTTACCACTGAACTTTTATTCTATTGAAATTTCAGGAATTGGCAGTGTGTACATTAATGAAATGCACAGACACTTTGCCATGCAGCTTGATGGGGATTCTTTATTTTAATTCTATCTTCTTCAACCATTTAGTTATGTATACTATTTCTTCTTAGTGTTGTCTAACCAGCATTTTTCTGTTAAAATGGAATTGGTAAGCCTAGCTACTGCTTCTGCCCCATCTGCTGCATTTCTTGGTCTTTTGTTTCCTAGTTATGGGTCAGTAAGACAAAGGGTGTGTAATTTTAAATGCATACAGCTTATTTAAATTGTTGTGAGATAGCCTGAAGGCCTTAAGAGCGAGGTTCTGAATAGGTACTGCTGTATATCTGTAGCCTTTAATAAGCATCTGCCATAAAGTTTATTGGAAACAAGTTACACATCAGTAATATTTTGCCTGCTGAAAAACTGACATGATTGGAGTGTCTCACAGTGTGACTTAGTGTGTGACTTACTCACTAGAAGCTCCTGAGCAAATCTTCCACATTCCTTTCAGTTGTTAATCAGCCTTATATACCTGGTGACCATGGCTGACTGTTTTCTTTTGGCTCCCCTAAACTTTATTAAACTAAACTAATGATGAAAGTTACATAGGGGTCAGAGTGGTGGCTCCTACCTGATTCTGAAGGAAGATGGAAGGCAGTAAAAGGTGAAAAGGCAGCAAAAGCTCTTGCTCAAAACTTTGTCATTATGGGAAATGAGGAATTTCAGTAGCTGATGAATCTTGAGCCATATCTATGCTTTCATGTCATGCAGACTTTTTTTACCAATAAATCCACATTTATTCAAGAGGAAAAGGTATAGACAGGAATACTAACATTTTGTCCATCTCATTGCTTCTGATGCATGTTTTTTGTTACTTTATTAAAAAATAAAAAATGATTGACATGTACTTTCTGAATCCCAGAGAAAATAAACTGCCATTTTCTACTTTTCATTTAAAAACAAACAACAAAACCCAACTAAAAACATGAAAACAGTTTGAAGATTTTTTTTGTATTAATTATATTCAGAATATATTACTTAGAATATTAATGGTAAAATTTTCTTATTTCTTCTTTATATTACAATATGTTATCAGCTTAAATAAAATTAGCATTGTTTTTTTTTCCTGATATGTTCCTGAGAATATTTAACTTAGGTCAGTGGCAGTATTTGTAATTTTCAATATTTTACCTGCCAGTTATAAATGGAGAAAGAGGAGAAAACTTTTTCTAGAATTTTCTTAATCCATTATTAGAAATAATTTGCAAAGTTAAATATATTGTCTAAAATTTCTTCCTTAATGTAACTTGAATTTAAAGTTGTTATCAGTGGCGGATTAGTTAATCTACATATGCTTCTTCTCTGTTTTCTATTTACTTTCCAACTGTCCAGGATGTATTGCCTTTTTACTACTTGTCTCTTGATGGTATCTTTTAAAATTTCATTTTAAACTCCGCAAGCTCATATATATCATTTTTTTACCTTCTTATCACTTTTGCTTTTCACTGTCTGGTTTGTCCTTCATTGGCTTGGCCTTCCAATACTGTACCTCGTGCTTTTGAAGGCTACAGAAACTTGAGGAAAGCAGTCAAGAAGAAAGAAGGTTGGAATATTTCCCAGGTTTTTAATTACCTGTCATTTCAATTAACTGGTTGTCACACATGAAAAGAAGTTGGGCAGATTCATAGGTACTTCAGGAGTAGTTAATTTTCAGAATTCTTTCCTGGATTTTGGTTTTCAACCAGTGTTTTAACTGGAAGAAACCTCTGTTGTGGAATTGAGTTTGACTCTGGAGCTACACAGTGTTGAGCAAGCTTTTGTGGGGAGGTGGCACCTTTGGGAATTCCTGTTGAATTAATTGTTTTCTTTCTTGCATGGCCTAAGTAAAATGAAAGGCAGGAGGAAGGTGCAGTAGCACACATAGTATGAAATGTCTAGCAGGCAGTATATGAGAATAATAATTTTGGTATGTGAGATCAAAAGTGTCTTGGACCATCACACCTCAGTCAAGTCTGCTGCTTTGGTTTCTGTGACTGAAGCCTTGATCATTCCTCCCATTCTGTTTCAGCCAAACCAATAGATGGAGAGTCATTCACAGAGAGCAGTTGAGGGCTCTAATAAGAGAACTATAATAATATAGTTCTCTTTTATATAAAGAGACTATCTCTCTAATATAATTTAAATACCTCTCTAATATAGATTAAAACTGAAACTAAGGGAGTTTTTATTTTTCTGCTGCCTACTTTGAGCCAAAAAACCCCACCCTCTGAATTGGTGGAGATGATATGAATCTACAGACCAGTAGCATACACATTAAGCAGTAAAACTCTGCCTGGGAGAGCTGCTGGCTCTCCTTCCTCCTGTCTCTCCCCTTTCTTAGGCAGAACACAAATTCTCTGTTGTGGTTAGTTCTGTACTGACTGCAGCTGGAAGGGAAACTGGAGATTTGCCTCAATCTGCATGAGGATTGCAGCTAAGATCCATTATCTTAGAACGTGTTCTGGTTTGAGGGAGATGAGAATCTGTGGAAATGAGATTGTATGACAGTGTTCCCCGTTGGGCGTTTTTTGTGTACAAATCTGATTTTAATTCCAACACCCCCAGCTGCTGCATGGACTCAGATGGTCCAAGCAAAAGCTTTCTACCTTGTGCAGCTCATAACTGGTAATGAGTGGGGCAGAAGGGAATCAGTTAGCATTGAACAGATTAAAAAGTAATACAACAGAAAATCACATGTACACAAAAGCACTGTTACTCAGCAGACATTTTCAGATATAAGCTCTGTTTTAAAGGTGTCACCAAATTATAGTGTCTCGAATCTACTGTGTGTTTCTTGTCACTGCACTAAGTATTGGTTTTGCCCAAGAGTTTGATCCTGAATCTGAGCTCCCCTTGGTACCAGTGGAGGAAGATGTGCAGTTCTAGTTTCTGTCCCTGATCAGTGACAGCACAACTTGCCAAACTTTTATGCAGATGAAGTTAGTTGAGGTGGATTCTACATTATGCAACCCTAATCACATTTTTAAATTATTACCCCCTATGGTGTCTAGCTCTGTTCTGTCACAATTTCCCATCCGTTGGAGCTTTGGGTTTTGTACATGTAGCACTTTAGGAGTTAATACCAGATCTGTGACAATTTGCAGAGTGCTACTGATTTTTTTGTTTTATATTTCCATGTGGTGTCTTAAATGTGCACTTAAAAATGTTAAAACTTTTGAGCCTTAATGAGTAATACATCAAACCTTTAGAACAAAACCAAAACACTGCTGTAAACAGTTTTTATTGTTGTATAAATGCCTATTTTGAGCATTCCCTTTATGTCAAAGTAGATAACTAATCAAAAGAGTGGTTATAGTATGACAAATGAGAATTTTTTTTAAGGTTTATACATAAATTTTTAAGACTATTCGAAGTACAGTAGGCTCTGTTATAGTTTGAGAGTATAGGAATACCTGTAATGTACGTTGTACTAGCACACAATGTTCTTTTATTGTTTTGTGAAAGCTGCTCTGGGTACACTGCAACTTCCATGCAAAATGAGTGCTGCTGTATATGGAGATGTGTATTCTGATTGTCCCTGCTGTGCAGTATGCTGAACAATGTGCTAGTCATTATTGTTACCTTGCAAACCAAGATTATGAGTAATTAGGCATTATTTCATTATCAGCAGAAGTTTGGAAGTTGTGTTTTACCCACGCCCAACACCTGTACATTTTTCTAACTACACTTTGTTTTTCATCTTTATTTGCAATTACAACTTATTGGTTTGGGGGATGGGAACACCTGCCATTTCAGTTTGTGAATAATTTGTGTTTTCTTCTTCTGCTAGTATTAAAGAGGATAACACAGACAACGAGCAGGAGAAGAGAGATGAAAAAGGCACTTCAGAGAGAGAGAATAATGAACTGGAGGGAGTAAGTATTAGTATTTGGTTTATTTATTCATTGTCTGTTTAAAGATTTACAAGGTTATAGAAAGAAAATTAGGAATGGACTTGGTGAATACTGCAGCTTCACAGTCAAAAATGATTAAAGCATGGAAAAGTGTGGTGGTGCTTTAATATCTGCATGTTTCGTAGGAGGAAATTCAGGAAGTCAGTGATCATGATGATGAAGAAGAGGAAGATGATGAGGATGAAGATGATATGGAAGTTGTTGAAAGCTCAGATGAATCAGATTCTGATTCTGATGAAAAAGGTGGTATCAGTGCAATATTCTCTAGAGTTGTACAAATAGTATCTGTCCAACCTCAGGTCTTGGTAGGCAGGAAAGTGTGTTGTCAACCATTTGTCTGAAATTCTCTGTGAAGAGTTTGTCCAGTGAATTATTGTTTTGGTTATGATGCTAAAACATGTAATTAACATTAACAGCTGATTAAGGGACCCTTTTGGGGGTTTGAAATTGACCAGAGGCCATCTGGTGTTTGACAATGTGTTTCTTCCTTGATTGAGACATCCAAAGTGTAAGGTCTAAGTGCTGGGTTATTTTTATGTCTCTGGACTAATCGCCAAGGTGATAGCTCCTATTGTCTCATTTGGAAATGGTAGAATTTAATATGAAAGGCTGGAGGTCTATCAGCCTTCTTCAGTTTTATATGGCGAGTCAGAAACAGCATCACCATCAATTCTCTCATGTGAATTGGGCCAAACAGGCAAACCAAATCTCTTGGTTTCTTCTTGTTTAAGAGTCACAAAAACCATTAGCAGGTTTAGCAGAAAAATAATAATCCTCAACTAATTCTTTTTTCTGAAGCACATAATCCTAAAACAGAAAAGGACCTAATTGGGCAAAGAAGTTAATGAAACTTTCATGAAGTGATCATGTGTTAGTCTTTTTTCCTTGCTTTTTCCTCCTACTTTTTCCCTTGATCATTCCACTTCCATAACTGAAATGGCGCCTCTCTTCTGAGAGTTTTGACTATGGTTTTTTAAGAGTCAGAGATGGGAATGTCTCCATTTGGAGTCTGCCAGCAGTCACTTTTTCCTGTTTTAACTTGCTGGGTTTATGAATGACAGTTATTCTTCAGCCCTGAGATGTGGCTGAAATCTTGAAGCCTTTTGGATGGGGAAGGTCAGATGGGTGATACTGCAATTTTAATGTGAGTAGTTATAACATAGGGGTGACTGTGATCCATTGTGACATCTTTCTCTACCTCTTTCCTAGTTCTAGGATTGAGAGAGTTTCAGGTGACTTTAACATGAATTGCAGATAAGAGGGTTGCGTGGTGCATTGTGATTTGTGTGGTATCCTCCTGTGTATTTACAGTGTGTATATATATTATACAGTGTATAAATATGTATTTACAGTGACCCTAAGATTGCAAGGATTATCTGTATTCATGTGGTCCTTGCTGTTATTTTAACAGAAATCTTTCTCTTTTAGAAAATTATCAAGCTGACTTGGCAAATATCACCTGTGAAATAGCCATTAAGCAGAAACTGATAGATGAGCTAGAAAACAGCCAGCGAAGGTTGCAGACACTGAAAAAGCAGTATGAAGAGAAACTAATGATGCTACAACATAAAATTCGAGACACTCAGCTTGAAAGAGATCAGGTTCTTCAAAACTTGGGTAAGAAGTACAAAATCACTGATCTTGTATAAGCTGTTCAAGTTGAACTGTTTACTACTTCTCTCATTTTCTTTTTCAAATTTGATGAGAGATTGCAGAAAACAGAAATATAATTTGTACCCATAATGCCCATGAATCTTTCTTTATTCATTCTAGTTTCTATCAGATGAGAGAAATATTTCTACTGACAGGTATTTGATTTGGGTGAATAAGCATTTTCAGTTTTCTAAGAGCTCTCATAGTCCTGGAGATAGCTCCCGAATTGAAAGTTTTTTTCATGTTCTTTCCTCCCCACTCTCTTTTTGTTTGCATAAGAATAAGAACAAGGATTGAGGTATTTTACTGACCAAACCTTTTTTGAATATGTATTAGTATTGAGATGACAAACCACCCATGACTCAGGAGTCCCAAGCCACAAATAACTGCACTTTGGGAGTGCTGTAAAAAATATTTTGTTTGTTTTTCTTTTGTAAGCATATACTATATATGCTTTATGGTTATACACTGTCTAAACTTTTGCTGTTCCCCTGTTATTCCTTAGACCTTCCCCACTGATTGGAAGAGGAATACTGATGGCATTTTTTTTTATGGTTTTTAGGAATGTTGTTATGCTCCTGTGTACATATGTGTGTGTGTATTTGTGCTTTCAGGTGCTCAGATTTATTGCAAAGAAGTCAGAGGAAAGTGTTAGTACTTGATCTCTTATCCCAGAATGCATATGAGGTGGAAAGTTCAAAGCAGTGCAGGTTGCAGGAACTAGAGACAAATTAGGTTGTTTTAAAGGTATTGCAGATAATGCCAGAGCAGAGAAAGTAGTTATCTGCTGTGGCTGGCAAAGTAAAAGTAAAAGTACCCTGAATAAAGGCAGATTAAGAATTCCCTTTTACTCTAGGTTCTGTAGAGACCTATTCAGAAGAAAAGGCAAAAAAAATCAAGTCTGAATATGAAAAGAAACTCCAAGCCATGAATAAAGAACTGCAGAGACTTCAAACAGCACAAAAGGAACATGCACGATTGCTTAAAAATCAGTCTCAATATGAAAAGCAGCTGAAGAAACTTCAGCAGGAGGTGACAGAGATGAAGAAAACCAAGGTATATTTCAGTAAATTGAACTGTTGCATGATGAATGTTTACTGAAAATTGAGTTGAAATCTCCTGTTCATCCATCTACCTGATTACTCTGTTCTTGCTGTTATCTGCTCAAAAGTCTGAAAATAAAAGAGATGTAAGCTGTTCCTGGGGGAGAGGGGTAGCTTTTAGGTTTAATGGATAGAAATTAAGATATCAAACATGCATAAGCTTGCACAGCTTATTAGCTGTTATTCAGCATTGAGTGAAGAGATTAGATGGAAGAAGTAAATGGCTAAAAGCATATAATATACTGGAAAATAGCAATTTGAAGAGAAAAAACTGTATGGTTGTGGGCAGGGAGCAGCACTTCAGTGTGAACAGCTTTTCTAAGTGATGACCTCTTTACAGGTTCGCTTGATGAAACAAATGAAAGAAGAACAGGAGAAAGCTAGAATGACTGAATCTAGAAGAAACAGAGAGATTGCACAGCTTAAAAAGGAGCAACGCAAACGAGAGGTGATTTGACAGATTAAGAACTTTCATTTGGATTAAGTACCTGTCATTATGATGTGCTTCTGCTTGCAGGCACACACCATGTATATGCTTTCACTGAGGCAGGCATGTACCTGTATATTTTCACCAGTGAAGATGCAAACAAAATTTGGTTTGACTTCCATGCAAACATAGTTGCTAGCTTCAGGTGATAAGTCTTCTGTTTCCTGTTGTGCTTATTGAGTATGTTATATGAGTGTTATCAGTGAATTAGTGATTAGTGAATCTTCAAAAAGTTGTTGCTACCACCTCACTTGCATGGAGTAATTCTTTTTGATAGAGTTGGTACACTGCACTAGGAAGATCAAGAAACAATAATGAATTGAGTCTTCATGTAACAGCAATTTTGCAGATTTGTATTAATGTGTAGAGGTTTTGTTTTGTTTATACAATGCAGTCCTTGTGAGAGATAATGGAAAGAATATCATGTGCTGCTTCTGTTTTTTCACAGCATCAGCTCAAGCTTCTGGAAGCTCAGAAAAGAAACCAAGAAGTTATCTTGCGTCGCAAAACTGAAGAGGTACTGTGGTCAAAAAACAATGCATCTTTGAAAACAGAACAATGTTGTATTGCTGTAACTTAGAGCTGAGTTTTGGGAGAGTTAATCGTGGCTTTGCACTGTTTCAGGTCACAGCCCTTCGTCGGCAAGTGAGGCCTCTGTCTGACAAGGTGGCAGGGAAAGTGAGTCGAAAGCTGAGTCTGCCTGAGCACTCCATGCAGGAAGCAGGTTCTGGTTTGCCAGGCGAGCCTGATGGCTCCAGAACAGCAGCACAGCAGAAGATGAGAATCCCTGTTGCAAGGGTTCAAGCATTATCTGTAACTGCAACAAATGGAACAGGGTAAGGGTTAAAACTTTCTATGACTCTTACAAGAATTGAAATTTGTGTGGCCTTTCTAACAGATACTGTTGTGATGATACATGTTGCAGGAGCTGTTATTTGTCAAATTGTTATCATGTAATGCTCATAAAAATGGACATTTTACCATTATCAAATGCAATTTCAATTTTCTGGGTTTAAAACAATAATATAATATGACATTAAAGGCCAAGTCACATAAACTGGATTTTGAAATCTTGAGGGTTTTAAAATCTGCTCTTCAAGAGAAATTACCTTGGTGGTGCAATGCCAGCAGTGTTAAGCTCACAGAAAAACTTGCTGGAAAACACAGTTCAGTGTATCAGGTTTATTTGTGCTTTTTCACTGTGGTTTGAAGCAGATCTCCTTGTTAAATAGGGAACAACACCTGTGTGGCATTTGAACTCAGTAGTGCATTGTGAAGGCTGCTGCAGTGTTTGGTACCTGTTTTTCAACTGCAACATGTTAGAATGCAGTAGAGTTTGGGGCTGGGTAAAGGCCAGTGCAGTGAAAACATGCATGAACTTCTGCATGAAGTTTTTAAGTGAAAAATATTCCAGCCTGATCATTTCCACATTCAAATTTGTAGCTGGACTACTTTAGACTTAGCTGTGTATTTCTCTTGAATGTATCACAGAAAGAAGTACCAGCGGAAAGCAGTGACGAGCAGAGTTTACTCCTCAAAGGCAGCCAGGATGAAGTGGCAGCTGCTGGAACGCAGAGTGACTGACATCATCATGCAGAGGATGACAATTTCCAACATGGAGGCAGATATGAACAGGCTGCTTACGGTGGGTGATCTGCTGTGCACTGTTGGCTGTATTGTTGTATTAAATAGGTCTAAGAGTTCTGCTACTCCTTCATGACTCTCCCCTGATAGGGGAAGCTTGTCCTTCAAGTCCTTGTTAGGTAAAAAAGGAATGGGACTCTTAGTTGTACTCGTTCTCCAGGTTGTTTATTCTTTCCTTATCTGCAATTTCTGCATGCTAGGCTTTACACCAGCCTAGTGTGAAGGAGAAAGAACACCAAAGAGCCCAAAAAGCCTCTAATACAGATTCAAGGTTCTCTTAAAGATAATTTACCCAATTATCAACACAAATGTACATTATTTCTAGTTTTCTACCAATTGCTAACTAAACTTCTATTCATTCTATTAATTCTGTTTGCATTGCAAATTCTAACCAATCATTTAGTGTCCCAAACACTGCAGAATATGGAGTAGATGAAGAAGGAGGAAGAAACCTAAAAACAACAAGGAACTTTCCTGCTGTCTTCATCTACTTACCATTCTAACAAACCCAAAAATCTACATTTCACACCCTGTGATAAATTACATATTATGCTACTATCTAATTTACATTCCTGAAAATTCTGTCTCATCCCAAAGCCTAGGAAGCCCTTTCAAATGTTAAAAGCAGAGGGTTTGGATCCTTTAAAACGTGCAGAAAAATATTCTTTGCATTCTGGATTCCAGCAATAGGGAGCACTGCAAGTATGTTTGCTGTAAATTAATTGCTGTTATGGCAGCATTGGCAAAGTGGGTGAAATCTGCTGGAGTCAGAGAAGACACTTTTGACTCAGTAAACATTTGAACCATGGGGTTGCTGTGCTTAGTAAGAACTAAGAAGCACATTAATGGCATCATGTGCAAATAGATTACTGTATTCACCTGTGTAACTTCTTCCCATGGAAATCATGATGTGTTAATTAAACTGTAGCAAACAAAGGAAAACAAAAAGGCACTTCAGTGTTCTAAGGGCTTACTAATTCCTTTTCCTGTTATATTATGTTTTTGTGGAAAATAGCAACGTGAAGAACTCACCAAAAGAAGAGATAAGCTTTCAAAGAAAAGAGAGAAGCTCATCAAGAGTGGAGGTGGCAGTGAAGCAGATAGAAATGTCCAAAACATAAATGAGGAGATGGAATCAGTAACTGCAAATATAGACTACATTAATGACAGCATTTCTGACTGCCAAGCAAACATTATGCAAATGGAAGAAGCAAAGGTAGGTCAAATATTATTGCAAAAATGGTAAAATGAGGATAAGAAAACATTGAAAGCCTTGAAAATGTTCACATTTAGAAATTAGATTTTGTGTATGTAATTATTGAGCCAGGAAGTGAAAACTGTGAAAACTTTTGTGTGCAGTTTGAGATGAAGACTTATGCAATTGATACCTGAGTTTTAGTGTCAATAGTGTAATGCAAGTTAAGATTGCAAAGTTTAAATGTCAAAGCTGATGCTTTCTAGTATGGTGGCAATAAATTAATATAATTCTTGAGTCTTTTTCACAATCCAACATGCCTTATTCTTGCACACATAGGAGGAAGGAGAGACCTTGGATGTAACAGCAGTGATTAATGCTTGCACCTTGACAGAAGCTCGATATTTGCTTGATCACTTCCTTATGATGGGTATCAATAAGGTAATATGTTAAGTAAAGTATGTGTGTGCCAGGACTGTGGCATGTGCCAGGAGCACATTTGTTGTGCTGACATAAAGATGTGACTAATGTATGTTAAACAAAACTGGTCAACATTACTGAGTCATGCTGATTCTCACTGTGAAGGCCCTTGAGATCTGTCATCCTCTTCAACTTAGTCTGTTTTTCAGTAGACCCAGTAGACCCTACTTCACTGTATTAATTAGCTTGTGTTGTTCATATAACAGACAGCACTAGCTTTTTCTAATCTAATATATCTCTTTGTTTTTCAATACTCTTAAAGAGAGCTCAAGATAATTTTTTTAAAAGACTGACTCTGCCACTTTTGTACAAACACGAACCTCAAAAAATTTGTTTTATGTTATATGTTGATGCATTACATACTTTAATCTGAGTAGAGCCACAAGGATTCTTCTGAAAATCTTGGGGACATATGTTTTTTTTCCTATTTCCTAAATAAGTATTTTGCAGCTTATGACCCTGTGCACACATGTATCATGTGCTCTTGCTGCTGCTTTTCTTTCTGTCTGGAGGATGGTACTCAGTCTCATTGAGTCAAATGAAAGATTTCAATGATACTGAAACTGGCTTTGGGTCAGGCCCCCTGACCAGTTCTCTGGAGTTTCTTTTGCATCCTTGATTCATCGCTATGCAGGTAATCCAAAAAGTTTGTGGAGAAAAAAAAAAAGGGTAAAGAAAATCCCCACAATCACATTGGCTTCTGGAAATTTCAGTCTTTTAATATTTTTTCAGCCCTTGGATGTGTTTGAATGGATCTTGCAACAGAGTTAATGTGAGAAAAATGCTTCTGACTCACCCTGTTAACAATTTCTCTTTATGATGATAAAAAGCTCCATTATGTGAAGGCTTCTATCATCTTTTAGTTTAGTAATTATCACATAGAAAAGCTGAAGGGATTTTTTTTTTGCGAAGTTGGTCATGCCTACTGTCTATTCTGTTGTTTATTTTCACCTGCAAGATGTGTCTATTGGTACGGAGCTTTAGTTCAATCAGAAGGTAGTTTGTAAGTTCATTGGGCTGCTCTTGTTACTCAAGCACTAGCACTCAAAGTCTGCTGTTGCCCGACAAGTCTTTGAGAAGATGTATTGTACCTTCATTTTTCCATACTGTTTCTTTTGGAATCTCAAAATCTACTTGGAAACCATTCCATGTAAATTTCTTTGGCTGTATTCTCTACAATTAAAAAATTCCTACCAATTCATGGATCTAGGGAAGTTCCCTAAGAAGGAATTCTGTCATAAGTTAGGCCAAAAGATCTTTCATTAGTAGCTGAAAGTTCCCTGAGTGATTGTGTAGGAAAGATTACATTTCTGTGTCCAACCACTTCCACCTCCCTCTGTTCTTTGTCATAGAGTGTCATAGGTAATAATGTTTTTTAAAGCAGTAATTTGTGAAAGGTGGAGGTGTTGATTTTTCAGATGCTTACTACTTTGAAAAAATGTGGAGACTCTGAATTGCACTTGGGAGTCATGTCCCACTTAGCCACTGGATGTATATTTGCAAGGCAGTCTGAGAAGTGCAAGTTAAAGGAATGCTTAATGAGTCTCTTTAAAAGATGTAGGGAAGAAAAAGACCCTTTGTTGACACTTGGTCTTCAGGATGTGAAAGTGGCTGCAATGTACACGTAGTTTTTAAAAAAATTTTGACAGTTTTCATTTTGTAAAACAAGTGTTGTGACAAAACATTTGTCATCTTCCTTTCTCCTAGGGTCTCCAAGCAGCTCAGAAAGAAGCTCAGATCAAAGTTCTTGAGGGACGCCTTAAGCAGACAGAAATTACCAGTGCTACTCAAAACCAGCTGCTGTTTCATATGCTGAAAGAAAAAGCTGAATTAAATCCTGAACTTGATGCTTTTCTGGGTCATGCTTTGCAAGGTAGCTTTTTCATCTTGTTTTCTGAATAGTCAGCTGCATGTCATTTTTTCCTTTTGTGCATGCTGTACTGGGCATTCTAGACTATTTCTTTTCTGAATAGATGCTGTATTGTACCATCTTGTACTTCACAATTGACATGCATGTATGACATTTTTAAGTAGACCCTCTCAGTAGTGAAATATAGGAAACAAAGTCTTTTATTACTGAGATTTTTAAAAATTCAAATAATCTGCTTGTTATTTTTACAAATTTAAATTGTTATAACTACTGAATGTGAAATTCAAAAATTAAATCCAATTCAGTCATCATACACTAGGGAATTTGGATTGGCATTTTCTGTCCTTACGGCATCTATTCTACTTCTCATGAGATGATACTAAGATAAATTTAGAATACATTTGGGTACTTTTGTTTTATTTATTTTTATAAATGGATATGTTTTGATTGGAATGTTGCTTTTTTTTTCCTTGTTGCTGTATTTACACAGACCTAGATAGCATACCACTGGGTAAGTATGTTTAGCTTTCTGTGTACTGTACAGCTGCATGAGTTACTAATTCATTCATGTTCACTAACTGATGCATCTTAGAATTTGTGAGTGTGTAAAGTTTGCATGAAGTATTCTGTAAATGTACTCATTATCATGAGCTTAAAGAGTATTTCTTCCTTTCTGAAACCATCCATAGCTCTCGTGGTAGTAGGCCTTGTGGTAGTTAAAAGTGAAGACAGTAAGCAGAGCTGTACTTCAAGTTTATAACTTGGTGCTTGCGAACCCAATGTTCAGACTACATAAAATTATTTTGTGATATACTACTGTTGTGACAAATTGTGCTCATCTATTTAGATTTGCAAAAAAAAGACAATTCTTAACTTGCAGGTAATTTTTAACCTTTTGCAGATAGTTCATTTTTTAATGTAAACATTTTATGGAATGCAGGATTATATCTCACTTTTTCAATTGGGTTTAAGTTACTGACTTCACTGGTTTTGAGATGTCTCTTGTTGCTGTTGCCTTAAAGTTACTCCCAAATGAGTTAAGCTTATTTTCTTCCCTCCCCAAAATTGGCTATATTTGGAACTTGAGAAAAATCATCCTGTTACCTGTGATAATTCCTTTTGTGCTGTTTTTAATCACGTTATGCTGTCCTGTGTTAGTTTGCACAGCATTTCAAAAGCACAAAACTACATGGAAGTATACAGATCATAATCTAGAGATGGTGAGAACTTTGCTAGCTTCCTGTCAGGTGACACCTGAAGATCTGTCAGGGGATCTTGTTGCAGGCAGCCAGTTATTTATTCAGAAACCTCAGTGGTTTGTAGTATCATAGTGTTTCTGGAACAAGCCTCTAACATGTGTGCATGTTCACCCCTGTTGGAGCATTGTTTCTCCTCACAGCATTGAGTTTTCTTTAGCTCTGGACAGGCTTTTACTTATTAACATTAATTTGAAGTAATGAAAAGCCACTTACTAAATGTATTGAAACAGTAGCTCTGTCATTAAATTTTTTGTAGAATGTTATCTCATTAAAGAAGCTTTTTAACACTTTGCAAGCGTGACCTGAGGCTTTTAAAGTATGTAAGCCACTCAGGACTCTGCTAACCCTTTATAGGAAGGAACTGCAGCTGAATATGCTGCACTAACTTAGCTCCAAGTTGAAATCCCAGCTGTTGGTAGTCTGTGTTTTGTGGATCACTAGTGACCAAACCTTTTGAGCTGCAGGGATTCAGACACCACTGTTGTGAGGCTTTGATGCTGGGATTGCCAGCTGGTTTGTAGGGATTCTGTTGATGCAGGGCCTGGCACAGTTCCTGTAGGTAGAAGTGTGGGTGGCAGCAGGTTGAGATCAATCTCATCTGGGTTCCTGACATCTCAGTGGTAGAGCACAGAGAGCCCTATCCCAGGCAAAGGGGTTGCACTTCCAGGGTGTTTGTGATTCGTCCTCTTGATGCCTGCTTTCAGATCCAGTATCTTCCAAAGTTCTTAGCCTTTTGAATACACTTGGCTCAGAAAAGCTTGAACATTCCCCAATGTAGTTGTGCACTTGTATTCAAGTGTAGATAAGAAGTTTCAGTCTGCAAAGTATATCACAGGCTCAAGTTTTGACTTGAAAGGATTTTCAGAGTACATCCACTTTGGTAGATGAACTAGCTGCTGTTCACCCATCTGCTCTTGTGAAGAGTTAAAATGACCATGAAATTGAGTTCTGAATGTTGCTGAAGTGACTCCTCTTTGAGGAGTTGTGGGAGCTGCTTTTCCTTCCCACCTGTGATGTGTGGTCATTCATGAATGTGACTTACAACCATCTATGAGCAGATTTTGAGAGGGCTGGTCAAATGTCATTTCCTCTGGGTGAACTGTGCTGGTGTGTGGCATTGTTCTGGTGCAATCCAGTTGACACTGCATGAGGATGAAGATGAATAATCAGAAAATTCTCCACCTGTTCTGCAATCATGGGTTTACTAGCAGTTACCCCTGCAAACATTGCTGTCATTGCTAACTTTATTTCTCCTTTCATCTCTTCCAATTCTTGCAAAATTTTGCTCTTTCTACTTTTTTGTTGATTTTGTGCACTGGTTTCTATCTCGGGGCTTTGGGCAGTCTTCCTGTGTTGAATTGCAGGCAAACTGAAGAAACTCATCAGGTCACATGAGAGTGAGCCTACAAATAAAATTCCATATTTTGTCATTCCACACTTTCTGCTTAGTTACCTGTAAAAAGAGATCACAAGTTCTTATGAGAAGTAAATGAAGTAACATAGTTCTAATAGAAATCCTTTTTTAAAAAAAAATGTGTTTATTTTCAAGATGCTGCTTTTGTCTTACTGAAAGGAGCAGTACTTTAAATCCCCATGTTTGCAGAAGGCATATAATAGCAATAATAATAATAGTAATAATAAGTGTTGAAAGGTTTTAATCTGGCCTCAAATCTAGGATGGAACAAAAAGAAAAAACCCCAAAATTCTGAGTGCTAGTCCTGTGACCCTGCTCTTTTTATAACATTGTTATATTTCTGATAATTAAGATTACATCATTACGATTAATACAGCAGTTGAGTAACTCTGAAGTGCATTGTTGGTGTTGGTTCTTGGTTGATGATTTTAGCTTTTTCAGGAAACATATTTAGATGCAACATACACAAAAGGCAGTATTTTCCTTCTCTTTTTTCCATTCCTTCTCAAAATTCAACTGAAAGCTGCCTATCTTTCCTCCCTTTCTCCAAAGCATGAACTTGCACTTAAAACATATACACGGACAAACCTGGTTTCATAGGGGTTACAGACATACTGGTTCTATGCATTGCAAATGGTATCTGCTTTCTGACAGAAATTAAGAAACTCAGTGTCTCTACTAGTAAAGAGGAGGTGTAATGGAATGTCATTACAAGGTTATTTAATCTTAATATTTCATGAGTATGTTCTAAAATAAGGGACTTAGCTTGCAAAAATGTGTTACCTGTGTCCTAAAATGTATTACTAGAATAACATGCAGGTTAGGGAATTTGCTTTCCCAGCAGTTTGGAGCTGATTGTACGTGTGCCCTTGACTCGTTGTCCCAGCTTCATGTTTTGCACTGTTTGCATGCAGACATGTTAACTGGATGTTTGACAGTGTTAGTGTGTGGCGTGCATGCTGGTTTTGTCTTCTGTGGACAGGTTTGTTGTACCCATTTTTACTTCAGGAACATTTCTACTGAACAGCTTCCTTTAGAAATTAATCTCTTTTTAGGAAGTCATTCTATAGTATTGAGTAGTAGCATCATCCTCTTTTGAAACAAATCCTCATATGCTAATAAAGTGCCTGCTTCTGGTCAGCTCAAATGGTGGCATTTTGTATCACAGGAGACTGAGCCTCAGCTCATTAGCTAGTTAAAAATATAATTTTCATTATAGCCAGGCTGATTCTGTTTTGGAGCAAGAAGATGGAAAAAAAAAGAGGAGAAAGATAGATACATTCTTACTGTTCATTGGTTTACATCCCATATCTTCCATGTCTTGTAGATAATTTTCTTTGCTTTATCTACTTTCTTACAGATTTCCTTCTAGAATTTCTGTTTTTCTATCTGTTGCTCTGCTAGTAGGTAGAGGACCACGTTTGGCACAGTATGCCTAGATGTGTGGTGTATTTAGATTGTATGAAAAGAATTAGTTGACGTACCAGGAAAATTCAGTGGGGGCTGGATAGAAAATAGTCAAGATATTTTGAAAATCCCTATCTTCTGTACTCTGTTCATCTACATTCAGCATTGTCTGAGTTGTTTTGTATAGCCCCTAAAGCCTTCACATCCTGTTGTAGAGGGACAGACTAATGTTATTATTTTGGAAATTTTCTAGAAAATTTGGAAGATAGTACTGATGAGGATGCCCCATTGCATAGTCCTGGAACAGAAGGAAGGTGAGCAAATCTTTGTTACTACTGCTTCTAGAAAAATTACTGTAATTTCCTCCTTTCATAATGCAAAATCATGTATCCTTTAGAAAATACCTCTAACATTGTTTCATTATACTTTGCCCATGATTTCAGTAGAAAATACACATCTGCAAAAAGTGTGGCTTTCTAACTGTGATGCAATTTTTCTTTTAGTTCATTATCTTCAGATCTCTTGAAGCTTTGTGGTGAAGTCAAACCCAAAAGCAAGGTAGGATGTACGATGATGATGATAATTCTTTTACATGTCTTTTAAGTGATTCTATGGTTCTATAATAATTCATAATTTATTGATGCCTTCTGGAAAATGCTCTTGCTTTGCCCAAGAGACATTAATGGATGAAGATGTGCAAAAGGTGAACTGACATACTTTTCATGTGATTTGTGTGCAATATGATTTTGTGTGACACTCCTCTCTAAGAAGTAATGATAAAAATAGCTCCTTCAGTATTTTGGGGTTGAGTTATTAGAATTCCAGAAAGAGATGTGTTCTTCCAGTTACTTGTCCTCCAAACTGGTGTAGTTTTGCAGATTAGTATTAGTTAGGCTACAGTTCAATGCTATTGCCAGTGGGAACTGTGAACATGCTTATTGTTTGCAGTTTGTCACAGAAATCTTGAGGAAGTTTATGAAACAAATAAAAGTTTGACCTCCAGGATCTTAATTACAGTTGACATTGGAGGAATATATCTTGGCTGACTATAGTTTAATATTAATGGCAGTGGGAACTGGAAATGTGCACTGATGGCAATTTTGCTTCTGTGCTCAGAGAAGCATAAACCAAATTTGCAAAGTAAATAGAAGCTTAGCCTCCACTTTTCCAACTGCAGTTGGCTTTGGAAGAAAACATCTGTGTTGGCTGTTGCATTATTTGGTAGCATTCCTTGGTGTGCAGCTGTTTGTTTAACTGAGTGAGTTTGGTCTGAAAATGCCATGAAATAAACATGTCATTTTTGTAATGGCTCTTTTCGGACTGGATCTTTGTCTTCCCCTTGGATCTTTCTTTCCCTGAGGAAGAGATCTTAATGTCCCAGTAAAATCACACCTAACATGTATGATCTATTTTGTACAAATTACTGTGTTGCACAAAGCTTAGCTCCTTTGTGAGTCTTTCTGTTCTTTTCAAATTGTTGAAATGCTGAATGAATCTTATTCATTTGGACTTTTGAGGTGACTTTAAGTAAGAAACAGAGTTTGTATATGAGAAGAAGCATTGATGTTAGAAGTCACACCAGTATAATTGTAGCTGTTTAAATTTACACTTCGCTTTATTCCTCTCTGCTTTATAACATTTAATTTGGATAAACCGTAGGTGAGTTATATTGTACTCATGTAGTATTGACAGGCAGCTGGTTGGAAGGGTATCCTTGGAAACCAGTTTTCAAATCAGTGTTTGATGCATTGAATTTGAATTGCCTCCTCTGAAATAATTGCCCAAAAGCAGAGGTGATTTGCTTGATTTAGTTTCCAAAGGCAGTTGCCAAGTGTTTGAGGGAGATGCTAATTGCCAGCTAATGCCAAGTGTGAGTGCAGGACTCCTGACGCAGCCCTGCCTGAGTGCAGTTTGGTTTGTCCTGTCTGCAGGCCCGCCGGAGAACCACCACGCAGATGGAGCTGCTGTATGCAGCCAGCAGCGACCTGGGCTCCGACAGCGGCGCTGCCGACTCTGCCCCGGCCGCCCCCGCCGCGGAAACCCAGCAGGGCGTGGGGGCTGCTGACACTCACGAGGCTTCTGCTAGGGACAGAGAGTTTATACCCCCACCATCTGGCTTACCTTCTAAGATAGGCAGCATGTAAGTTTGGCCATGCTGTACTAATTATCCTTTGCTTTTAAAAAAATGCATGTTGCCAATTTCTTGTAATCTGTTGTTTTAACTTTACAAACGAGGGTGATATACTTGAAGCTTACTAAACAATACTGACAAAGCTCCTTCCTTTCTACCATCACCACTCTAGAAAGTATAAATGCAGTATGATTAAATACTGTGGTTCTTACTGAAGACGTAAATTCTCTTAAGTTGCTTTGTTACAGTTAAGTTATTGTAACTGTGTTCTATGTGGTGGGAAAAACCCCTCTAATACCTTGAATAGTTTCCTGTATTAGTGCTATGGAATATGCATATTCTAGGGAGGTAGTGAGAATCTGCTTAGAACAGCAGAGGCATTTAAAAAAAAACCAACAAAACACAACTCAAAAACACTATATAACGTGGTATTTGTGCATGGTCCTAATTATTAGGAAAAATCTTTGTGTGTTGTCTTGTATGGACCGTGGTTAAAATGAAGAAGTCTCTGCAACAAAAGAATATGCAAGCAAAAAATTGAAAGGAGAATGTTAAATATGAATCCTCGAAAATCCTGCCTGTTTGCAGGTTGTGCTTACCTGCAGAACAGTTTTACCAACTGAATCTCTTGATTCTAAACAGAACTAAAAATATTTTTGTCTTTTTACTTTGGGACCAGTAGATGTCTCTCACACGTACTCTATTTTTCTTTTCACTTGCTTTTGCTGTTCTTTTTATATATCAATATATATATATACACCAATCTATATATATACCAATACCACTGCTGGTTATTAGCCATTCACTGCTAGAGACTCTTTTCTTGGCTTTTTAGATACTAGATCCTATGTTGCACAAGCTCAGGTGTAAACTGAATGCACTTCCCACATTCAATGATGTGGAAATCAATGTCCCATAGCTATCTTCACGTTACAGGTTCCAGAGTTAAGCATCTTTTAATATTCATCTGTCCTGTTTTGCATAATATTTTTACAGCAGTCTCTACCTAATGTACATTTGCAGTTTGTGTTTTTTACTATGTATTTCTGGCATGTGCTTGAGGTGACTATCATGAACAGTAAAACACTGCTGACAGCAATTATTAACCCATGCTGATGGCTTCAGTGCAAATAGAATCTGCTTGGAAAGAATGCTCTTGAGGGTGAGCATAGGTGGAGAAAACCCACTTGTTTCAGCAGTTAGCATGAGATGAGTAAAGACTTTTGAAGCTTCAAGATCTAAAACATCAAGTGTTATGACCTGACATCCAGGACTCAGGTAATACCAACTTTTGCCTCACTCTATCTTCTAGAATGTATTAATTTATGAAAGTGAGCCAGCAAAAACACAAAACAGGATTTTCCCAAATCTGTGTTCTGCAAGCATTTGAGAATTACATATTGTCAAAAAATCAATTCAGTCAGCAGTAGGCCTCACATATTGAATTGTTATTGATCATGTTTTAGTAGGTAAGTGATAAAAAATACCCACAATCAATCTGCAGTGACTTTCTCACTGCAAGTGTATATGTTTTTTCAAAATTAGAACTCTTGCTGGTTTATCTGGTCATAGTTGAAGTAAGCTTGTCTTTATGAGCCATCTGGCCTTCCCTTATGGGCCTGTGGTGCCAGCATATCTCTCATAATAAAATATATTATTCAGGAGCAGATTGTGATCTTACCTGCAATAAATGTTTTCTCCCTTGTGCCACTTACTTAAGCGACATTTGGAGATGTAGAGGCCATAACTGTAACCCAAAATATGGATTCTCAAAGTGACAGAAATTAATTATATGTTTAGGTGCAAATTTAGGTTTCTGCATATGTACAAACTGCTCCACTCTGGAACCCTCTCAGTTTTCTTAGGTCTGTGGTGATTCCATGTGGCCCTTGGGGAGGGATTTTTTACAAGGGCGTGTATTGATAAGATAATGGGTAATGGCTTCAAACAGAAAGATTGTTGGTGTACATGAGGTAATGGAAGAAATTCTCTACTGTGAGAGTCAAACACAGGAACAAGTTACCTAGAGGAGCTGTGGGTGCTTCATTCCTGGCAGTGTTCAAGGCCAGGTTGGATGGGGCTTAGAGCAGCCTGGTGTAGTGGAATGTGCTCCTGCCTAAGGGAAGTGAGTTAGAACTAAAAGAAGTTTTAATGCTTCCAATCCAGACCACTGTGTGATTCTCTTAGTTAGGGAGGCACCTAAATACACATGGCCAACAGTTAATTTAATTGGAATTCTGTTTACAAAGTTGGTTAGTGGTGTTGTCCTTGGATATGTTCATCTACAGCAGCTTTTTCAGGGTATAGTTGTCTTCTGTAGGACTTTCTGTAGCTCTCTTCAGATGTCTGATGTCCTGGCAAATGTAAAACGGCTCTGGAAACCTGGAAGTAGGTATGTGACCTGCTCCTTTTCTGTTAGGTCATTGACATCATTGATCATTACACACCTCTGCTTTGGAAGTTCATTCCAGCAAAACAGCTGTATTTTTATAATACCTGCATTCCCAGTATTTCAAAAAGAATTCAGAAAATGGTGATGGTATTTTCACCCTCTTCTGAGGATGTTCCACTATGAAGTCAAAGATGGAAGAGTCAAGGGGAGGTAGAGAGTGAACAAGTAAAAGTTGCCTCTGTGATTGAGTATGCAGGAAACCAGCGTGAGGCAGAGGAGCTTGGGTTCCAGTTTCTGGTTTGTTTATTTAATCAAGCAGCTGCTCAGGAGACATATAAGCAACCCTGGCTGTAGATGCTGTGGCCTGTTTGTTATCCTTGCTGGAAGACCTGTCAGCCTTATTCACAGAATTTGCCTTGTGGCCTCAGGATTTTTGCATTCCTAAATGCACACTGGTCCAGCATAAAGAGAGGGAAGGGACTGTGTCTTGTTCCACCTCTTTTGGTGTCCTTTTCACAGCATGCCTAGAGGTAAAGGAGCCCTACATAGAAATGGGTGCTTTGACCTTGAGGGAATTAGAATTGGCTCCACTTTCTCCCCTTTTTTTATAACTTAACTGCTAGGCTTCTGTGCAAAATCAGGCAGGTTATTGCTTCTCCTCCTTTTCCTGTCTCTTGAAGACCCTGGGGAGCTCTAGGGTTGACATGTAGTTCTTGGCACGAGGTCCCACAGGTCCCACACATTCCAGTTAGGGTTTGTGATCACCTGAGAGTCTCTCATCTACTTGAGTCAAGTAGCTGTTTGTGGTTGTGCTGTCCATATTAAATGTGATTCTACATTCCAGTTTCCAGGTGGATTTTATATAGCACAGACCTCCTCTCCAAGGGAAACATGTAGAGAAGTTGGAGCTACACATATTCAGAACCTGTAGAGCTCTCAGATTGATGGTAGTAACCATGTCAGGCAGGTGGCCCCATAATCTTACTTTATCTGCTTAAGGAGTTGTGTGGAGCAAAAACACTTTTAGAATCTGCTTTCTTGCTTTTAATGAGTGTTTCATAGCCATAGATAAAAATCCTTCTATATACAAAGAAATAGGAAAAAACAAAACAAATATAGCTTTTGTGGTTCTCAGTGAAAAATGGAAGTTTAGAGGAATGGAGACCACTCATATTCCTTTCTTTTTTCTTTTGCCTGGCTGTGGTGAAATGATAGCATTTGGGTGTCAGCTTTAATTTTGTCCTCTTTATGTTTTTGCTAATTTTAATGGGGAATAAAAGGTTGGCAGAAAGACCACAGTAAATTGGAGTTGTTTCAGAGCAAGAACTGGAAAGTCAAGTGAGAGGTGGAAAACAAGGGAAGAGAGAAGTGGGGGACAAAGAGAAGCCATGTTATAATAGGTTGTCAATGGGAAGTATCTTTTCTCACTTCCTAATTTACATGAGTATGTTACTGCAAAGTTTCATTTGTGTGTAAGAATCATTGTGATTGCTGTGTTTTTCATGTCTATAAATGGTCTATTGTAGATGCAAATGTGGAATCTGAAATTTAAGAATTTCCATAATCTTAGTTTGGGATGCATACTCCACTGTATTTCTTTTAGTGAGTCTCTTTTATTACTGAATTAGTAAATCTCCTTTAGCTGCTCAGTATCTGACTCTATATTGATTGACTTTGATCATTAATAACTTGGTATATTTTTGTGAGAACAAGTTTATAATCCTTAAATTCAAGAGAGACAATAATAGACCAAGTACATTCTAACATTTGAAATTACACTGAGAAAATGACAGGTAATGTAATTCTGTGAAGGGCCTTAGAGTGAGATAATGATTGCTCTTGTTTTAGTTCGAAGCAACCATCTCTTCCAGAGAAGAAGATACCTGAGCCTTCACCTTTAGCAAAGAGAAAAGCCTATGAGAAAACAATGGAAAAGGCAAAGACAAAAGAACAAAAACTGTAAGATTCTTTTAAATTTATTTCCTCTGATGTAATTTGAACTTTGAATTTTCTTGAAAAATAAATCTGTATTTTTCTATTTCTCTTCTTCTAGGACAGCTTGTATTGTTGTCAGTGCTGCTATTCATTGCTCAGATTCTGTGATTGTTTGGGGTTTTTTCCAGGTTGTTTTTCTATACAAAATAACTCAGGAGCAGAGCCCTGAGAAAATGTCCTTCAGAGCATTTGCAAGTTGATTTATTTTTATTTTTTTAAAAAAATTTTTAATCAAAGTCATCAATAGCTCTAAGAGCCTTCAATTTTATAAGAATTTCTTTGTTTTACATGAATGTTTTCTGCCTGTAGCTTTCACTTTTAGCACTTAATCTTGTGCCATCTTGCACTCTGCAGCCTTAAGCTTTTTGCCTTCTCTGAGAAATATCTGTAGCTATTACAATTGTAGTATTACAATAGCAGCTACTACGATTGTACTATTGCAATCTTAATTATTTGCTTAAGAAAAGAGCATCTAACATTTTGGGCATGTTGCATTTAACTTTCCTAACCATTCAAAACCTGTTAAAGAAGGTGTTCTTTTTGTTTTGTAGCTCAGATTCTGGAGCCCCAGAGGCTAGTCTGTCACCTCCTACTTCCCCACCAAGCCGGCCCCGTAATGAAATGAATGTTTTTAGTCGTCTTACTGTTTCTCAGGGAAACACATCAGTTCAGCAGGATAAGTAAGTCACAAAGGGAAGCCTCAGCCCCCAATCAGGGAAATGCAAAGCGTGCTCAAGTTTTCAGTGTAGTGTCTGGTAGAAATTTTGCCCTTCTGCAAGACAGGAGGAGGTATTTCTCATGTTTTTGTGGAGTTTTCAAAGGAAATATTTTAAACTACCATGGAACTACTGTAAAATTTGAGAAGAGAAATTTCCTGCTGAACCTTGTTTCCTGTTTTCTAGACTATGTCTGGTATTTGTAGTTTTAAACCCCAAATAGAAAAGAATGGTAGAATTCTTAGATGTTTGTGTATTTGTGTGTGTGTTGACACTCAAAAATAGATTTTAGGTGATAATTTAGGAAACAGTGCTTTTGACAGTTACTCAGTTGCTCCAGTGTTGCTCAGAGTGCTCTCACAACAGCACCTCAGAGGATGGGACATGGAAAGACTAGAGCAGATGTTTAGAGATGATCCAAATTATTGAACAGACTGACTTTAGGAGGTGATCTGCAGGAGTAGATGATATTCATATCTTGCTTTGAAGTAGAATAGATTTTTCTCATATTAGACATCTGTTTAGGAGCCTTACTCCAAATAGCAGTGGACTTTACTTGACTAGAATCTCTATTACAGGTTTCAGTGCTGATCCAAATACCATGAACTGCAGCTCAGAGTTAAAACAAAACTTTATTTCTAACTCTAGCAGGATAAGAAATTGCTGTTGTCTGTTTACACTATTTTTTTGAATAAAATGGCTTTTTTCAGATGTCTACAGCCACCACATACCAAGCAGTGGCTTGCAAGGCTTTCAGTAACTATGCTTGTGACTTCTTTATCTTAGCTTGCCTTCCTTATTGCTAACTCCCACCAAACCCTTTTCATTTTCTCTGAATTGACTTTGAAGTCAAATAGAATCTGCTGAATCTGTTTCAGTTGAAAATGAAGGACTTCTTAAGACATACATCATCACGTCTTGGGAAAATACTGTCTTGTGTGTTTTCTTGTGTTTTATTTTTAAACATTTTTCAAAACGAGAGGTGCAGGATTTTGAGCTTATGATGGCTTGAAAATTGCTGTATTTATTTGAGTGAGTTATATTTAATATTTATGTCTCTGTGACTAATATTTTGCATGTCTCTTCTACACTTAGCAGGCATTGATGTTCAGAGTATTTTATTTTTTTTTATATTCTCAATAAGTACTATCTTGTGGAGGTTAACTTGTTCATCTATCTTCTCCTTTTAATTTTTTGCCTTCTCTAAGAAAAAGTTGGGGAAGTAAGAAATGGCTCAGCTGCTGTTACTCATCTTCTGGAGCTGAAACAGTCTACTGTAGCTTACTGCTGAGAGTGATATTTTAAGATAATTATTCTTTTCCCCTACCCCCCATATCATCATGAGTTTGAGATATACCTTCAGCAATGCTGCATAATGTTTGTGGATTTGCATTGCTTTTCTGAGTTGGCCATGCTGTTGTTTGTTCTTCTCATATGGAGGTGTTCTTTTGCTGATACCTATATTCTTTCTCCTCACAATTCCACCACTGTTGATTGTAGGTCTGATGAAAGTGATTCCTCTCTGTCGGAGGTACAAAGGTACTCTCTCTTTCTCTTTTCCATTTTCTTGGCATCTCTCACCAAAGTTATTCCAGTTTTTAAGACATTTCATTTTGCTGCATGATTTTTCCTGATACCTGTGCATTATTTCTCTTGCTTTTGCCAGAACATTAAATATCTGAGATTTTGGTCAAGCATGTCTCCCCCTCTCCTTTTTTAGAGTGTCATTTTTATCATTGTTGAGCATGTCAGGTATTTTAATTATAACTGAAGTATGATGTGAATGTTTCCTTAGACAAGTTTTCTCTTTTTGTTTTCTTAAAAAAAAAAAATAGGAGCAGACATTTTCTTATGTTTTATCTCGTTCTCTCCTTACTTTTGTTTTTCTTTTTCTGTTGTATGCTTTGATCACTGAAAATGAAATCCTAATGTAAATAAGAATGAGTAGTTTTTTATTACATCTTTCTGAGAGAATGCACAGTGGCTTAAGAGATGAAAGAAATGTCACCACTTGTGTCCCTGTGGGTTAGGACTTCTGTACTCAGTGAAAAATTAGTTCATCTAGAGAAGGGCAGTCAAAGAACTGCTGATAATATGATGGTGACTTTGTCTGATCATTGTAGCAGTTGTAGCATTTTTTTTTTTTTGTCTGTAGATTTTAGAACACTGCACATAGGTAGATAAATCCAGGGCATGTATTTTACATGGCTTGTCATGGAAGTGAGTGGGTGAGAACAGCAGAAGGAATAACTCAGTTCAGAGGCAGCACAATCCACTAGGGAGTACTACAGAGAAAATCGTGTTAGTTTAGTGTGATGCTAGAAAACAAAGGCATAGAGACCTAAATTAATTAAAAAGCAAATTGTTTCTGTTTTCTTGGAAACATAAAAGTGCAGATGAAAGGTGAATGCCTTTCCAAAATGAGGAAGATAATATTACACATTTTAAGGTGCTATTAACACTAATAATAGATAAAAATCTATAGAAGGATTGCTGAGGAGTAATGAATTATATGAGTGAAAATGTCCTGAGCTGTAAAAATGTTTAAAATCATAATTTTAATGTACTAGATAAGCTAACCAATTGTCACAAAGTTAGCTTGTATCATAAAGGACTTTTTCATTTCTATAGCAAACTTCTGGACAGTATTACAAAATTTTTATGTTTTCCTAAAGCATCTGACACTTTTTTCTGGTTTTTTTTTTTATTTGGTTTGGTTTTTTTTGTTTTGTTTTGATGAGATAGGGCTATGGTTTAATTCCTTTTTCTCACAGTTATGTGTGATTCCCAGAAGATCATGATAGTGAGTCTTAACTGCAAGCAGGCCAGGTCACAGCTGTGTTGCATGTTTTGGACATTACCTTGAGGTTTTTCTACATTTCACAGAAATAAAGGTGTCTGTGTGCGTGCAATTGTATGCATGAGATTTTAGACTGCGAGTAATTTTTGTTTGATAAAGAATTGTGAGGTGTTTTTTTCAGGCAAGTTAGTTTTTTGGCATCACCACAGAATTAGCTGGAGGTGCCCAGGAAGATTCCTCTGGGGTGTCAGCATTCCAGCCATCCTCCCTATTGGCCGTTTGAGCACAAGCGTGTACAGGGTGCAGCGGGAACCTTCTTTAGGCACAGAAGTTAACAGCGCTTTTCTGTGTCTGCCCATAGACTGCAGATGATGTGAAATGCATGCTAAGTTGGGAATTGGCAGTGCACATTAAATTTGCTCCATTTTTCAGACTGTGCTGTTCTGACTAAGATGTCTTATGGCTGATCTTGGGCATACAGAAGCTTTAAGTGTCCTGGTTTGTTCAGCATTATGCAGATTTTGCCGTGTTCCCAGCATTTAGCACCTTGTTGCCTGTTCATTTGTTTCTGTATGTGATTTCCTTTAACTGATAGGCCAGAGTTGACATGTGTTGGGACTAAAGAGTAAAAATCCTTACATAGTTTATGAAAGGCGTTCAGCTGTTTTGCCCTCACATCTAAGAACACTTGGTTAATTTCTTTTCCCTACATGCAAGTAAATTAGTTTTATCTGTGTCTATTACTGTGCCCAACTCACATTCCTTTATTTTCTTTAGGGGGATAATTAACCCATTTCCTGCTTCAAAATGCATCCGATCATCCCCTCTTCAGTGTATCTATACAGCTGAGGGACACACCAAGGCTGTGCTTTGTGTGGATGCAACTGATGATCTTCTCTTCACTGGATCTAAAGGTTGGGCAAGCTCTGGGCACCTCTGCTGCCTACAGAGGCTGCTTTGACAACTTGGAGTGTTGTAAAATTCTCAATTTGTGCTTAGTGCTGTAAATACAGTGGAAAATTGTAAGAGTCTGTTTTTGAATGTGAGCTGAAGAAAGATTTACAGTCATTATCTAGAGATTTCTTACTCCAATGTATTTGGCTGCTAATTTGTAGTGGAAAACCACAAAAAGCAGTAACATTAACGTTTGTTGAGTGATGTGGAAGCATTCATGGTAGCATGTGTGCACATGATAGGCAATGGAAAGTAATAGCTTCAGGGTAAGGGTGGAGGTGGGAATTGGCACGTGTTTGGCTCTACTGCACAGAGTTTGAATACCCTTCATCCATAGTTGGTTCTTTGAGCTATCTTCTTCATCTGAGCATGTCTTCTGCTTCCTCTGTGCATCTTGTTGCCTGTCCTTTGTTGTTGTAAGAACTGTATGGCAGTTGTGGGAGGACCTGGAATTTTAGTTGTCTCTAAGTTCCTTACTGGATGGTGCAGTAACTCTGTAAACTTCTCTAACTGATAGAAGCAGTGTTTTCAAGACAACATTTTCTTCCTGTCTGTAGTGAATTTCTATTATCTTGTTCAGTTTGGCTTGAAGATACCACCAGAGGCCACCAGAGATCAGTGGTTACTTTTACCAAACACTTATTTTAATATTGCTCAAAAAGTGATTTTTGTCTGTTGTGCTTTTGCTCTGGCCTTTTCACATAAAGCGCTTACATTAAAAGACTTTTTATATTCTTTATTGTGCAGCTGAAACTATGGCAGACTTTTTTTTTCTGAAAGTATCAAAGCTAAGATGAACTAGAGTGGCTGGGAAGAAGTTAACATCTGTTGACAGGTCCTTTTCATTATTTCATAAAATGAATAAGTCTTGAAATTTCAGGACAGCCCTTTTATCCCCCTATTAGCATAGTTGACAATCCCATCAGATGCAGAGGAATTAGAGGAAAATATGAATGCAAATGAATGTGTGTCCTTTTTTTTTAATTAACTGAGTTTAGGAAAAACATGAGGTTTTTCAGAGGGTCTTTTAGTTATTGTTAATATTTTTCCCCTTGTTGTTTGTTTTTATTTAGATCGTACCTGTAAAGTCTGGAATCTGGTAACTGGACAAGAGATTATGTCTTTAGGGGGTCATCCAAATAATGTAGTTTCTATTAAATATTGCAACTACACTAGCCTGGTCTTCACAGTTTCAACCTCCTATATCAAGGTGTGGGACATCAGAGATTCTGCAAAGTGCATTCGGACATTGACGTGAGTGTGCTGAACCTCAGATGCCAAGCATTCAACTGAGTCTTAGTTTTAGATAAATTTTATTATATTTAATTCAATATTACAGTACAGTGTAATATAAGTACAGGGAATGAAAGCTTTCTTTACATGTTCAGGCTAAGTCAGTTCGGAGCACGAGTAATATGTGAGAACACAAAACAATTTGCATATAGAGTTTTATCAGATGTTTAGTATTCATAATTGACTTATAGCCTTATTTGCTCAGTGAAATAGGTTTGTTTTTAGAGAGTATAAAAGTATGTCGAACAAATTGCAGAATTTGGGTTTTTTTCTTTTTTTTTCATTCTCTGTACTCAGGTCTTCAGGCCAAGCTATGCCTGCTGATGTGTGTTCAGGAAGTACTAACAGAACAGTTGCTATCCCAGCTGGAGAGAACCAGATCAATCAAATTGCACTAAATCCAACTGGCACATTCCTCTATGCAGCTGCTGGAAACTCAGTGAGGATGTGGGACCTGAAAAGGTACTGAACACCAGCCCAAGAAAATGTTCTGTGGGTGGTTACATGTGCATGGGCAGGTACACATGAAACATTCAGTGAGATGCTTCTTCTATATGGTAGTGTCCATATCTGGGCCCAGTATGGTATCAGTTACAGAACAGCTAATCCATCTGTGCTGGTTACTGAGATAATGATTTTCTCATGTGTTAAAGTTGTGGTGAATCATTTCAGTAAAAATGACTGGAAAAACATAAGGTTTTGTTTGACAGGTGCTACAAAACACACTCTGGTAAGGTGAGTATGGGAATCCTGACTAGTAATTGTTGATGAGATGGTACAAGCCAATGGAAGTAATGTAATATGGGATTATGATAGCTGCACTGTAATTACACTTTTTCAAACAGAGCCTGCTCCCAAAGAGTGCATTCAAAATACAGAAAATATTTATGGGGGGACTGAGTCATCTTTACTTTAAAATGTTTTAGTTCTTATTTTCCTTAAATAGAGGAGTTTTAGTGTATTTAACATAGATTTAATATTTACCCATTGATATGAAGAATGGAGTATAGGAGTATTCTGTCAGAAACTGTGCTATGGACTGTATTGGATATATGAAAAATTAACAAATCCTCATTTCTTCGCTTCTCCTTAAAGATTTCAGTCTACAGGAAAGCTAACTGGTCACCAGGGTCCTGTTATGTGCCTTACTGTCGATCAAATTTCCAGTGGACAAGATCTTATTGTCACTGGTTCAAAGGATCATTATATAAAGGTAAACCACTAGTATTTGCTTATTTAACTTGGTGTGGGATGCAGGCTCCAGCAGAAGTGGCTTACATCTGCACATTCAAAATGTGATACCCAAGATGAAAATTATTTCACCAGTCATGGATCATGGATAATATTCAGTCATAATAAACACTTACCACTTCAGTGCCTTTTTTTTTTCACCAAGGAAGATGGATGCATGGTTGTCTCTAGTTAAGCTTTTCTTAATCCCCATTAAATAGGTGTCATGTGTACAAAGTCTTGGAGAAATATTTGTAACACCTACTTTTAGGTGACATTTTAAAGTATCTTAAGTCAGTGCCACTGTTTTGGAGTGCAGGTCCAATTGCTTCAGTAGAGACACGCTGTGTGTTCCCCGCATAAAAGAGTCCAGGGTTTAGCCCAGGCTCTTTCTGAAGTGGGGAAGACAACTAGATCAGCATTTCTCAGCCAAGGTGGCCAATATACTATTGGCCACCAATACAATCACTATTCCAATTCTTGGAATTGTGATTAATTCACTCAAGGATATGGAATCTGTTTTTTGGGAGGAGGGGGTTATTTTTTTTTTTCTTTTTGGTTTTTTTTTTTTTTTGGCTCATCTCAGCCAGTGGCTATTTGAACCCACAAGCTCCTGTTTCTCAGGGCTATACACAAATGACCAGACTCAGGGAATGGTTGGTCATCTGTAAAGCCCTCACATTGCAAAGAATTTGTGATGCATGAGGCCAAAGAGAAAATGAGCAAGAAACCCTAGCTTGTTATGAGGGGATACCCTTTGTTCTGTTCTTCTCACACACTGGAAAAAGTGTATGAACACAGCTGAGGGTGGAGCAAGATCCAGCACCTGTGTGAGCTTTCTCACTGTGCTGGGCTTTCTTTTTTTCATATTATTCTACAGTTCTTGGATGCTTGGCTGTGCACTGTACCAGATGCAAAAAACCACGTGAGAGGTTGGTGCATAGCTGGACAGTTTGAGCTGTGGATTTGAATCCTATCAGCTGTGTCCCTATGGTTAGAGGCCAGGGGATTCTTAGACAATGGGGAGACAGAGGCAGACACTCTGAGAATTATTTCTCTGCACAGTTCAGAATATTGGGTTAGTTATGAGCTGCCATCCTGGCATGGAAATGAATGAAGGACCTCAGTAGGAACAACAGGGTGTGATCATGTAATGCAAGGCTGTCACGCTATGAACTCATGTGACAAGCAAGGAGGTGGGAGGGCTTTTGGAAAACAAAGCTGTCAACAGTCAAAGAAGTTTATCTGTTCTTCCTGTGTGTTCCTTTTTCATGGCCAGGCTACATAAATCCTCATAAGTCTGCCTGCCTCTTGACTTAGACCACTAGAATGTCCTGGGATATTTCAACCATTTCTGTGTGCTTCAGAGTAGTGTGTGTTCTCCAAAGTGAATGCCTTCAGAATTGTCAAGTCACTTTGGATGGTATAAATGATCTTTATGTGCATAGTCAGTGCAGCTGTCTGTAAATTCTTGATACTTCCGTTCAGCCTGGAAAAGAGAAGGTTATGTGGAGACCTCACAACTTTCCAGTATGAGAATGGGGCTTACAGGGAAGCCAGAGAGGAACTCTTCATCAGGAACTGTAGTGACAGAACAAGGAGTAATGGGTACAGATTGAAAAAGGGGAAATTTAGGTTATGATATTGGGATGACATTTTTCACTGTGAAGGTGGTGAGACACTGAAACAGGTTGAAAAATGAGGTTTTGGATACCCCAATGCTGGCAGTATTCAAAGCCAGGCTGGATAAGGTCTTCAGCAGCCTGGTATAGTGGGAGGTGTCCCTACTTCTGAAGAGAGGTTGAGACTAGATTATCTCCAAAGTCCATTTCACCCCACAACAATCCCTGGTTCTCTGCATGGGTAGGTCTGTTGGGCTTCCAGGTCTGGTGACAAATAGTCTCAGGCCACAGGAAACTACTGTCTTGTCTACTGAGTCAGTAATATTAGTCATCTCTAGGTACCTGATTTTTCTGGTTTATCATTGATATTTTTTGTTGCAATTGGAACTGATGCATGTTAATTGAATGCAGTAACTTTTAAAATACCTTTAGCTCACAAGGTATTATTTTATACTACCAAGCTCTCCCTTTTCTACTGTCAAGCTTATTCATTCTAAAATGCCAATAAAGAGCAAATAATAGAGGATGAAGTTTGACATTTGCCTGTGAAACAGAGCTGGTGGTTTAAAAAGTTACAGCTCATCTGTTCTTTCAGCTCCATCTCACTGGGTGAGTTCTGGCTCCCTACAATACAAAATTAATCAGGATTGCTTATACTGCAGCTCTAGCAAGAAAGACCTGATGGGATTGATTATGGCTTAAATTGTTAAAACCACCTTACTTAGAGTCTATTTTAACACCCCATTCTTGGAGTACAGGCAAGAAGAGAGGTGTCTAATCCATGAAAAGCATGAGTGTGTAACACTGTGTAACCCTTACCAAAACAACTTGTCCAGAAAAATATATTAGTGCCTCTTTCTGAAGCTTCTTACCTGTGCAATTCTCCCAGTATGAGTTATGTTTCCCAAATTCAGTCATGAGTTTTGTTTCTCTAGCCCCCCCCACAGGATACATATGGGCCCTTCCTGTGAAACTGCTGTGTATATAATAATCAAGAAGTAGTACATTTTCTCAGAGCAGTCTTCTCTGAAGTCAGTGAAATATTCCCACTTCAGACAAGAGGTGGAAGAGGAGAAAGGAGTGGTTCTGGTAGATAAATTCTGTCAAATATACATCATGTTTCAGTGACCTGTGATAAGACTTAACAAGTTTTTTCCCTAAAGTTATTTGCTGCATGACTTTCAAGCAGGTTAGATGGCAGAAAATTCTACATAACGTATTTTATTATTTATTTTAGATGTTTGATGTGACTGAAGGGGCTCTTGGAAGCGTGAGTCCTACACACAATTTTGAACCTCCTCATTATGATGGCATTGAAGCACTTGCTATTATGGGTGATAACCTTTTTAGTGGATCGAGAGATAATGGAATTAAGAAATGGGATTTGTCTCAAAAAGACCTTCTTCAGGTAATGAAAAAAAATCATGTAGCTGCTGTGACAGTCACGCTGTAGAACTGTTTTCAGGCTGTATAAATGTTCAGCCTCATACAATGACTTCACATAGGCATTGGTGCTTTTAATAGGAAAGGCGTAGAGCACTGAGTAAGAAAGAAATCAATAATGTACTTGAACTTTACATGCAGTTGCTTTTCTCTTCTGTGCATGCAGCATCAGGAAATTCTGATGAAGTAGTTATCCTTTTTTAGCTCTGAGTATGTGGGGTTTGTTTTCTGCTTCAGAATAAAAGCAGCACTTGCCTCATCTGTGACTGGAATCACTGGATGCTTGTCTTTGACAAGTTAGTAAACCTTGGATTGGGAACTCATTAATGAGAAACAATACTTTAGATCAGCCTGCAGAATATTTTCCTTTGCAGCCTATCTCACTCCACCCAGTCTTAGACCTTAAGGGCATGTGTTATGTAATGTATACAACACACATAATAATGCTTGCTGTCAGAACACATTTTGCTGTATGTTTTTCCTTACATAAAAAGGGAAAAAAGGGAGTGTATGTAAAAGGACCTCAAATCCAGGGAATTTGCAATTTATTTAGCATTAAGAACTTTAATTTTTGCCTACCTTCTATAAGCTGATCTGTTCTTTTAGGTCTTATGAGAGGTTCTTGAGGTATAATTGTGATTATTTGTGACTGAGCGAGAACTGGAAGGCAGAAAAACAAATACCAGAAGAGAGTGCTGTTTGTGCAATAATTTTTAGGGAAAGGAGGAGCATGCATTTAATATGACAGCAAGGAAACAAATAGAATTTTAAAGTATTGGGACATAAGAAAATAATGGACTGACTACTTTAAAAAGAAAATTTCCATATGGGCATACTTAGTATTCCATAAATATATAAACTTTCTTGATCTTTATTCAACATCATCCAGTTTGGTGCCAGTTCCTTTTCAGAATATGATGAAGATTTCACAGTTAAAATAAGGATTCATAGATACAGCTTCTTACAGAAAATCTTCACTTGGACATATTGGGACATCTGCCCTCACATCTGTCTGTCCAGAAAAATGTTCTAAGGAGCTTGTACCAAAATCATAGGCACTGGAAGATTTTGTATTCTCAGAATGACTTCATTAAAGTTGTAAGAAGTGTCTTCACTCTTGCATTTTAGGCTCGTTAAAATATTATGCAATATGCATTTTTGCTATTGCAATTAATTTAACATCAGACAGAATACAGTATCAGGGGTGAAGAAATATCTAAATTGGACTAGTTATGTCACTTTTCTTGTTTTCCTTTTGGTATATGTGCATTTCATAATTTCTCTACTTTGCCTTCTCCTGTTTGTTGATTTTAAAAGTAGAAATTTATGAGAATAATCACACTTCTTTCTTTTTATTTCTGTTTCTGTAAAATGTTGTATATTTTTCAAGGAGATGAGAAGTGTTTGACAGAACATAAATAATTTTTATTCATTGTTTTTTTTAGGGAATGGGAAGTGCTGTTACTTTATTAATCATGTGATTATTGAGAGTGGAAGGGCCCACTGGAGGTCACACAGTGTGAAGTCCTGCTGGTCCAAGCAAGGCCGACTTTGTAGTTAGGTCTGGTTTCTCAAGGCCTTGCACAGCTGAGTTTTCAAAACCTCCAAGTCACAGATTGAACAGCTGCTCTTCTTAAACTACCCAGCAACCAAAACCTGAAAGAGAGCTGAGCTGCTTTGCAGCATAAATGCTAATGTTGCATCAGAGGTCCTGGTTTGGAATGCATTTGTTGACCAGGTCTGATCCTATATGAGGATCCCTTAACAAGCATGCTATTCAAAAGAACTTGGAGATCATCTACTTCACTTGGTGTTACACATCCCAAGTCACAAAACCCTGCTGTGATAAAATTGGGATTTAAAAGAACCACCACCCCTCCCTCCCAGTTTCATGAAGTACAGCAGGACCAGACTACCAGTGCTGTGGTAGCTGTGAATATTATAGATGAAGCACCAAGGTGATCCTAGAAAGCTGAATGTGCTCCATTATGAGCAGCTCAGCAAAGCAATTCCTACCAAACTGAACTCGAGTATTTTGGTATCCCCAAAAGACAGCAAATTTGGCCAATTATTTCCCCGTATTTTTATTTTCCCTGTGTATTTATTTGTGAAAACAAATACATTTGTTGAAATAAATTTGAGAACAATAAAAGAATGTTGGTCTCAGCTGGTCTGTGCAGCATTTTGCCCTCTGAATTAGAACTAACATGCTAGTACCCTTACTCAATAAAGAATTAATGTGTTTCTGTGAAGTGCAACATCATAAAATCAATTTATAATGTGTAGTGGGAAAAAAAGAAAGAAGGCAGATACAGAAACAGTTTCTGTCTTCCTGGTGTATTTTTGTGCAGTAGTTTTGATTTTCTTTTTATGTGTTTTATAGCAGTTTTACAGACTTGAAACATATACAGAGATCATATGTTCAAAAATGCATTCAAATATGTGTTTGGAAACATGCAAACTTTGCATTATCCTAAACTGATTTCTGTTCCACATTGGGTCAATTGTGCATATTAGATTTTCTTCTTTTGTTTTGCAGTACTATTTCACAGAAAGAAACACTCTTGGAAGTTAGCATCCTTCTTGCTCTAAAGGTGCAGAAGCCACCCTGAGCCATGTGGCAAAACGGCTGCAGGACAAGAATCAGGCTTACAACTTGGGATTTTTCAACTTCTGTGCTTGTTCCTCTGGATTTTTTTGCAGTGTGAGACTTGTCTGCCTTCTCTCTTTCAGCAAGTTCCTAATGCTCATAAGGACTGGGTTTGTGCTCTTGGCCTGGTGCCCGGTGTGCCGGTTCTGCTCAGCGGCTGCAGGGGAGGCACCCTCAAGCTCTGGAATGTGGACACCTTTGCACCCATTGGGGAGATGAAGGGACATGACAGCCCTATAAATGCCATCTGCACCAACTCCAGCCAGATTTTTACAGCAGCAGAGTGAGTTCTTCTCCATGAACCTTTCTTTTCTGTGCCCCCTGCTAGAATTCTGTCCATGCACATGTGTTCAGGACATGCTTAAGTCGCTTCATAGAAAGCATCAGGAGACCTTGGCCAGTCCATGACCCTCAGTGCTGATATCTTTCATAGCCTTCTCCAAAGTGGGGTGCTTGCACCCCAGGGGATGTGCAACATGACCCAGTGGAGTGCTGGAATAAATTAGTAGAATTCAGTGGTGTGTGTGTATAATTAATAAATATATACAGAAGTGTGGGCTTAAAAAATTTTAGTGGTTGGGGTGCATGATCAAAAAAAGTTTGGAGACCACTGATCTACAGAATGGCAGGGAGAATTTGGCAGTACTTAAGAACTCTCTAAGCTTGTCTCTACAGTTGGACTATTTCCTGGTAGGACTCATTCCTGACCTGTGCAAATTCTCCTAAAAGCCATGGCACATGGCTGTTGGTTTGTTGAAGTGCTGGCATACAGCAGAAGCTTTGCAAGCCATCCTACTGTATTGTAAACACCTTGATTTGAATATTTGTTTCCTCAGTAAAAGTGAGCAAATTGAGACCTGAAACCTCAGGGGAACTAACCAAGAAAAATGCCTTGTTACGGAGACTGTGCAGGAGATGGCAACAGAGCCTCTTTGTGGTGTAATCTGAGCACAGGAGCTGTGAAAGTTGACGTGTTACATTCTTGTGCCAATTGTGGAAGCTTCTGGCCTTCTGAATTAAAAGCAGATTATTCTGAGTCACAGCAGCATTTCAAAGTTGCTAAGTTTTCATATTTGGTGGTCAGGTTTTGTGTTTAAGTGCTAACAGGTAGGGGTAGAGATGTCAAAGCTTATGTCTGTTTGCCTAAAGAGTATTAATCCATTTAGAACATGCATGCATCTGAAATTGATTATTTTTTTTTAATAAAAAAAAATTCAGCCTTTTGGTATTTCTAGCAGTGGGCTTAAGATCTAAAAAATTTAGAGTGTTCCTAACAATTTACAGTGAAATGAAGGCACAAGTCAGAAAACGTTTTTAATTGTCACAAAGTCGGCTCTGCCTGCTGGTTTCTTTTGAGGGGTTTGTGGGAAGTATATGAATCTATGTTGGCAATTCACTCAAGTTAATGTTTATGAGAAATTCATAACTTCCCTTTCATGGAATAAATTGCTATTTAACCTCTTTATTTAACTTCTAAATTATAATAGAGCTTTGTAACACATTTTATGTGATATTTTATTTGCACATACTTTAAAATTGTGTAAACAGTGATTTTTTTTCCAGAAGTACAGAACTACAATCTGGGCTTCTAAGCACCTTCTCACTGGTATATGCTATCTAGCACCTTGCAAATGGTTTGGGTTTGTTGGGTATTTTTTTGTTGGAGAGTTAGGACTTCATATTGTCTAGTGGTTCTGTGCCTTTTTTACTTTTTCTTATAACAGACTGACACCTCTTTACTGGCCTTAGGCATAAAGTCTTTCCACTTCCTTAGATGGTTAAAGGTTACAGCCAGTGCTGTGCTAAGGTTTGGGAATCTTCACTGTTGTACATGTTAGATTACAAAGTCTCCTGGAGGTGGAATAACCCTTGTATGTCCACTAAAGAACTGTTATTTTACCAACAATACCTTTCTGAATAAGACACTCAAGTTTTTAAAGAAACTTCCCTTGCCTCCCCTTTGCCCTCTCTCCCTCCCCAGTGTAATTGCAGTGCTCTAAAACTACTTTGTTCTGGTTTTCAGTGATCGCACTGTGAGGATCTGGAAAGCACGAAATATAATGGATGGACAGATCTCAGATCCAGGAGATGCAAGTGAAGATCTTGCCAGTAATTGAAATTACGGGGGATAAAGGAATACATTGATCAATTTGAGGTGCACTCTCTGCAGTTTGCTGCATGTTTATTAGTTAAACACTGATGACTGGAATGGACTGAAAATGTGTGAACTCTTCCACTAGACCTGCTGTCCTTAAAATATGTACTGTATTTAATAACCTCTTGGTAACATGCTTGAGTCTCAACAGTCACGTGTATCTCTATATATTATGGCTGAATTTGTGTGCATATGTAATACTTGCAGTTTAACTGGAATTCAGTCTTCTCTAATGACCATCTCAAAATTATAACCTGAAATATATAACAGAAGTGCTCTGCTGTAGTTCACTCACAAGTATGATCAGCTGTTTTGCATTTTCAGGTAACAGGGGAAGGAACGTGTCCCAGGAAGAAGCCTTTGATTATGAGAGGCAGTTGAAAGATTTTAAAGGTCACTTAGGCTGTTGTTAGGAAAGTGGAGTGAATAATAGATGAGAAGAGGCTGTTAAGGATACATCTACCTGACATGGCTGTATCCTGCTAACAGCAAAAGCCATATGATTTGTGTGTGGATAGCATATAATCTGTGTTGACCAAAGTTGTGCAGCTGTGTCTACTCTGTGCTCAGGACTAGAACTCAAATGCCCACAAATGGCTGTGTTTTATTTGTGTTTTGCCTATGTTCTGCAATGACTAGGTGTTCTTAATGTCATGATAAATGTATCTTAATCTATTTTTCTTATGGATTTGTTTCTATCATCTCACATTTTCTTTTTTTAAAACAAATTGTCTTTCCTTTTTATCTGATTTTATATGCTGCTAAATGTATTTTAAATACACTGTTTTGCAAACCTTGGCAGTTACTTTGAGAACTGAACCACGTATATTGGAAAAAGCTATGTAAATAGATGGTTGTATAAAGAAAATATCTTATCTTGTGCCTGTATGACTTTTAAAGCTCTTGGAACCTGGATATTGAGGGAGGATGTATAATTTGCCCAACTGCTTTGAATATTAATTTGTAAATTCTGCAAATTTAAAAATTTTATGTAGATTAAGAAACAGTGTTTGGATATTGAGGTTTTTTGGTTGTTTTGTTTTTATTTTTCAGAAAATATCAGTCTGTAAATTATAGCTTGTGTAGGTAATTAATAAAGATGTGAATGTGAACTGCTTTTTTGCCTTGGTCATCATACTTCCTTATAAAAAATTCACTTGCCTTGCAAAAGTGTTCAATATGAAATCCAGAATTTTACACAGTTTAGTAGAGTAGCTTGGTGCATATTATAGCCCATATGTTGTTCTCATATCCCATGTCTGTGTTCTCCTTGGCCGTTACTTGTGTTTTTATAGTACTAAGGAGCCCCAGGGGGATTCCCTCACACTCAGTGCAGTACAGAGGTAAAATGAAGCAGGTGACTCCTGTTCTTATGAGATGACACTTTTCTTGCCTTTTTGCATATGGGCTGTCAAATAAGGAAAAGTTCTGATGCCTCTTACTGATTTTGGAGGAATTACTTCCTTCTTTGCTCAGCTTGAAAGGAGATGAAAATACTGCTTGCAATTTGAGGTTACCAATGTATTCCAAGTTTTGATAGAAATGGGTGATGAATGATATATATTGTTAAAAAATAATGTATATATTAGTTAAAATAAGCAGCAGCACTACCACTTAGTGTTTGTCTGTCATGCTTTTTAGCTACTCAAAGGGTGTACACACAAATGATTTGGGAATGTATCACAGCCTTGAGCAAATGCCCAGTGGAGAGTGGATTTACATGCAAGACTCACGAGAGGCTTTTTGTGCCTGGTGGAGGGTTCCCCTTGGCCCAGTACTGTTGTGCCAAGCCACACAAATGATACCAACAGCTTGATGACCCCTGGTTTTGAGGCTGAACACTCATGTCTATGTAAGATTCATGTGAATATTGTGTTTTGCAACTGCAGAACAAAAGCCCTTGCAGACCTGGGAAAAGCCTCCCTCTGTCCAGCTGCTTGACTCTGATGGACCACATGGGGCTGTGGCCTGAGCTGCAGATGTTCCTCTCCAGTGATGCCTGGCAGTGCATATATTTTGTTTGGCTTATCTCCTGATAGGCACCAACATTACTTAATGTATTCATAAAAATATTTAGTTTTAATTTTTTTTTTCTTCCAGAAAGATATTCCACCTAAACCAGGTCTTACCATAGAACAAAGCTTTCACACCTTTGCTCTGAAAGTACTTGCTATCAAGTAATTGGAAAAAAATAATTTTTTGTCATTTTGTAAAGGTCACGGTATCAATATCTTATTTTAATGGAGAATTTTTTGACTGTTTTTCTCCAAACTTCATCCATGCTGTAAACCCACATATGTGACAAAATTTAATATGAAATCAGAAAAAGGTAAACACTGGACTCCCACTCTCTGAACATGTTTGTGTCAAAAAGAAAAAAAAAATGGTCTCTGAAAAATTAATTTTCTAAGAAGTCACAGGAAAATCATATTTTCCTCTCAAAGCTGGATTTCATAAGTTGAACAAAGTATGGAAAAATTAGACTATCTCATCTTGTCTGCATAGATACAGGCAAGGTCATGTGTTACAATTAATCTCATCAAAGATATGAATGCTGAGAAAATATTTGCAGTGCTTCTGATTGTGTATCAGAACTAATGCTTATCGTGCCCCTGGCTTGTATAAAAGGCTTCAGACTGCCTGCAGACGTTCTCCTTCAGCCATGGCAAGGATGAGGAGCCTGTGGTTCTTGGCTGTTGTGCTTGCAGGTAAATACACAGCATTTGTGTTTGGGGTTCAAATGCGAAATATAAATGTGAGAATGATGGAAGAGCTGTTAAAAGAGATGATTGTTTTCCATATAAAAGGAGAGAACAGGTATGGCCTGACTCCACCTGAGGTGACTGTGGGAGGACAACAGAGCTGCCTTGTTTAGGAATATGCCCCAGTCCTACAGGGTATCCTGCAGTTGGGCACCAGCACAGGCAAAAGGGAATCAGTGGGATCATTCAGCTCCTGAAAGTTACCTATTGCTTTGTTAGCTTTTCTTCTGTAATTTTTACCCCAGCATACCAGAGGTTAATTTGGTCCATAGCATAGTAAAGGGAGAATACATATTACTTTGTTCCTGGAGGAGGGAACCTCTGCAGCAAGTGCCTTTGAAATGTGCAGACAAACCCAAAATGTAAAGATTGATACTATTAAATTAAAATCTGTATGGTAATACTTTAATTCCTTCCTTATGCCTTAATATTAATCTAACTTTTCAAAATTAAAAGAAGGTTTTTTTAAAAAAATTTAAAATTAAGGTTTTTAAAAACGAATAAGGATTATATTTCACTTATATTTTTCCAACTGCCTTGCCTTGCTTTAGCTTCTGTTCCCATGGAAATTATCATGGAAAAGCAGCAAGTAGCCATAGCTGTTGCTATATATTCAGCTGCTTGTTTGGATTTCATTTGTACATTTACAGACATGGGCCGTAAATACAGTGAAAATGATGGTTTTAAAATTTTTTTTAAAAGGAGGGAAGGAAGATTATATCTTTCCACTTGCTGCTATCATGTTTGTACTACAATAGAAGTATATCCAGGAAAAAGGGATGAATGAGGTTGCAGCCCTATTCAGCTGCTCACACCAGCAAATCTTTGTTTTTAACTTTTGCTGGAAAATGTAAGTTTTGCTTTAACGGGAAATTTCTTGGCTCCTGCTGGGAAAATGTTTTTTCCCTTGAACTAGCTTTTTCATTCACAATATTGTTCATATGAAGTATTTTGAAAGTATTTTACAATACAAATTAGTTCATAAAAGTTTCCCACAAGCCTATCCTGTGTAAAATGACACCACATTAATAATCTGCTGTAGTCTGTTCAGTCACAGTCTTTTCTATTTCAGCAGTGAAAATGCTAATGCTGCATTTGACTCTCATTAGAAAACACACCCCAAAACAAAATGAAATGTGATGGGTTTAGTTTATTTTGTGCTCCAAGAAGAAATAATTGAGGGATTGCAGAAGGATGTTCATTTTCCTATTATGCCTTAGATGAAAAAGAGGGTAAGAATTTAGAGCTTGATACATTATGAGGAGCGAATGCTGGACAGAGAGCAGTTGGGCTGTGGGACATGACTGCCCCAGAAAACAGAGGTGGAAAACAATCCTGCCTGCCCAGCAGCTGGTGAAGGTTAACAGCCAGCTAATTCCTGTTAATTCCAGCCTCCAGATGATGATAATGAGACACTGTGGCAGTGAGCAATGAGCTCTGCTGAGCAGCCTGGGAGCATCAGACCTGAGTGTCAGATGTTCCTGTATAAAAGGGGCATGAGAGTTTTCTCAAAAAAAAAAAATTGTAGATGGCCCTCCTGCTTTTCTGTGTTCATATCCCCCACTTGGAAATCAACTCTGGCATTGCAGCATGATGGCATTCTCCAGTGAAAATCTACTGTTTCATTCTGTAAATTTTTCCAGTATACATAATTACTGCTTGTGCACATCTGCTTGTAGAATTCTTTCTGTGATGAAGCCCAGACTACACCAGCAATCATGTTTTAGGCTTTCAAGAACACAACAGTCCACATGAAAAATAAAAAATTAAAGCAGAGGTATTAGTCATTTTGTAGAAAAGGGCAATTACCGTTCAAGTAGATTTAATCTTTGAATATTGCTGTAATGACTAAAATGACATAAATTAACTTCAAAATAAGTATGCTGCCTGTGATATGCCTGCTCTCTTTGAGAATATTTGCTAACAGCAATTTGTCAGCACAGCAGGGAGCTGGTCTTGTGGTCTCCCTGCTCTTGGGAGGCTCTCAACCAGAGGGCTTGACCTGCAGCTGTAAAAAGGGAAAATTTAGCATATTACTAGCAGATTTTTTTCATAATGATTCTGTGAATGACTAATATGCCTTTTCTTTTACAGCTGGCATCTTCCTTTTACTCATAACTATGCTTGTATTAACACAAACTACTAAATACTACGTAGATACAGTAGTCATATGATACAGGAAAGAAACCCAATATGAACATACACTCAATATTTTTCTATTTATATCATACAAGTGCATGCTGCTTATCACATATTTGTATCTCTATGGATAGAAAACATCTGTGTATAACACAAATATACAGAAAGTGTAACATTTTAATATTGATAGCAGTCCTTATTGAAGAATCCCTCCTGTTCCACCAGCCTGCCGTGGTGCTCTCACGCCTCACCAGCAGCTTCATTCCGCTGCGATTTAACTTTCTATCAGTATTTCAAGCAGATCGTGCTTCAGCTGAGCACAGGCAGTGCTGAACAATACAGACCCACGTAAGAGAAAGAAGCTGCTGCTCTTGCTCCGTTTTGAGCAGACAGCTGCTCTGCCATCATCTGAGTCCCAGGGATCATGGGGCCCTAATGTGGGGAGAAAGCGCATCCAAAAAAAAAGAGAGTAACTAAAGTTTGCAGTGCTGTGGGGGTTCTTAACGCGGTTCTCTGCTGCTCTGACGGCTTTTCCCGTGTGCAGCCCTGGGCGGGAGCCGGGGCTCGGAGCAGGATGCGCAGTGTCCCGGCGCCGTGGCGGTGCAGAAGCGCATCGACTGCCACCCGCAGCCCGGCGCTTCCCGGGAGGCCTGCGAGGCGCGGGGCTGCACCTGGTGCTCCACCGATGTGCCCAACGCTCCCTGGTGCTTCTTCCCCGAGGACTCTCCCTACGGCTACGCCCGCAGCGGGAGCGCCGAGAAGACGGACAAAGGCTGGAGGTGGGTGCGTGTGGCCCCCCCGGGCGCTGCAGCTGCCGGGCGCTGCCCCACGGCCACCGCTGCCGCCCCGGGCGCCCTCGCAGAAAAGTCTGCCCCAGCTGCTCCCATACACAAGTGACAAGGAGGGTAAGGGACGCCTTTCCCTGTGCATATGCCATAGATTTGGGGCTTGTGCTCTCACCACACCTCAGGTGAGGAAACCAGGTGCAGGCACAGAGTGGTCCGTCCCACCCTGGGAGCTGTGTCCCAGGAAACTGTGAGGTCTCCTTTCTTCGGTGGCCCCTATTTTATCCATTAACTTCAAGTAGGGCCTAAACTGACCTCAGGGCTTATTTCTCTCAGTAAGTCAATGATTTATTTTTAAAGAGCTGGCACAGAGTAGCTGGGTGGTTCCCCCAGCCTGCCCCAGGGTGGTCTCAGCCAGTGATGGATTGTGGCGGGCACCAGCATGTGTTTCCACCACAGGGTCACACTGAACAAGCGCCAGGCCATGTCCCTCTTTGGAAATGACATTTCCCCGATTGTCTTGGAAGTGGAGTTCCAGACAAAGGACAGACTCCGGTTCAGGGTGAGTACTTGGGGGGTTGGAATCATTTAACCAAAGCAACACATGCTAAGGAGTGAGCTGACCTGCCCCCTGCTCACCTGGCTTTAGCTCTACGACCCCAACAAGCAGCGGTTTGAAGTCCCTCTGAAGATCAACGGCCCCGGGGTTACTGCTGAAGAAGCCAACTATGAGGTGGAGTTCTCAGATGATTCCACACGCTTCACGATCAAGAGGAAAAGCACTGGCACCGTGCTGTGAGTACTACATGGGATTCTTACTGCTTTTTGTAAAAATTAGGTGTGACAGGGTGAGCACTGTTTCCTTACACCTTGCTGCTTGGGTCTGTGTGACGGGGGGTCAAAGGCAAACTGGAGGTGGTGTAAATGCAGGTTTATGCCTTGGACATAGGGCATTATTAATAGGGGCATGTGCCTGTGTAACAGTTATCTATGTGCATGTATAAATGTTTATTCAGTAAGTCAAAAAACTTCTGAGGCTACAATTTCGTGGCTTAGAATGCTGGTAAACTCAATTCATCAAAGCACTGAGCTAAGATTTCTGAGGTTTGAGGTGTCAGGAACTGAGCACCAAATCTCCTAACACTCCAGCAGGCAGGTCTAGGAAGCTCAAAGCCATGCAGGCTGTAAGCCTCTCATTTCAGCTGATGTCAGTGAATGGCACTGGCTCTAGTTTGTCCCTCTGCAAAAATACCATTTGTTTTCTCAAGCTAGTGCTGTAAGTTTGACTTCAGCAAAAGCTCCCCTCACTAACAAATGTCACCAGGTGTCATAATTTCCCCTTTCCTTGTTTTCCATCAGCACATCTTTAATGCATAATGCTACTTTGAGAGGGAGTGCCAAACAAGGTGCATTCCTGCCAGCTGCTTTAGAGAATGCAGCAGTGAGCAATTTAAGGATGGTTTAACATGGGTGATGCAAATAAGACAATACAGCCTCTAGAATGGTCTGCAGATGGAACCATTATGCTGGGGTTTTAATGAGCTGACCATCCTTTTGAACTACAGTCTCATGGCATCTCTTTATACATGTCACAGTCAATTCTGTAAAGTTTTATTTATGCAGGTTATTTTAAATGAATGTATTATGCATTACTCTGATAACAAAAAAAAAAATTTAATTTCTTGTTAGATTTAACAGCTCTGTGTAAACAGTGGGCTTTTGTTAAAGGCCCAGTTTTCTTCTTTTTTCTGTAAAGGCTTATTAGTTGGAATGCTGATGTAAGGGGTGAATGCATAACAAGTGGCTCATGGCCCATTCCCATTCAGCCCTCCTCACCTTCACTCAGACCTCAAGGGTTTAGCCTGGGTTAATGAAACTTGAGATGTCCCAGCTAAGGGAAGGGGCCTGTCACGGAGCAGATGCAGGGTCTGCCAAAGGCACAACTCCAGTGACAGGCAGAGTCAGCTCCCACTGAGCAGGTTCCCAGGAGGGCACATTCAGTGCCCTGTTGTGGGCCTGGGGAAGCCTCCTCCATTCCCCTCCATCTCCTTGTGCACCAAAGCCCGTGCCCAGCAGAGGTGTGGGCTGCAGCAATGCTGTGCTGAAGAACCCAGGAAGGCAGAGGGCAGCCTTGGTTTGCAGCACTGGCACAGCATCAGCAGTGGTGCTCTGCTCTCCAGCATCCCCCTGGGAAATTGTACACTGCCTCCAGGCAGGTAGAGGAGTTCTCCTGAAACCCAGCCAACCCCAAAAAGAGGAAATTGTGGGCAAATATAATGCACAGATAATGGACTTCTAACCTGCGAGCAATGGCAAGGCTGCTCCCAAAATATTCTCACCAGCTGAGACACAGGATTTTGTGCACACAAAGGGAAATCATATGTTCCTGGGAATTCTTGTTTCATGTGGAATGGCACAGCCAGACTGAAGGATCCTGTCAGGGAGCCATTCCTCTCACAGCTGAACGAGTTTAGTTATATTCCCTGTGTGAGGAGCAAAAATGCTTCCCCTTCATTTGTTTGCCTGTCCATCCTGTCAGAGTGAGAAAACGCAGGTGCTCAGAGATAGCTCCACAGCGTGTCTTAGAGGGATTTGCAATCTCCTTAGCCACGAAAAGAGCTGTGCAGATGGAATCTTTCAGAACAGAAAAGCAGGTTATATATCCTGGCCTGAAAGCTGTGGGTGGCTGCATTTGCTTTACTGGGAAGGATGAACCCTCAGCCATCAGCATTACAGGAACATCCCCATCAGTGGCTGCACTTGACTGACTGGGTCCAGGGGTGCACTGGTGGCATCTGGCATGTTAAGTATATTTTCGTGTTAGTTCAATGTGTCCAAAGGCAGGTTTGAATGCTAAAACCCAAATCTTTTCCTTTGGGCTCTCTCCAGAAGTGGAAGCAGCTGCTCCAGGGCATCCAGGCACCAAGCTGCACAGTTGGTGGCCTCTATGCCTGGGCCAGGTTAGGGCAGGCTGTGAGGGGGAATGTCCCTGAGAAACAGGCAGGGGCCTGACACCTGGAGGGATTTTAGCCTCCTGTTCTAAAATGTGAACAGCCATGGCCTTACTGTGTCAGTGAACAGCTGAATCAATTGTTGATTTTCATATACACATAAACACTGCTCAGAGCAGTTGATGTAGGCAAATAAAGCCAGGTGTGGCTGGATAATAACTTGAGTCTGCACCAAACCAGGTCAGAGTTCTCTGCTGGACCTTTTAAATATCTCCGAGGAAAGCTTTCCCATAGTAAAGCAATCCCAACTCCTCAGAAATCTGCTCTTCATTATGCTTCTTATCCCTTGCTAGCAGAGTCATGCTGCTGGATGACCTACCCCCCAAAAAAGCCTAAATTCCTTCGTGATGCATGGTCTGGCACAGCTGACAGCCACCTGGGAAGGGAGCAGCCTGTCCCAAGCAGAAACACAGCATAGGTTTGGGTTGCTCTTTCAAAGTCCACACCTGTATTTCCCTACCCTCCTTTCCCAGCTGCAGTGTCCTGCCATCCGTGTCTTTGTACTGTAGGCTGTGAAGCAATGGGGTGTCAGGCTCCTGTCTGTCTGCTTGATAGAAAACCCCATCCCCACTCTGCCACTCAGGAGCACAAAGCCTCCTCCTTGTGAGGAATGATTTCATTCCACATTGGAAATGCTGCAGGGGAGAGGCAGAGGAGGCTTTGAGTGTGCTTTAGGGGCATTCCTCACGCTTGCTGCATGCGGGGAGACACAGCTGAGCTACCCAGGGAGGGCAGGACAAACTCAGGGTTCCATATAATCACAATAACAGGGAAGAGGAATAAACTATGTGAAGGGAGAGACATTAACAGCTGATTGCAAACCTCATGCAGAGCCAGGAGCAAGAATAAAAGGCCAAGTCCTGCTACATTTTCAGCTTGCTCCAAGGTAATCAGTTGACAGCTGCTGCTTTGCCTGCATGGGGCGAAAATTAGACAGAGTCATGAAGGGAGATGATCCAGGCACTGCTGGGGGCTGCTGGGACCAGGAGCTCTTGGGCTGCCTCCCTTTCTCCTTGCAGTAATGCCTCTTGGCTTATTCCCTCCTACTTTTCCCCTTCTCATCCATTGCTGTCCTGTTCTCCATCCCATCCCATCCTGCCTCCTTCTGCTCCTCTTTTCACCCTCTCCAATGCTCCTGCTCTTTTGCAACTAGCCAGGGAAGGTCTTCCTCTGTGCCAGTAGCTATCCAAAGCCATGGGGGTAAAGAGGTGCCATGTCCACACATTCACTAGGGGGATGTCAAGGGAATCAGATGAGACACAACAAAGCTTCTGTTCCATCCAGACATCAGGTGTTTTCTGTTTTCCACGAGAAAACTAGAAACCTGCATATGATTTAAGGCTGCAAGTCACAGTTTTGAACCATGAGGGACAGGGACTGGTGCATGGATCTCCTGCCCCAGAGGTGAAGCTCCCAAACTACCATCTTTGTTGGGCAGTGGAGAATGCAGGGAGTCTCTTTCCGCTCCCACCATGCTTGGAAAATAACTGTTTTGGCAAAATTGGTGTGGTCAGTGGAAAAATGTTTTGTCAAGAGGTTAGCTTTAGTTTAGTAAATACTTGTGTAGGCTATCCTGGTTGATCTTGCAGCTCTAATGGGAAACTTTCCCATCATTGGCCAGGGCTCTACATTAGTAAAAATAGGAGAGAAAATACTGTGTTGTACTAAGGCAGGTGAGGAAGCTAAACAGCCTGTGGGTTGTTCTGTGGCACACAGACTCAGGTTAAGCACTATTCTCCTTCCTGCTCCTGCCACACAAACTGAAGCAGCTGCTGGAGGAGGTAGTATCAACTGAGAGCAGGAAGGCTTCACGAAAGCATAGATTTTCTCAAGAAGAGAAAGTAAGGGGCTTGGAACTGTTTGCTTTAAGACAGTGAAAAATAACAAACACATGCTCATTTTGCAGTGTGTGATTACTCTGTGGGACTCAATTCCCCAGGGCAGCACTGGCACAGGAGGCCTAGCAGGATACACATTCAGGCATAATAAAAAAATCATCTGTAGGAAAATAAAACCCCCAAATACTTTTGTCTCCATGCTTCACAACATCAGTTAATTCTCTGAAAACAGCCAGAAACTTCCTCCATAAGCAGATTATTGCAAGACTGGCTCTGAGTGACATCTTATGCCTTCCTTTGTGATATCTGGCCTGGGCCATTGCTGGAGACAGGCTGCAGGGGGATGGACTACTGATTTGATTCTCCACTTTAATATCCTGACTTTTCCTTCATGATGTCACACAAATAGTAGAAGGCAGAACATTTTTTTTTACAAGCCAGATAGGGACTACTTTCTATTAAGCATTTGGAATACCTTGTTTGCTATTGCACTTGGGAATATACTGCACAAATAACCAAAACCTAATCAAAATTTTCCCTAATTTCCAAAAAGGCTGCTGCAGAGTTCAGCTGTCTTTTTTATTGTTTGTGGTAGTTAGCACAGACACCACTAACCATGAAGATGTTTTTACATAGGCAAGGCTATTAGAATGATTTATAATGCTATTGTCATAGCTGCAGTTTTGCTGAGAGCAAGAGGAGGAAATTGTATGCATTATTGGTAGAATGGGTTTGTTCCTAGTTTGTAAAAGCCGTTATTTTAGTCTTCTAATCATTAAGATTTATGTTAGCTAGGTAAGAAGTATTGTAGATATATCACTTATTCAAGTGTTTTACAGAGCAAAAATTAAGCAATAGGACAATGAATATACAGTGATATACAATAGGACATTTCCTGATATCACAACAGTGAATACAGTAGAAGTGGAGCAGAACTGTGTCAATAACTGTAAATATACTCTGCACTTTTTATTTTTTTATAAATATCATGTTTGTGGAAAATCTGTTGATTGCTCCTGCTGATTTTCTCCACCTACTTGACAAATCACATTTAACATAAACATATAAAAATTCAGTCTTAGTGGGCCTTCTGCACTCCAGTGGTGTCCCAAGACTTACAGCTAATAAGGAATACAACTGTGAAATAGTGTTATGGTTTTCCCCTAGCCATAAACCAAGCACCACACAGCTGCTTGCTCACTCCTGCCTGAAAGATGGAGAAAATTGGAAGGGTGAAAGTGAGAAAACTGATGGGTTGAGACAGGAACAGTTTAATAACATTTAAAAAAATAGTAGTAGTAGTAGTAGTAATAATAATAATAGTAATAATAATAATGTAATTAAAAGGAAAATAACAGAGAGAAAAATAAAATCCAAGAAAGAAAAGTGATGCAAATTACAACAATTACTCACCACCATCTGACTAATGCCTACCAGTCCCTGAGCAGCAGTCTCCCAGCCAACCTTCCTGCTAGTTTTAATGCTCAGCATGAAGCCATATGGTATGGGATATTCCTTGGGTCAGTTGGGGCCAACTATCCCAGCTATGTCCCCTCCCTGCTGCTTGTGCACTCCCAGCCTCCTTGCTGGTGGGGCAGTGTAAGGGGCAGCAAAGCCCTGTTGTGCTCTGTGAAGAACTTCTCAGCAATGACTAAAACATCCCTGAATTATCAACAGCTTCCAGCACAAATCCAAAACATCACCCCATACCAGCTACTAGGAACAAGGTTAAACTCCAACCAAAATCAGCAGTCAGTGGAAATATTTTTAGCAATCTGAGATAGGTGGAAAACCATGGAGATCTGGACTCCTAAGGTGATGCTCCTCAGCAGCTCAAGTGTGTTGAGTCGATCAGTGTTTTTGAGGTTCATTTGAAAATAGGGTGTGTACTCTTCACTCCCTGAGGTGCTTTAGCACTTTATGGGCAGCCTGTGCACACTGTGATAGTCCAGGCCCTCTGAAAGGGTGTGCCCAAGCTTTGCCAGGAGGTTTAGACCCCCTTTCTGGATAGCTGTGTGAAGTTGCAACTAAATTTGCACACAGATAATATACAGGGTGGTCTGGAGGCCAAGAAAAGCAGATGTTAGAGGGAACATTTTCTCCAAGTGACTGAGTGGACCAGTTGTTTACAACTTAAAATAGTGAGTTCAGTTCTCTGGGATTCATTGCAACAGGAAGAAAAAAAAAGACCAAACCTCTACCAACTTAAAATAATTTTCAAATGTCTAGATAACACATGATGCCTGTCCTAATGATGTATCATATACATGTCCCAAGCCTCCTAATTCTGGAGGTTTTGTAGGACCACCTTTAGAAGTGCCCCCAGCTGGTTGCTCATGGCAGGTGAATCAGTGCTTCAAGCCATTGCACACGTTACTGGCTTCCAATGAACCTCAACAGAGCAGTGGTTCAGAGAGGTAAATAATCATGGCCAGTTTGTATTACAAAAGACTGATGATTGCACTCCTGAAAACCATCTTGTACAGCCTTTTGGTCATCCCCCTCAACATTGTGACAGTGTTAGTCGTGAACTACACCTTCAAAGTGAACAGGGTGTTTTATCTATCTGCCTGCTGACCTTCCTTTAATACTACTTCCTTGGTCCACTCCAGTTACGTTTCATCCTGATAGCCAGTGTGACACTAGTTCCCTTGCTGGCCAAAAATATTAATTTTTACAGAGACATTTTCAATCTGAGTCATTAATTTTTTTCCTGGTGAGAGGTTAAGCATTAGAGAGGTTTACTCTTTACTACAGTGCACCGTGTTTGGAAGAAAAGAGTAGCTTTTATCAGTCAGACTCCTTGGACTGGCAACAGCTGTTTCTTCACAGGCAATGGGTCAGGCAGAAGTGTGGGTGGCAGCCCCCGTATTCCCGCAGGCAGGAGTGTTCCTACCACAGACACACAAACAGGTTAAGACTTTCAGCAGTAAATGTGACTGCAGACTGCAGCTATTACCTCTTGCACAAGAAGAAGGGTTCTTGCCCTCACAGACTTTACTTTGTCTAACTTCTAGCAGGGGTTGCATTTTGACAGTGAGCAACTGTTCAGCTATGTTTTTAGGTTTTTTTAGACCCCTTATCTTGTCCATCACAGTGCATTTATGGTTCATAGGACTCTTGGAGGAGAACCATGCAAATTCCTGCAGGCATGATGTCATTTTATGCTCCCTCCTGTTTTGTTCCTTCTATTAGCTTTAAAGCAGCGGGAGGGAAGGTGGGAGAAATGTGAAATTTTCTTTTATTGTATCCAAGAGTTTAAGGAATGGTAAACATAATTTTTTTTCATTTAAATAATTGCTCTTTGCCAACAGCACATGAGCAAACACATAAAGTAGCACAACAGCCTACCACAGTGTGCTGGAGAGCACAAGGACTCTGGAAGCTCCTTGGGAGTGAAGGCAGGGAGTCATGCCAGGGGAAAACCTGTCCATGCTTTCCTTCAGATGGAGATGACATAATGATGCCCAGAAAAAAGAGTCATTACCAGCCACTTTATGTCGTGGTTAATGCTATATTCAGCTCATAGCCATGCTGGCATGTGGAGGTCTGGGGAAAGTCAAGGCTGATGGGGAGCAGTGCTGATGGCACAGCATGGGGAGCTGTGCTGGGGGGGGGTGGCAGCCCCCAGGGAGCTGAGCCATGGAGGGGTGCAGAGCAGGGCAATGTCATGGCAATGTCATACAGAGCTGGAGTTGCCTGACAGTTGCCTGAAGGAATGCATGAGTCATAAACCAGTTTCTCCACAACATGTAAAGATATGGTGGGGTAGAGGGCTTGTTCCTAGGGCTGTCTTTGCACCACCCCAGTGACCCTCCTGATCAGGGTGGGGACTTGCCAAGCTGAGGGAATCCTTTTATGCCATGGTAGCACTAAGTGTTCTCATGGTAGGAAATGTCCATGCTATAATGCGAGTACCACAAATGTAAAAAGCCTTATGTCCTCTGAACAGACGTCATGGGGAGAGCTCAATGACTTTAGACAGATACTTAAACTCTTCCCAAAGCATTTCCCCTCTGGCATAGTTTGAGTTTTTCATAACCCTGTGGTCTGCTCAGAGCAGTGACCCTGTCTTGGCACGGAGCAGAGCTGTGTGACAGCTCTCCTTTGGGCAGAAATATAGCTCCAGAGCCTATCCCTATTCCTACACAGCAACTGCTTCCTGCAGAAAGGCCTCTATTTGTCAAGGACTGGATCTGATTCTTAGGGATGTTTTGCATGCATAACCCTCCTAAAAGAAAATAATTTTATTCAGTACTGCATGTAGGTGGAGATGATGGGAAGGACGGAGAGGCTCCTGCTGGCAAAAAAAACCAAATCAAGAGCTATATACAAATTCTTACTTTACCTGCTTGTAAGAAAGGACAAATAGACTTTTTAAAAAATGCACAGACCCTTTGGTACCTGTGTGTGACTTTGGATTTGTCTAGGAAAACGTAGGGATATTTTATGCCTGTGTTTTGCATAGAGGGGCAAGGAAGTGCCTTAAGTATCTCCATGAGCAGCTGTCCTTGCAGCCTCCTGGGCAGAGCCCACCAGTATGGTGGGAGCAGTGGTGCCCTCCCAGCAGCTGGAACTTGTCCCCAGGCAGGGGTGCTGGTGGCACAGGTGGCAGGCCACTCAACAGAGTGCTCCCCTCATGTGGATAGTGCTGCTCCTCACCAGCACAACCCATTTCCCGTTTCCCTGATTTACCAGTCAATTTGATCAACCATTTAATTTTGTCAAAATCATTGTCAGAAGAACATTAAAAAGAGAGTTATGCCACTTCTGTGCACTATAGCTTGAGCTCATTTATTTTAATTAGCTGTAACAAATTCATGGTTAAACAAGGCTCAAGAGGGTGCTATCTAAATGAGCTACTCATGGCATACACAGGACCATTAACAAAACACTTCTCCACAGCTTGACTATGTTCTTCCCCATCTAACTTGCAGCTCATTATAGCACTAGAGATAGGAAACAGAATGTAGCACCTAATTAAAATGTGAGCCTGTGTCCACAGATGATTCAATAGAAATAAATGCATTAAGCTGGTGAGAGAAGCAGGAGAGAGTAATCACAATAAAAATATCTTGTTCAAGCAGAGTCTGGAGAAAGCTATACCTCTATTTTAGGCACCTGCATGAAGTTGGGGGTATTTGGGTCTTGATACAGCAAAGCATTTAAAAAAAGCTGATAAAATGTCTGTTGTTCTCATTAAGTATTCTGAACTCCACTGTGTAATAACAATTTTTAGCCTTTCACTTTGGTTGTCATAGAAATAGCATAAGCAACCTCTTATTTTGATAATAGATTTATAGTCTGTCTTCTGTTGTTTTAGCTGCTCTTTTCAAAAGTTATACTGATGCTTTTTTTTTCTAAGTAGATGAGATATCTTCAACCATTGCAAGATGAGTTTAATGTGTTAGGTTAAACACATTAGACACATGCATAGAATTAATTAAAATCCATTAATGAATTTTTAATATTCTCCAAAATATATAAAAAGTATAAATAGCCAGACATGAACTTAAAATGATAGCTTCCAATGAGAAGCAAACTAATCCTGTCTCCCTCTGCTTGTCACAGGTGGGACAGTCCCCTGGTTGGTCTGTTTTTCTCCAACCAGTTCCTTCAGATCACCACCACTGTGCCATCCACTTCTGTGTATGGGTTTGGTGAACATGAGCACCCAACCTTCAAGCACAACATGGACTTTGTTACCTATGGCATGTTCTCCAGGGACCAGGCACCCACGGTAATTCACTCTATGCAACACTTTGTCCTAGCTTGTGTCACCAAAAGGAGGTGGCAAACATGGAATGTCACAAGCTTCACAGGTATCATCTGTTTTAATTAAAGACAAAGCCATGAATTGCTTCGAGGGAACTTTGAAATGCCTTTCTCACAGTGCAGTTTTCAGAAAAAAGTGTATTGTTTGCCAAGATCCTGTATCAGGAGAGCTTTGCATTTCATACTTGGGTCAATCCCTGTTGATCCAAACAAGCTGGACTCCAGCAGGACTCATGAGATATTTGGCTGAACTGGAGTCAGTGGCTGATGAGTCTTTTTTAACTAGAGAAGTGATTCTTACCCATGCCATTTTGAAGGGCTTGTCAGAATATCTAAGGTTTAACTGGGAAAGACTAAAAAATTCCATTTTGTTAAGGCAGAAAAAATAACTCTTTTCTGTCAATTTGACTTCACACCAATTTAGATGAAAAAATCCCCAACCTTTCAAAATGAGTCTCTAATGATGAATGAATTTATGTCTTTGTCTCTGCATATGTATCTACTTGACAAAAGCTATGAAAAATAGCAAAGTCAAGTCATACCTCATATGTTGTTTATATTTCAGTCATTTGCCAACCTCTATGGAGTTCACCCATTCTATATGTGTGTAGAACCAGACTCCAATGCCCACGGTGTTCTCCTTTTGAACTCCAACGCACAAGGTAAAAAGACAGACGAAATCCCTGTATAGATTGCATATTGAAATATGATAGATTAGTAAGTATAAAATACTGTTTTATTGCTTTTTCAATGTGATACAAATATGAGTGACTACACCTTAACTAAGCTTCCAGGACTAATAGATTTTTCAAAGATTTTTCAACGGGATTTCAGTAGAATGAATTTCTAACAAGGAATTTGGACATTTTTAGGCATTTTCAGGGAAAATACATTCTTAACATTTTTTATGAAAATAGATGCAAATAGAGGGAAAGAGGGTGGAAGAAATTTACTCTGAGATTGGCATAACGAAATCAAATCAATTTAGGTTAGTCCTATATTCTGTCTTTGGAGAATAGCTTTGTATGTTGCCATGGTCACCTTACTGCATTAATCTAGTGGTATAATTTCAGAAAAGGGGAATCTTCACTTAGTCTATAAAATCAGTTTCCCCTGGCAGACAATCTCTTTCAATAAAATTAAAATAGCGTAGAGGAACCCTAAACACAAACTTGTTGATCCTTTTTATATATATGAAACTGAGACAAATGGATCTATGCAATCTACTCTGTGTGGATTTCTGGGATTTATTGCTGCACCGTGCCAATCTGAAAGTAGAGATTACAGAAACACAATCTTTTTGCCTTTTGAAACATTTGAAACACAATGGCTTGCCTACCTTCGGGCCCTGTTTGCTTATCCAGTCGTACCCACAGGGCGTACAGAAGAGCCCAGTGTGCACACCTAGGATGGATAGGATAGAATAGAATATTTCAGTTGGAAGGGACATACAATGTACTTGTAGTACAACTGCCTGAACACTTCAAGGCTGACCAAAAGCTACACATGTTGTTAAGGCATTTTCCAAATGCCACTTAAACACTGACAGGCTCGGGGCATCAACAACATCTCTAGGAAGTCTGTTCCAGCGTTTGCCCACCCTCAGTAAAGATATGCCTCCTAATATTGAATCTCAACCTCCCCAAATGCATTCTTGACCTATTCCCATGTATAGTGCAGAGCTGATTTGTACTGAGGACCTTTTTTTCCCTTTTAGATGTTACTCTGTCTCCAAACCCATCTTTAACTTTCCGCACTATTGGAGGGATCCTTGACTTCTATCTCTTCCTGGGACCAACTCCTGAAAATGTGGTTCAGCAATACACTGAGGTTAGTAGAAAAGTGCACGTGGCACATGCAGCAGTGCCTTGTAACACAGGCCTCTCAGTATCTGGTAGTATCAGTGGACAATGCAGCCAGAGCTTGTCCTGATCCATTCGTACCCAGCCACAGCTTCAGATCCATGGGAAAACTGGAGTGTGCTCAAACATCTGTGAACAGTCTGTCTGAGAGCTGCAGGCTGGCTGGGTGTTCAGTGCACATCTCCAGCCCTTCCTGCAATATGTCAGGATGGGATGCAGGAGTGCACTAAAGGGATGCAATGATTAGAAAGAAATCTGTCTAAGCTTACTCTTCTCTGGGCCATCAGTTTTACAATCTTTACTGTATGACATGACTGCATTTTGACACTGCAGGCCAAGAAAACAAACTAGGCAGAGTACAGATGGGAATGTTTGGAACTTTACATATGCTGGATTTCAGAGATATTGAATGGACTTTAAAGTCTTCAAGCCTTTATTTGCCAGTGGAATCACTTGCTGATTATGGAGCCAACAGACTGGTTTTTACTAATGAAAACCCATATAATAGCATTGAAGAGCATAAATGTATAACAATACTTTTACTGCTGTCTCATACAGTGTAATTACTTGCTATCCAGTTGCCCAATGTTTTCCAGATAACTGAGAGTACACATGCAGATAGCTGTTTTGGAAGTGTATATGCAATTCTTATCTAGTGAGGACTGTGCATAAAAAAGTAGTAGATAACATGTTTTTCCTGGTCACCAAATGATTCTTCAACTGGGCCTTTCCACAGAAAATTACAGCCTCAGGCCCAAGCTATGTACATAAAGAAATCAGTGTCAAACCTGAAGAGCATGAAGCAAAGGTGGAGTCAGCAAGTTACTGTGAGAAGGGGAGTCACTGTGCAGACCTTGAGGATTAGGCTGCAGCTGGAAGGCTGAACAGGGTAGGGCATCCCAGAGCTGGGCACTCAGAGCTCACAGCGAGATGTGCATGTGCTCTGCATTTCCCTGTGCCACCCCTCAAAGGGGCCTGAGCTCTGCTCTTGAGCAAACATTTTGTCTTTCTTGTTTTTTAAAGCCTCCATATCCTATGCTTGCCTTCTTTTAAAATGTCTGTATGGGAACAGAAGTATTGTGGTTTAGAGCGACAGAAAAAGAGGATTTAGCCCGGAATGAAGGTATTTTTGGGTTTTGGTTTGGTAAAGGAAGGGATAAGACTTGCTCCTGCTGTTGTTTTGAGAAGGCTGGAGCTTCTCTGGGGCTCTGCTAGACCTTCCTTTTGCAAGGAGAGGTTCAGGTGCTACCTCCCAGGTGAGAGAGGTGAGAGGCTGATGGTGTTCCTTCGTGGCCTGGAGTAAGAGCAACTGCTCTGTTGCTTGGAGGTTTCCAGCTCCCTCTGCACATCATCCCCATCAGTTGTCTGTCATGGTTTAACCCCAGCTGGCAACTCAGCCACTCGCTCACACCCCCACAGTGGGATGGGGAAGAGAATCTAAAGGGTAAAAGTGAGAAAATTCGTGGGTTGAGATAAAGACAGTTTAATGAGTAAAGAAAAACTGTTCACGCAAGCAAGGCAAAACAAGGAATTCATTCACCGTTCACAGGAGCAGGAGGGTGTTAGCCACCCCCAGGAATCGGGGGAATGGCTGAACACGTGACTGTTACTGGGGAAGACAAATGCCATCACTCTGAATATCCTGCTTTCCCTTTCTCTTCCCCCTGATCTATGTGCTGAGCATGAAGCCATTTGATATGGAGCATCCCTTGGGTCAGTTGGGCTCAGCTGTCCTGGCTGTGTCCCCTCCCAACTCCTGTTGTAGCCTCAGCCTCCTCACTAAAGAAGGTCTTGACTCCCTGTAAGCACTGCTCAGCAAAATAAAATATATCCCTGAATTATCATCACTATTTTCAGCACAAATCCAAAATACAGTCCATACCAGTTACTGTAAAGAAAATTAACTATACCCCAGACCAAAGCAGCACACACTATCTCTGATGACAATGCCACAGACCAGCAAGCAAACTAGGCTTTTAATTTACACATGGGTAAAACCAAGGGAGGGGGGAAAATGAGGAAAAAAGTAAAGCAACTCTCCCCCAGGCTGGAACTTTGATCTCCGTTTCAAGGGAATTAGTGCAGCAGTACGATGGAAATTACACGCCTGTTCTTTTTTCAAGTCTTTTACTGGTGTTTGAAGGCAGCATTTCTGTGGCATAGCAGGTGGTCAGCATCTGAAAATAAAATGAGAGAGTTCTCACTCCCCAGCTGATGCGTAGTGGCAGCTCACTTTCCACCCCTGTCTCTGAAAATGGAGCTGGAGCAAAGAAAACAAGGTAAAGGAGAGCAGTGGGCGTCTCCTAATGAGACATGTCACATGCCAGGACAAAAAAAGCCCTGTTCTGTATTCTTTGAGCTTGCGCCCAACTCTCTAGGGAATCTTAAAGAATGCATGTTAGTAATTTCAATGTGAAATAATAACTTCTTCAGTAAACATCCTGAAATTCCAAGGTCAAAAATGTAACTATTACCATATTATTAGTCTCTAGGGCAATAATTTGGCTTTTTTTACAAGATATGTGGGAAGGTGAAGGAGACAGAAAAGACTTTATTGTTCAATTGCCTTTTCTGTCACACTGAGAGGATTTTCCCTGTGCAGTCATTGTCATGCTGCAGGAAAGAGAAGAGGTAGAAAGAAGACGTGTGACTGTTGTCTGCAAGGCACTGCTCTCTCTCACTGCAGCATGGCTTGGCTCTCTCAGCTGTTTGCATGGCTTTCCTCTGGGAATCCGTTTGTGGGAGCTCCTGGCTGCAGGGGCCCCTGGTGGGACCTGGCTGCACTGCTCCAGAGCTTCTTGGTGGAATAGCACCTGCCTCCCTCCTGAGCAAGCATCTGCCCCAGTCACTGCTTTTTGCAGGGACTATTCTTTTTATCTCTCCAGAATGGCCCCACTGGTGTGGCAGGGTGGCCAAGTGCTATTTCCAGAGCAAAGTGCTTTACACCTTTCTCAAGTGTTTTGTGGCATTGCCTTCAGTGCAGCTTCCCTATCTGAGCCACCTCTCTGCCTCTGCTATGCTTGTTTCTGCGAGAGGTTTAGGAGCTTAGCTCTGCTCTGTGCTTTCATGTGGCTTCCCTCAAACCAGTGAGTTAGGACAGCTTTGAAACAAAGCTCTTTATTTGTCCTCTGGAGTTTGAAAGATTTCCCAGGTTGTCACCAGCACCCAGGGTGGACCACAAACTCTTGGCCAGAGCTGCTGGGTCCAGGTTATGCCAAGAGTAGAGCTCTTGGCTCTCTGTATTTTGATCAGGGTTGATTGCAGCTGCCTTGCCAGAGCTACCAGCTACCTTACTGGGACAAGTAACAGCAAAAGCTGTGGTTGCCTGGATGCCAGCCTGTTCATGGATAATCTGCTTTAAATGGTCTCCAAGAATGAGGCAAGGTGTGAGAAGGGAGCAGAGGGTACATGCTGGTGCCTCTACTGCAAGCTGCAGGGAGCAGAGGTGAGCTGTAGGATTCATTCTGCCAGTGGCACCAGAGTGCTACAGCAGTGGCAGCAGCTATAGGAGATGTGCTGGGCATGGTCCCATGGGAAGGAGCAGCCTCCAGCCCAGTTCTTCTACTCCCTCCTGTCCCTGAGCCCAGCTGTGTGGGGCGTTACTCCTGCCACATCTAAGACAGCTAAAATGTCTTACATCTGTACAGCTCTCTGTATATGACAGTGATCATATTCTTCTCCTACTGGAGAAGAGATCTGGAGTGCAGAACAGTTATGTAACACAAATCTCACTTTTAACAGCAAACAGCTTGCAAGAGGGTGAGAAAAAGCAGTAACAAGCTAAAGAGTTCAGGCACTGATCTGAGCCTGGCTGAGGCTCTGCAGTCACACCTAATACCAGGCCAAAATGGCCAAGACCACCAGTGGCCTTTCAGAACAGACCAACTGTGCATAGCAGTAGTGTGTAAGCTCTACAACAAGATAATCAGGAATGTTAGGGTTCAAAAAGCCAGATATTTAATAGCTCTTGGGTAAAGGCCATGAATTTGTTATCACAAATCAATTTTTTATCACAAATTATCCAATAACAAGCTGTAAGTGAGCAAGCTGTAAGTCTCCTAATTCTGTTTAGAGAGAAAATTACTGGTTTACTTCCTCCTTACAGATGTTTGAGCTAGTTACAGGTGTAAGGGACCTCAGAGGACTCTAGTCCACTCCCCTGTTGGAGAGATAATGTGGGGAACCTGCTTGTACGTAGATTTTATCACAGATGATTCAGTGAGAGTCTTGCTGCTGAATTCTCCAAGAAAGAATAAACAGTTGATAATTGTTTTTTGCAGCAAAATACAAGATTTGAAGACTTTGGCATTGAAATCCTTAAATTTTTTATGTTCCTGTGGTTGTGAGCTTCTTCTTTATGGCTCAGCAGCTGCAGAGCCTTTTTTTTTTTTGGCTTTCCTAAATCAAAGTTTAGCTTCTGTTAACAGTCTGAGTGAAGGTTACCCTCTAACTGACCAGGTGCCCACAGCACTCAGCTGCTTGCCTTAGTTGTAGCAGATGAGCTGGATACAGATACCATAGGAGCACCTGTGGAATTTAACCATTAATATAACTGTACAGAAACACTAAACCCAGTGCATTAGCCCACTTGGGTTTTATAGTTTCCTCCTATAACTCCTCTTTGAAGAAAGGGAGTTGAAGCAAATATCAAGCTTCAGAAATCATTTTGTGTGGCTAATTAGGGTGTAAGATTAGCAATCTGCATTGCTGGACACCTCAGCTCCTCTGTGAGCACAGGAAAGAGTACCTCTCTCCAGCCTCTGTGATACACAGGCATAACTCTGCAGCTGTTGCTCTGTCATCAAAGTCTTTGGTCATAGTTTTAACAGAATAAGATCCTGATTTACTGTATGGAATTTATAACCTAGTTCATGTCATTGATGCTCATATTAATAACATTATTTGCCCAATAATCAACACAGGGAAAATGAATACCTTGATCACCTGCTCCCTATTACCTGTTAAATATACTTGTTTCCACTGAACTTCATTCTTACCTCAGAATGCTTCCAGGGTACCTCTTTGATACATCAGCTCTCAGGTGGCTCTGAAAATGTGAAAAAATATAGATAATGCCAAGTTTTTCCAATATGGAAAAACTAACAGTGAATTTATTAAACACCATGAGTTATTTAAGAAGCAAGAGCAGGAAGAATTCTGGAACAGAAAATAGGAAAATAGGATTTTTTTTTTTACTATTTCTATGCTACCATATCTTTGCGTTCCCCCCCCCCATTTTGGATACCTCATTTTGGATATGATTGCTGTTCCTGCATTTTTCTCCCTCACTTCCCCTGCCATACCCCATCTACCTTTTCTGATTCTATGGGAGTCAATTTTGCTAAGCAGGCTTTCTCTGGCTGCTGCACTGATCATTTGTATGCAGAATGTAATCTATATGAATTAACTAGATCCTAAATATATATCAAATCCAACTTGAGTTTTCAGGTTTGCAAAATTACATTCCTGCCTCTGCTGATCCATCTGTCAGTGGGTACCATATGTCAGTTACTTTATCAGGAAGCTTCAGGGGGATCCATTAGAGAGAGTCCACAGCATAATTAGAAAAAAGAACATTTGTTTTCCCAGCTGCCCTGTTTTCATCCTTCTTCTTCAAATGTTCTGCTGGTTTCAATTAAGCTCACCATAGATGCACCAGCCCGGTGAACCTGGAGGACTAATTGCTTTAAAAACTTAATATCTTCCTTGCAAGGTAGAGAGACTTTTCTGTTGGTTCAGCTGTAATCCCAAACTCCACAAGGAATGCTGTCATAAAATACTGTCTTGCTCTGTGGTCCACAGTGATACAGCACCATCCCTCCTGCAGGAGTGAGCAGGTGAACCTCAGCAAAACCCCTGGTGCTGGGGACATGCCCTTTTGGAAGGGCTCTGACTGTCATGCCAGTGGCCATAGCCCCAGCACTCTCCACCTGGATGCTTGATAGGACATGGGAGAAGAAGCCAACCCCTATCCAACTCTTGAAATGCCTTGTATTGACAGTGTCACAGAGTGACTGTCCTCCCCAGGCAGGAGTGACCTGGGCTATCACAACACCCAGAGCAGAGCTGCTCAGCAGTTCCCACTGCCTCTGCCCAGGCTGGTCACCCTTTTCCCATTTCCCAGCCTGGGCAGGGGCAGCAGATGCCATGCAGACATCCTGCCAGGGCACAGGGCTTTGCATTTAGCTGCAGGATTAATATTTATCAGCCCATTTTCCCTATTTCTCTTGTCCAAGATGAGAAGCCTGTGCACAAAGCATTTTATTTCATTAGGGAGTTCTTTTGCTTTGGTCTGTTTTTTTAACCTTGTTTGTAGAGGTCATTCTCTGTTTACAGCAGAGAAAGCAAGGGCAGAATATGCATCTGCTTTAGGAGCACAAAATGGTAGGTTCACAAAGCTCATCCTGAAGCCTTTGCTGGTCTGAAACAAGCTCTGCTGCCTCCTCAGAGGAATTTATCCTTAACATGGTGAGCATGAATGTGATCGAGAAGACTTCTTGCCCTGAGGCTTACCATGCTGTGTTGGACACCTTGGTGCTGGCTCACAAAGTGTCTGGGAGATTGTCCTGACCCATTACACCTCATTCAGCTCTCCACAGAAAACCCCAGCAGATCTTGAAAGATGGTCTGAGTGATCAGGTGTGTCCACACATGCTGGAAAAAAACTGATGTCATGTGCAAGGAGATGGGGTAGCACCAGGGTAGTTACAGCATGTGTCTGCCCATCAGCCTCCCCTGCATGGTAGGGACCACCTCAGTCTGTTCAGGGCACAGCAGTGTGCAGTGGAAGCTGAGTGCATCTGTGGCAGGAACATGATGCTGAGAGCTGCTCTCACTTCTGAAGACCCCAGCCTCCAGCTGAATTGGAGGAGAAGTGGGTGTTGAGGAGGATCAAGAAAGTTAAGTCTGGTGGGACAGGACAAGCAGCAGATGTACAGGGCAACTGCTTGAGTGCCCCTCCTAAAGCATTAACCTCACCAGTGGTTATGGCCTCTTTATGTTTTGCTTATGTAAAACAGCAGCATCCCACCAAGTGAAAGCACACTGTAGCCAAATTTGTAATGTTTGACTGTGTATTACCAAGCCTTTCTTGTTTGGAAGCAATTTACCCTGTGGGTTTCCCAGCTCAGGGGCATTAAAAACATCCTCAGCTTTTTTCTGCCTCTCTCCCACATGTGGTTTTCTGTCTGATACACTTTGTACAGCTGTGTACTGATGCTTTAGCACGTGATGTATTTTAGAGCAATTTCAAGTTCCCAGGTCAGACTCTTCCTAGAGAAAATCCCATAGGAAGGTGTGCCGTTGTGCAATGCATCTTCAGAGAGCTCTGCAATGCAATAGATAAAGACTGCCAGAAGTGCCTTGTTTAATTTATTTAAAGTAGATGGGGTTTAGCTGCCAATATGCAAGTTTTGTTGTTTTTCACTTAGCATAATCACCTAACTATGGAGATCCACAAATAAATAAAGGAGGAACCATTATTTAGCCAAAGGGAGACAATAGCTGCACCTGATTAATAAGTCATAGGTGCTTACTAGCTACTAGATTTTTATGTGTTGCCTGCAAAGGTGTTAGAAATACAAATCAAAGTTTAGTTTCCTTGGATTTAACTGAAGTAAGGATTTCAGGAGATGTCCCCCAGAAAACACTGGTGTGTACTAGTGAGACAAAGCCATATTTCAGCTTATTTGTAGAGCAGACACATCGTGATTGCCCGCTGCTCATCCCAGGTTACCACAGCAGCTCTCGCAGGAGAAGCAGAGCAAGATGCCTTGCTTCCCTGTGCTCTCAATTGAGTTTCCTCATGCCATTTACAAATGGATTACATTCAGACAGTGGAAATCAAATATTTACAAAATCATATTTAACTCATTACCTTGTGTTTCAGTTGAGAATTTCAGGACCAAACAGTAACTCTGGCCTTGAAGAGGGTTGTCAGTGCCTGGCAACTCAAGACTGTGGGCCAGCAATAACAGTAGTCAGCTATAAATAACTGAGTTTCATCAGATTGGTGTAAATATGATTAAAACTTCAGAGAGCTCTTATCAGACTCTTGATAAGTTTGTTCAGCTGGGTGTGGCAGGAGAAGTTAGCAAAGCTTATGTTGCTGTGTGTTGGAATTTTGCCTTCTGTTGACCAAAGGGCTTGTGGACTTGTCGTAGATCAGGTGGTATGAGGATCCATGCTGGATTTCCTCTGCTGTGCAGAGGCTGAGACCACATTTAACATTAGCCTGGCTTTTACACACCGTGTCTTCCACCGGGGTGTTCTTAGAAGTGATGTGCAGTGTTGGTGTTGTTGGAGTCTCTGTGAAGGGCAAGGATCCACCAGATGTGCCAAGCATGCTGTGCCCAGAGCCACTCAGAGAAAGGAATGGGTATTTAATGGGGGTGTGATGCCCCTGCCCTGGTCTTTGTGCCTTAAAGGATCTGGAAGCCTCTCCTGGTGTTTCAGAATAACTTGTTTTTGTCTCTCCCCTCTGTGTTCCTCATTGCTGCTGCAGGCCATTGGACGCCCACACATGCCAGCCTACTGGTCTCTGGGATTCCAGCTGTCCCGCTGGGGCTATAACAGCCTTGATGTTTTAAAGGAAACGGTCGCTCGCATGAAGCACTATGACATCCCCTATGTGAGTATGAAGTTTTCACTGTGTGTGCTAATCTTACACTGAAAAAAATTATAATGGAGGAAATAATTATCTTACGAAGAGGATTGTAGTATAAAAGAACATTCTTAATCTTATGTAGTGGGTTTGCATGTAATATCTTCATAATGCTTAGAAGAACATTTATACTGGGCTGTGAAAATGATGTTTGAGTGCTGCTCTTGGCTGCATAGCTGGTGATTCTGGTGTGGATTTGCTGTTAAGCAGTATGAGATGCTAGCATTTTAAAAACAAATAATGAAAAATAAACTTCTGATGCAGATTTGCTGTTATGCAGTATGAGGTGCTAGCATTTTAAAAACAAACAGTGAAAAATAAACTTCTGATGCAGATCACTGCAAAATAGTTGCTAAACTAGGGCTTCTACATTTTCTTGTAGTCCTCTGCTAGGATTACAATTACAATCTCTTAGGTTTCATTACATACATTAGTTGTCTTTTAGAAATACAGTTGCATACATTCTGATTTCTGTATCAAATACTTCAGTCAAAGAATCATAGAATAGATGGAGTTGGAAGAGACCATTAAAGGCCATTCAGTCCAATCCCCCTGCAATGAGCAGGAACATCTTCAACTAAATTAGGTTGCTCAGAGTCTCATCCAACTTAATCTTGAGTGTTTCTAGGGTGGGGCATTCACCATCTACCTGTGCAACCATTGTAAAAAATTCCTTCCTTATATCTAGTCTGAATCTACCCTCCTTTAGTTTACAACCATCACCAATTGTCCTATTGCTACAGACCCTACAAAATACTCTGACTCCAACTTTCTTATGAGCCCCCTCTAGGTATTTAAAGGCTCCAGGAAGTTCTCCCTGGAGCCTTCTCCAGGCTGTACAGCCCTGTCTGTCTCAGCCTGTCCTCATAGCAGCGGAGCTCCAGCCCCTCTGATCATTTTTTGGCCCTCCTCTAGACTTGCTCCAACAGATCCATGTCTTCCCTGTCTGAGAACTCCAGAGCTGGATGAAATATTAATGTAATTTTTTACTTTAAAAATGTTTAGGATGAAAGGCATTTTGATATTGACTACATGGAACGTCGCCTGGACTTTACCTATGATAAAGTGAATTTTGCTGGTCTGCCAGAGTTCATGAAGGAGCTAAAGAAGAATGGAAAGCACAATGTTGTGATTCTGGTAAATTAATGATATTACTAATTATATCTCCTTTTTTAAGAACTATTCACAGCATAGCCTTCATAGCAGTACTTAGGTGCTAACACATATGTACTAATGTAGCAGATTTACCTTTTTCTCATATGTTGAGAAGAGGTGAAGAGCAATTTCTCAGAGATTTAATTTTTAATAGTGTTGTCTTTGTTTGGTATCTCTGTAGCAGTATCATCTCTATATCAAAACATTAGTTCTCTGTCACTTCTTCCCCACTCAGTTATGAGAAATTTTGCCTCTGAGTTGACATAGGACTGCTTTCATGAAATGAACAAATAAATTTTAATACACGTAAAAAAATAGCTGAATAGTGGAAAAAATCCATTCCTAATCACTCTGGAAGCTACTAACTACAATTCATGTTTCCTTGTACTTGCTTTTTATCTAAGTTAATGTGAGCAATGACTACTTGTATGTGAATTTGTGGAAAACGTATGTTGAACCTCTAACCAAAATTGGCAGATGGCCAAATGAATGAATTTGGATATAATCGAAAATTTGAGTTTTCCATCTTCCCCAGTAAATTTTTCCAACCAAATTTGCTGTTTAGCTCCAGCACTTCCCCATACACATCATTGTGCCAAAATGACTCTGTCACAATAGCTAAGTGAGCACCAACGGTGGCAAGGAAATTGGAGACCAATTTAATTGAAATTTAAGTAAAGATGAAAATAAATGAAGAATTTAAATAAAATCTATTGATAAATTCATGAGACCTTGTTCTCCAGAGTCCCCCAGCAGCTTAGCAGTAGCAGGGCTGCACTCCCCAGAGCAGGCTGCAATTTGCTCTCCATAACCACCAGGGACAGGATAAGAAGAAAAGCATTTTAAATTGCAGCAGAACAGATCCATGGCAAACATTGGGGTAAAATTGCCTGTCTGCAAGATGAGCTGAGCACAAACAGCTGCTGTGGCCAGGGTCCCTCCCCAGGTGGGTGCTGTGAACAGGTCCAACAGATGCATCAGGCATGGCTCAGGCTGAGCTGACCCACAGCCACAGGGTAAGGAGGAGACAGTGTAGTTTTGTAATCTGTTTTCTACCTAAATGATGAGTTTGTATCTTTCATTTGGGTACTACTGTCCTTACCTCCAACTGCCAGTCTCTCACTCTTCTATTTTCTGTCTTGTTACGCTGGTTCAAGTAGGTGTATTCTCCCTCAGCCTTTCTCTGCTAGGCTAAACAAACACATTTACCTACATTATATGGATGGCTCATGCTTCTAAGGAGACCAGGATTCAGTTAAACCAACTGAACCATGATGGACAGGTCACTAATGTTTGGACCCTAAGTTGATCCAGTCCTTTTAAAATAAGGACTGTGTTCCTCTTCTTGCCCTGAGGGTCCTGTCAAAGGCTTGTGGAGAGAGAGGCTGAACAGCAAAGTCTTGAATTGTGGTACATCTGGTTTTTCACTTGTGCTGATGTATCAAGATAAGCAAGACCTACTGCATTTTCCTTACCAAAAATCACATTATCTTGTTAAATAGGTAGATTAAGGTAAAGGCCTCCCTCCTGTCTCAATTTTTTCCTCAGTTTGTTGTGAAGTTTAAAATATGACTGAGGATGATGGACTAGTCAGCACCACAGATAAATATATCAGTGTTTTCTTTTTACTTGGGAGATTTCTGGTAGTTTCTTTAAAAGTATCTCTTATTATTTGCCTAATCTTTGCTTTGGTGTACTATAATTTCATTTACTACTAGGAATCTCAAACAAAGCCACAAAGCCCATGTGATCAATTACGTATTGATAGTGGAAACAGCAGTCTATGCAGTGAGTGCTGCTTGCTAGCAATTTGTCCCTAAAGATACCTCCCCCTGAAGGTTCCATTCTGAGAAGCTCAGGGGTGCAAGCATTGAAATAATTTTTCAGTAGTGAAGGTTCAAGGTACAGCATTTAAATAGTAACAGTTTACTAAGTTACTTTGACGGAGAGAAACTTTAAGACAAAAATAGACCCAAATTAACTGGATACATCATTGTAAATAACTAAGCAGTAGTGAGCACATGTACTGTCAGGACTGATTGCTCTTTCTAACTGTTAGGCAGTTTAGGCTCTCTGTAACCTCAATACTGCCCTAAAAATGATCTAATCTCTTAGAGCTGTAACATTAAATACCACATGCTTATTTATTGGTTTATATCAAAATAGTTTGCAAAAAATTAATATAGGAGCAAAATAGCAGGAGTTTGGGGTAGCACTTCCTATGCCCTCTTGCCTTTCAGTAAATACATGGTAGTCATCTCTTTTTCATCAATGTTGGGATGTCTCCAGTTGTTTTGCACTTGCTACTGGGTATGAAGCTACAGGCAAGGAGTCGTGGTTTAGTGGGTGAGCTACATTATCTTCTTCCTTATGAGTTATATCTTCTTCCTTATTATAAAGCCCTTTCAGTTTCTCAGATGGCACATTCTGTAGCAGTGCAGGGAAGTGTTGCTATATAAATTCAGCTGTTAGACAGATGCAAGAAAAACAGCAACTCTTAATTCATACAATGAGCTGATGGGAATCCAGAGAGGAAGCCCTTCTTTCATTCTTCCACTAACCTGTAACTAAGGCCTATCTTCTGCTCTAGTTCTTCAGCCAAGCTTGTGGAATAAGAACAAAAGCTGAGCCAGTCTGTCCTTCATTGTTTAAAAGTTAATGAGAAGTATAGGTTGCACTTGTTTCTAATTTCCCTTTATTACAGTTTCTGACATCTCTGTCAAAATCTGTCTGTTAGCATTCTTTAGTGAGGTAAAGTATTCCCCTAAGCTGAATTGGAAGCTGGAGCAGTGTGAAGGGTTTCATTCCCAAGTGATAGCAAACCCAAGCTGGATGCAATCAAGGCAAGTGTAATCCAGTTGGATACTGAAAGAACAATTTTCTATTTAGATTCCCTTTGGGTAGTGACAGTAATGGATGAGTTCTCCAAATACAGCAGATTGTTACCTCCTCATGATTATTTCAGGAAATGGGCTCTGACTGCAACCACTTAGCATCATGGAAAACCTCTAGTAAATGGGTTTGGGGAATGGGTTCCATCTACCTCATCTCAGACCACTTTTGGTCACAAGCAAAGCAGAGATCCTGACAGCCAGCAGTAGTAACACTGTCAGCCTGCCTGAGGATGGGACCCTGAACTCGGTTGTGCCACCATCACTGGGGTGGCTGGTGCCACACCAGCAGGAGATCTGCTCCCCATGCTTGAACCCAGTGTGAGAGCCCTCTGTGCTATGGTCACCTTGAGAGTAGCATAGCTCTGTTACTGGAGCTTCTAAGTGCAGCCCTTCAGCACTTCTCTCTCCTGATATCTTTCAGAGGCCACCTCTATTTAGGGGAAATGGTGACTTTTCATGTCAGCACCTGGCTATCATCATTGGATTAAATAATTGTGCACGTTTCAATTGTGTCAGAACAAATAAATTCTTTAGAAACAAAGAAGTTCTAAAGTAACAATGACGACATTGAAAAATTATAAACATTTTTACTAAAGAGAATCTTCAATGAAAGACCTTGTGTACCACCTATTAAATCATACTAAAAATAGAAACAGCTAGGAGTGGTGTGACAAAATACTTAAAAGTCAAGAGCAACATCCTCATGATTCAAAATGCTTGATATTTTTAACATTTTTAAGTCCAATTAAAAGCTGTAAAGGCAAACATTTCCAGAGATGAGTTTTTATGGATGTGCATTAAAATATATGTTTGGAGTGGGGCCACAGGTGGAAGTGCATCAGTCTGGGTACGTGCTTTAGACAATCAGCTGGTGTTAAGGATGCTCAGCACTTCTTCCCCAAAATGCTAAAAAGATGAGTGAAGATTTAACAGGCATGAAACTCCTTCCCCACAAACAACCCTTGCATGAGCGGGGAGGTTTTGTTTTCTTTAGGGCAATACTAAACCTGCATAATGTATTAGGTTTATGCTCTGAAACAACCTTTCAGATGAAGGAAACCATAAGTTTGGATTAGGAGCAGCTAATTAAGCTGACTTCTTCTAGCCTTCAAGTCCCTTGAGAGACATCTTTACAACAATTATAAGGTAATTATTGCAGATGAACAGTTTTCTCTTTTGCAGAGTTGGACTATCGAACAAGTTAAAAATGTAATGGACATTTATTGTCCTCATGGAGGTGACACTAGATCTAGATGAAGTTAAACAGAATTTTGCACTTAAAATAGGGATTTAGCTGTAGCTTTTGTTGTAGAGGCATGGAAGAATATACTTCCCTCACCAGGGCTGTAGTTCTCAGAGGGCTCACAAATAAATCGTTATTAATTAAGGTATTTAAATGAGATTTAAAACAAGCCTTTAAAGCGACTTACCATTTGGGATCTGATATTTTTTTCTTCTTAAGACATTTATTAGTTAGACTTCTATCACTTTTTGATTAAAGTTCACTTAAGTTATTGCACAAGCTATAACTGAGTGGAAGAATTATTTCAATGGTGTTTTCCTCCATTGTGTTTCATAACTGAAATGTTTTGTCTAAAGCAGAACCTGAGGAAATAAGATTTACTAAAGAGAAAGTAAAGAATTCTAAAATGGCTGCATTCTTTATCTGTTCTAAAAACCACAAAGCAGATAGTTGCTTCCAATTAGGGATGTATTGCAAAGTGCACTTTGCTGCAACTCATTTTGGTAGCAGCTGACTGCTGGGCAGAGTTGCAGAGAACCTCTTAATTCACTGAATCTCAAAGTATTCCTAACTTTATTACTTCCCAGCATGGTGGGTGGGCCTCTGTCACCCCCAGGAGCTGATCAGGGTCTCTTTGGATAAGCTTGGTGGCTACTGATGGTCATCCTGAGGCAGAGGAGTTGCTGGTGTCAAGTGGAAGGTGATGTCCACCCCAAGCTGTGAAAAGGGGAAGGAAGGACAAGCTATGGGGTGCAAAATGCTACAGTCTTGGTGCCTGGGGAGAACAGAGGTGTCAGGCCCCACAGGCAGTGTGAGTTGGGTTACTCTGCATCAGACTGGCATGAAACATCCTTGTCCAACATTGGTTTGGAATGGAGGGCTAACAGGGCCCTTTTGAGGTTGGATGTGCCCAACTTCAAGCCCTTTGAAAAGTTTTAGTTGTTCCAGCATTGAGCTGTTGATGCTGAGGCATCTGGGATAAGGATTGCCTTGGAGGAAACCCAGAGGTGCTCAAGTCCAGCATAGCACCCAGCCACAGCAGAGACATTTGGGGTGGGGGGGAAGTAAAATCTAGTGCCTCTCTAAAATAATTTGAACATAGAAAGTCTCACAAAAAGTTAAAATGATGGTATTTAGGAATTTCACATTGCTTTTGCCTTATGCAAGAAATACTCATGACATATCCTTAATGACTTTTTCTAAATTATTATGTGCTCTCAACTCTTATTAAATTTTAATGCTGTTTTCTTCCAATTTTTTTGCAATCAACATTAGGAACATAATCCAAAATTTTCTAAAATATACAAATAGAAAAGTAATTGTTACCTCTGGGATTTTAGTAAAGGAAGTGTAATTGCTCTTTTCAGGACCCTTTCATTACCAAGGATGAGGAGCCAGGCACTTACAGACCTTATGAACTTGGCCAGGAAATGGGAGTGTGGGTAAACAACTCTGATGGCGTGACTCCTGCTGTTGGCCAGGTAGGTTTTTTAATTTTGTGATGCATCTTGTGCAGTGATGCTTCAAAACAATAAAGCAGCAGTGTAATAGAAATGAAAAAACAACCAAGACTTACGTATGTTACCCCTAGGCCTGGCCTCCTGGAGATTCTGTGTTTCCTGACTACACCAACCCCAGGACAGTGGAATGGTGGACCCAGTTGTGTCTGGAGTTTAAGGATGTCCTTGACTACGATGGGATCTGGATTGTATGTCTCATTATATTCACCCTCCCTTCTTTGAAAAANAACCTGGATAGGCTATATTTTAGGGGGCAGAAAATCCATTCTCTCATTTTCCATCTTTTCCATCTTTCCCTGCCTGTTCTGTACATTTAGCTACGTATTTGTTCAAGCCTCCAGTGGCCCAGCTTTGATGGAGTATCAATAACAATCACTTTCCTCTGTCCAGGGTTCTGCCTTGTAACAGGACTAGAAA
>VZTB01011135.1:637594-690363 GCA_013397245.1 Thryothorus ludovicianus
ATGAATGAACCATCCAATTTCATGAGAGGCCAGAGGCCTGGATGTGCTGATAATGAAATCAATAACCCTCCTTACACTCCTAGTAAGTTTAAAAATATCATTTCATTGCCATTAATTATTTATTAATATTATACCATAATTTTTATTTATATTAAATAAAATAGTATTTTTAATAATATTATTAATATTATAATTTAATTGGTGTAGGGGTTTTTTATTGTTTTTTTGTTTTGTTGTTTGTTTTGTTTTTAACCTGGATAGGCTATATTTTAGGGGGCAGAAAATCCATTCTCTCATTTTCCATCTTTTCCATCTTTCCCTGCCTGTTCTGTACATTCAGTTAGGTATTTGTTCAAGCCTCCAGTGGCCCAGCTTTGATGGAGTATCAAAAACAATCACTTTCTTCTGTCCAAGGTTCTGCCTCGTAACAGGACTAGAAAAATTACTTTTCTTGCCATTTTCTGAGCAACTGGACCACTTCAGAAAAAGGGCAAGATATGTACTGTAACTCAGCTACAGACTTATTGGGTAACCCTTCTGCCTTGCCACTGCTAGTCTCAGAGATGGGCAGTCTCTGCCTTCTCCCAAACTATGACAAGGGAGATGGTATCTCCCTGGTGCCTTATACAAATGTATTGAAAGTCAATACATTTCCTTTCTCTTAGGAAAGAAATTTTCACTGCGTTACTAGAAATGGGCTAAGAATAAGTTTTAAAATGTCTAAGCCTATGGGAGACTTACAGGAATGGGAAGATCTCTTCCAATAGCTGAGTTAATGATATGCTCATTCTTCCCCAGGAATTCTTGAGTCCCTATGATTATTTCCAGTGGTGTGGCAGTTAATCCAGCCAACATTTCCCCAGGAAAGCCCAACTGCCTGAGCAATGTTAATATGCAGCAAAAGCTAATACATGAGAGTTGGAGTACTGGCAGTGGAGTATTGGAAATGTCCCCTTTTTTCCCTTTTTTCCCTTCAGGCTTTTGTACTCTCATGGGAATTCTAAATTTTCTTTATTAAATAGCTTTTTTTTTTTTTTTTTTTACTTTGAATATAAGAGAAACATAGCAAAAACATGACAAAATACTAGAGATTGTAAAGTTTTGAAAGCAGAAGCAGAGCTTTTAATTATGATTTTGGTGTTTGCTCTCTTTGTGGGGTAACCACTGCATATTGACCAAAGCCCTGGAACTGATGAGGATTTCCACCTTTGCCTTAAACTACCTTCATTTTTTGGTAGCCTTCAGAGCTGTAAAAAAGCTGTGAGACACTGGGTAAGCTGGCCAAAAGAGCAGAGCTCCATTTGCATCACAAATAGAGGACTGAGAGTGAACCCATGCAGTGGCTTCTGAGCCATGCAGCTGAGTTTTGTGGAAGTTAACACTGAAGTCTGAGTCACTAGAGGGGACTCAGACCTAGAGGCCAATGTGACATCTAAGAACACTGAGAGACACTAAAGACAGGTGTGTTTTGAGCCCAGTTTCTCTGACTTGACTCATGCACATATGCCCCTGCTTCTGCTTGTGACTCACAGTGTTAGAATGATATTGTGGAATCATAGATGGGTTTGTGTTAGAAGGGACCATCTACCATGGGCAGGGACACCACACCAGGTTTCTTGAAACCTTATCCATCCTGGCCTTGAACACTTCCAGGCATGGGGCATCCACAGCTTCTCTGGGCAGCCTGTTTCAGTGTTTCACCACCCTCACAGGAAAAAATTTTTTCCTTGTATCTAATATAAACCTTCTTTCTTGAAGCCATTACCCTATCACTCCATGCCCTTTTAAAAAGTCCCTCTCCAGGTTTCTTGTAGTCCCTCTCTTGTTTCTTGTAGAGCAGCCCAGAAGGCTGCTCTAATGTCTTCCCAGACCTCCCTAGTATTGGTCTCCCTTCTGCAGCCAGGAGCCCTAAGCATTAATCCTGGGGAATCTATTTTGAACCAGTGTTTAAGGGCTTTCTTTTTTATTTCACTTTATAGAATAGGTGTGTGTTCTTGGCTGTCCGAGCCCTTGACTTATGTAATTATCAGAGGTGACCTAAGCTGTTTAGTCCAGTAAGACATTAGTATATTCCTGGAGTTAGCAGAGTTTTGGGACCTCTATTGTCTTAGGTGGTTTCATCTGTGCAAGTCCCAGTCTCAGAGCCTCAGATTTTTTGTCAGTGTAGCCTTCAACCTCCTTATCTAAATTTTATAACCATGATTACATAGAAGTGTGGTTTGAACTTCTAAAGCCAGATGTCCTTCAAATCAATTTTATATAAAACACTTTATACTGAGAATTAATATGCAATTGTAAAATAATCAGTATTACTGAGGCAGAATACAAAATACTCAGAATAAGAATGAAGCACGAAGCTGTGGTTCATGTGGTAGCATTTTCTCTCCTCTCCCACCTTAAATTTATGGGGCTAATAATCAAGAGCCACTGGGACATTAAGTGTGACTTTCTTCAGAAACTTAGTGTCATCTTCAAAGACATATTGGTCAAAGTTACTTGGAAATTGCCTATAAATTAAGTTCTTTCTGATATAGATCACCCACTCTGGAGTCTTTGTGTCTAAAGATCCAAACACAAGGATTGTAGCTGTAGTGGCACAGCAGGGCTGAGAGGCTAATGGGGTTCCAGGTACAGAGAAATTGTGATAATGAACTACAACCATACAGGAAGTGTGATTAGACAGGGAGATTGCTTGTTCATGGAGAAATATTTACAACAGCAGATGCACCTAATTAAGCATAAAAAAAAAGAATTTTTGAGAATTCACTTTCTTTTTTATTTTGAAAGAAATTTATAATATTTGCAACTCCATTTCTAAAAATAAATATAATGTTGTCTCAATTTGAAAGACATGTGCCTGCTAGGGAAGGCAGGAGCCTCCCTTGGAATGGAAAATGCAAATCCTCTCCCTCCGAATTATTATGATTTTGAAATCAAGGGGTTGTCAGGCATATGAGGATAAGAATAGCAGTTCTTTACTAGTGTGCATAACAAAGCAAGCAAACAACAATAACCACAGCATTAACCCCAAACAGAACTGGAACCCAACCCCAGCCATCCTGGCTGCGGGCACTTCCCCTGGGTGCAGTTCCGGGCACGGCCGCCAGGGGCGCTGCTGGCTCCCGGCCAGCAGGGCGGGTGCAGTTCCAGGCATGGCCGCCAGGGGCGCTGCTGGCTCCCGGCCGGCAGGGCGGGGCAGTGGCTCCCCCGTGCCTGCAGGGGGCGCTGTGCCGCGGGCTCTGAGGCACGTGGTGATGGCGGCTGGGCCCGGGCGGGCAGGGATGGGAGAGAGGCCTCCATTCACAAACCCCCCTGGGGCAGCAGGTCCCAGGGCTCAGCAGGACTGCCAGGAGCAGCAAGCTGGGCTGGCAGGATGTCTCAGCAGGCAGGAATGTGGGGCTACAGTGCAGTGAAAGCTTGGAGCAGCGTTGAAGAAGCAGCAGGGGTGGCTCAGGATCCCGGGCACCCGAGCAGAGGGGGATAGATCCCTCTTTTAGTAAGATGGGTGTTAATGGAGTCCCAGTTCCCTGGCTGCCCTCACGAGCAGAAGCTCACCCCACAGCAGAAGCAGGAGCTCCGGGCTGGGCTCCGGTGGGAGCAGCGAATTCCATTCCTCAGGCAGCAGCTCAGACTGTCCTCCTCTGAAGCACAGAGAGAAAGAGCCAGCAGCTGCCCCAGCCTGTTCTTTACCTGCCCAATTCTCCTGGTTTCTCTTCCCCTCAGAGAGAAGCTTCCAGATAAGATTCCAGATAAGAGAAGTGCAACCACATGCCCTCCTCCCCTGAGCTTGGCTACTCCTTCTGTTTTCCTTAAGTACCCAGTTATTAGTCTTTCCTAGAAGCTTATGGGAAAAAATTCCCTAAGTAAAAAGGAACAAAAGGAAAGAAACCTAACCCCCAACCAATATATAAACATCTGACTTGCACATGAACTTCATGTGGCATTTTCATGGTGGCTACCTGAAGAGGATGGAATTTTTTTTTCACCAAATGGGCTTTGCCAGCATCTCTTTGATATGGAATCAAAGACCAGGCAGCATCTGTGCAATAATTTTGCCATTAACTAAAATTTGTCCTTGTGTAAAATAATATATTCTTAATTCAGCAAAGCAGAAATTTTCCTTCTGACAATTACTTACTGAGTACATGACACCTGTACAGATGTTTTGAATTATTGGACCTAGAACTTGAAATTAATTAATCGGTGTTTACTCAGTCCTCTCCCCTCTCCAAGGACCCTCTCCAGACTTGCCTGTCTGCAAGCAAGTATTTGTGACTATGTGCTAACCTCAAATCAGTGCAGGTCCAGCATTTCAGCTTTTCCTTTTCCCAAATCTTTTGGTGTTTTCACCCCTAAATGTGTAGAAATGTGAAGAGATTTGAGTTGTGATGTATATGATTTTACAGTTGTTTGTATCATTCTCAGGCATCTCTGATCGTTCCCTGGCGGAAAAGACACTGTGTCCTGACTCCAAGACTTACCTTGGAGACCATTACAACACACACTCTCTCTTCGGCTGGTCACAGACAGAACCAACTTTCAAGTAAGTTTTCTAAATATTTCTAATCAAATTCCAGGTGATTAAAATGCATTTTAGAAGCCACTGATGTTATCTGGAAAGTCTGTAATAGTATTTACTAAGAAACAGATCCATGTTTTGTTTTATTGTTTGCCATTTAATAAGAAGTTTCAAGAAAAGAGAACTCTTGGAACAGGGAATAGAATCCTTCCTAATTTTATTTTTCTCAGCTAAATCAGGATGTATGTGTAGGACCTAACTTTTCAGCTTTGGTACATCTAGAGCAAGATGCTCCTGTGCTCTGTTAGAGCTTCTCATGAGCATTTGCAGCAGAAGCAGCCTTGTATGGTGTCAGGGGTATTTATCTGTCCCTTCACTATTGTGGTAGAGGAGTTTCTGTCACTGTCAGTGGAGAATCCAAACTGTACAGGTCCCCTGGCTGCTTCTGAAGCTGCCTCTGGTTCCTGGCAGGCAGTGTTCTGCAAATTGGCTTGGGGCTCAGTTGGTTCAGGAGGTTAGAGCTGCATTGCAGCACAGTTGCTGTCAGTTATTGTAAAACTCATTTTGCAGCTGGGAAGCACTCAAAACCAGCTTACGCAGGCAGACTGTTGCCGTGGAAAGCTGGATTAAAAGAAATGGGCAAATCATGCCTTTTCCAGCAGAGATTGAGCTAAAACACTGGGAAATTTAATATCACAATGGAAGAGCCAAAGCAGGGGTCCATGTGTGGCCTCTTCCAGCACTTAGCACTCGTTTTCAAAAGCTGGATTCTGATAGCATCCAGAGGACACGGTTAAGTGAGCCTAATTCTGGTGTTGATGCGTTTGTATTTTATATGCCAAGTCCAGGGCAAGGGAAGCCCTGGGAAATTTTATATGCCAAATCCAGGGCAAAGGATGCCCTGGGAAAAACCAGAAGTAGTTTGCCACCTCTTACAGGCCTGGCTGAAGCACAATTCTGCTTTTGAGAGAGAGAACAGGAAGCCCTTGAACCCTGGACTTCTTACCATGGTTTTTTGAGCCCCTATTTTTTTGGGCCTCTATTCCCCAGTCTTCGAAGACATCCTCCCAACAAACTTATTTTCTTGCCCAAATGTGGAGAAGACCACCAAAAGTATATGCAGAAGTTTTTGTTGCAAAGCTGGGAAACTTTGATGAAGTATTTTTTGTACATATTCATTTGGGTTTCTCAAATACATTTATTTTCAAGGCTGGTTGTATATCCTTTCTACAGTCACTCTTCACAAAGAATATATTAAATGAAATTACTGACAGGAATATTTAGCACCCAACATCAATTGCAGGATATTGGATGAAAATTAATGACAACTTCATAATCGTATAAAAAGAAGAGTTCTAAGAATTATTCTAAGGCAGACAGAGAACAGGAAATGTGTCATCTGGCCTATGTCAAGTGGTTTGAATTTGAATACATAAACCAGCAGCAATCAATTTGTACATAGCTTAATGCCAAGAGTTATTTGCACATGATATTCTGTAAATAATTTAAATCAAAAAAATGGATTTGATAGCATTAGGATCTGTTCTACAATGGTTTGTGAAAGACTGAAATTATTCAATAAATTGCTTGTTACAAATTGTTTATGCAGCTCTGGATCATAGTTGAGTTGATCTGATATTGCCCTCATTAACACCTTTATGTTATGGAGCCAAAGACAGCCAGAGGAGAGCACTCCTGCTCGACATTCATGAAAGGCTCCAAAATAACATTTATAGAAAGCACACAGAGTATTGTGCAGTCATTGGCCCAACAGTGCACTGCAAACCAGAACCAGGTCCCACATGGTTCAGGAATTGCACCTCTTGCTGCATATGGCCCCTAAGGTTAATGCATTCAGACTTCCATGAAAGCTGTAGGGTGTTTTGCTTCAGAAGCAAGTGTTGAAGCACTTTAAAGTCTCTGTGCCATTACAGAGCCAAGAGCAAACACTGGGCCATTAGGAATATAAGTGAAAGAGCTCTTGATGAAATCTCATTAAGAAAAGGGACGAAGAAGTAGATGGTGAACAACATGATTAATATTTCATGCTAGAATTTCCCAGAGAATCTAAATTGTGTTGCCCAAATCATATATAAGCAGAGTTGAATATGAGTTCCTGCAATATAAAATATTGCAATTTATAATTAGATACAAAGAGGATCCTATTCTGAGGAATTCTGTAGTAGATTTGTTAGTAAGGCACATTCCTTGATTTTCTGGCGATGCAGCAAAATTATTTTCAATAAGCAAAGATAAATTAATTGTACCACTAATTCTGTAACGAAACCTCATATATCAAAAAACCCAGGAAACCAGAGAAAATACTGCAAGGATGGGGTGGCATTTTAAATGATTGCAGGTTTGTTTTCTATATTGATTATTTATTTTTTATAAGATAGTTAGATATAATTTTGATATTTTTGTGTGGTTTTGGTTTTTTGGTTTTTGTGTTTTGTTGGAGATTTTTTTTGTTTTCAGTTCCTGGGTATTGGAACTTTGTTTTCCAATACAAATATCTAAAGAAATCCTGTATTGAAAAAAATACCTCTTGTTGTATTTTAGGAACTCAGTGGACACTTAATTAAATATATTAGTATAGGAAGGAAATTGTGATTGGAATTTTCATTTTGAGACACTACTCTGAATAAATTAAACACAAATTATTATTTAGAAAGATTAAAAATACCTGAGACAAATTGTTTAGTGAATCAGATAGATTTTTTAATTTTTATTACTATTACTATTATTTGTCCACTGTCTAAATCTTCCTTTTATTTGCAGATTTACAGCCACATTTTCACGTGATTAGGGATTACAATGATAATTGTTTCATGAACAATACCCTTTCAGATACAGTTGTGCCTGAGCACTCAGGTTGATTTTAAGATGTTTTGGTTGCCATTGTTGTTTTTGATGATCTTGTTGCATTTCTTTGCAGTGTTGTCCAGCAGGCAACTGGAAAGCGGGCGTTTGTCCTGAGCCGGTCCACGTTCGTTGGCAGTGGGAAGCACGGTGGTCACTGGCTCGGCGACAACTTCTCTCAGTGGAAGGACCTGCGCCGCTCAGTCGTCGGAATCCTGGAATTCAACCTCTTTGGCATTCCCTATGTAAGTCTGGCCTCCTCTAGGCAGGTGCTGGCTTATACACAATATCATTTCAAATTAATTCAAATATTTTCTGGAACAAGCCACTTGAGATGGCCAGCAGTAACCCACAGCCTAAGGAACTGCAGATTTAAAGGCTAAATGTCAGTCTTGCCTGGTGAAGGGAAACAAAAACAGCACTGCAAGATTCAGACTGACTTAATATATGCCATCCAAAACTGATCTCTTTGTATTATATATTCTGTGATTAGGGCCCCTTCATATATTTCTGAATTTGCAAGTTGGGATGGAGAATTTGTAGAATTATTGAAATACAGTCAGATTGTCCACAGGGAACTTAGTACTCTAAGAGACAGTACAACCTCAGTCAGAGAAAAATTTGTATCATTATACAGGATTCTTATAAAGTAATTAGAAACAGAGACTTCTTTCCAAAGATTATTTTTATTTGCAAATTTCTGTAGTCTCTCATTTTTGGGCCTCAGTTGCAATCACAAACACAATTTTATTTTTCCTTAGATTGGTGCTGATATCTGTGGGTTTAACTACAACACTACCTATGAACTCTGTCTGCGCTGGATGCAGCTTGGCTCTTTCTATCCCTTTTCCAGAAATCACAATGCAATTGGAAACAGTGTAAGTAAACAAAGTTACATAAAGCTGTAGCCTATGATTACAGTTATGTGGACAGTGATTTGTATTACATTCTCCAAAATTAACCTGCCATTCTTGGGTAAATTGGAGCAGTGGGTGAAAAGGAGTCCTGCACCGAGAGCAGGAATTACACAGTGAAATGTAAATTTTTCCCCACCATAACGTAAAGGTAACATAGAAATGCTGGTCTTCTCATGCTGTTGGTAAAATTCCTCTGTTTCATCTTTTACCTGCTGAAGCCCAGGTTTTATTTAAGAGCCAGTGAGTGTCAGTGTCTTCCTACTCCCTTGATTGCTACAACTTTTGTTTCGATACTTCTGTAGTTATAGTAAATATTGCAGAGAAGAGAGAGAGATCATTATACACCATCCTTGCTGTTTAAAATCAAGTTACAAACATATGATAATTCCAAGGAGAGGCACCAATAGTGACAGCATTATCAGTCAAGAGGCAACCAAGACCAGAAAAGGCTAATGAGCCCATGAGAGGAATGAAAAAGTGCAGCCTTAGTCCAGATCTGTGCCTTGGTTTCAACATCACAGAAGTCCTTTAAAGACTTGTTGCAAAGAGAAAGAAGTATCAGGTCATTTCTAGCTCTGAAGTTTGAACGTCTTGCAGCTTTCATAATAATTCTGTGTTTATCTGCAACCATGATGAAACTGTTCTGCTTGTTCAATAAATGTTTGAGGTTTTTTTCCTTCTGTAAACTTATCTGTGTAAAGGTAGAGCTCAGGTTATTTGCTAACCTTCAGTTTCTTTGAAGTTGCATCACCAAAATGCTGCAACATTTACACTCCCAGGAAGACCTTTGACTCTGCATGAAAGTATGATGGATGCTCAGCAGTTGGGCAAATGCAGGAATAATAAACTATAGTACTATCATTAAGAGGGTCAGGAATTAGCCTGTAGATCCCTGAGGTATTTCTTTGTAGGAGAACAAATGTCTGTGTCTGTGAGGTATTAGCTGTAGCTGTTGTGAAATATTTTCTATTTACCTCTCTACTAAAGTTATATTTATATAAATGGTTGCTTGGCTCTTTGAGCATGCAAACAGGGTCTGACCTGGGTGAGTGGATATCAATCTCATATATGCAATATAATAAACAAGAAGAGAGCTATGGGTCTATGTGATGGGTGCTGCAACTCAGAGATATATTTGGTTTTATTGAATGACTTAAATCCATTTAAAATATTGTGTTCACAGAAAGAAAAGAACAGGCACTTTGGGTGAATCAGCATCACCTAAGGAGTCTGACTGTTTTTTTGTGAAATTAGGCAGTGTTTGTACAGTGTCAGAACACTGGTAAAAGTATAGTGCAATTTTTGAAATAATAGATGGATGCTCTGGAGCTCAGAGCCAGCAAGAAATATTCTTAGTGAGCAATTCTGACATAAACATAGTACTGGTGAAATTTTACTTAAATATTGAATTTATTTAACATTAGGAGTGGGACCAAAACCAGCCAATGAATACAGGCAGCCTGCTCCAACCTGCCCTCTCCATGGAGGCACCCAGTGTATGCTCTGTCCCACAGGAGAGCATGGCTGGCAGGGAGGAGCTGAGGGACACTGCTGATGTGTGGGTGTTCTGTCAGCCAGGGCATCCTAAAATGGGGCACACAGGAGGAGAAATCATGTTTCTTTAATGGGTGAAATGTTTTTTGTACCTCACACAGTGACTTTGGTCACACCTGTTGACTTCAGCAGGGTTATGAGTTTACTCTTTAAGTAGACTTGCCTTTGTATTTATGGCCAATGTAATTATGCTTTTGACTTTGATCTGCAAATTATCAGTCTTCCCTTTTTCCTGTGTTTCATCTCCTTTGTCTGAGAGGGCTTGCATCTCCAGGATAAATTAATTTCTACAGGCAGGATATCTATTCCTGAGCACAGACATGGACCCCAGCTTCCCTCTCCTCACAAGGTTAGAGGTGGTTGCAGAGGGCTCACATACATTGTGGTAGGGCCTGATCTTTTTGAGCTCACTGGAATTTTTCAGGTTAAGAATTTATACAAACTTTAATTTGGGAATAATGGATATTGTTCTAAATATATCTTGCAGTTTGCAAAGGAGTGCTTTTTCTTATTTAAAGACTCACTTCTGTAGCATCATGCCAGCCACAGCTCTCCTTATGTTGCACACAGCTTCTCTGCTGAGTCTGTTTCAATGCTCAGTGTAAATCTGAGCTTTTCCTGAACAGGAACAAGACCCAGCCGTGTTTGGAGATGCTTTTGCCAAGATATCTCGTGCTGCTCTTCGGATCAGATACTCCCTGCTGCCATACTTGTACACCCTGTTCTACGAGTCACACGTTCACGGGGGCACGGTGGTGCGGTCACTGATGCACGAGTGAGTTTGGAGTCTCCTTTTTATTGTAATTTGCTCATAAAGTAGGTGAGCTCTTATGTACTGGTTGATATCCTTAGGAAAATAGTCACAGTATTACTATTGCATGCTCTCTTTTAAAAGAACAGTCAAACAGTTAAATCGATCCACTTATATGCACAAAAATAACTCTTAATATATGCAATTAATTTACATTCATCTGTAACCTGTATTCGTCTCCATTGAGGGGAAAAAGACAAACTTAAGAAAGAAGAATTCTGAAAATTTTTAGTCTTAGGCTTAGAACTTTTTTTATTTCAAAAATGAGTCACATTTTCTGTATTTGATTTTTTTTTTGTATTTTCTGTACTTGAATGGAATCAATTAAATCTGTATTCTGATCCAGAATGCTAAAAGGCCTCATACAGAGAGTCCAATGATCCATAGCATTTGGGATTTTTTCAATTTAGCACTTGCATCTGCATGCTCTCTGTGAAACCCACATCTGTGTCCACAAATTGCATAGAGAAAACAAAGATAGAGATGTTTGAGTGTAGAAGCAGGTGCAAAACTGAGATTAATAAATGCAGACTGAAAAGCCCTTTTGAAAATTAAACTCAGATTTTTGGAACAACTAATTTTTTCTTTTTGGAAGAAGCAGGAATCCAGCTGAGGTTTAGTTTCCCTGTCCTCATCTTTTAATTAGTTTTCTACCTGCTCTTGGTTAATTTTCTACTTCAGAATGCTTTATGGGATGACTTGAGCAAAAGAAGTACAAACAATACATATGGAAGCCTGAAGCTCTGCCACAATTTCATTTCATTAGTGCAGGCTATGTCATAGACTGTTCAATGTTCTTTTTAATCTCTTTAGGTTAAAAACATTCTGGTTAAAGGGTAAGGCATTTTTTGCAAATAAACTGAGGTTACACTAAAGTGCAGACCATTCAAGTATGGAAAGGATATGCACAAGGTTTGTTTTGCTTACTCAGCATAATGGTTAACTGATAAGTTTTAAAAGCAGTATCCTTCCTCTTTCTACTCGGCCATGTCATTTTTCTAGATAAAATTAAGGAGAATTTTATAGATATTCATAACTTAAAATCACCTATATGCTATTTCAAGTATATGTTTTAGGTCTCTTTTTGCTTAATGTGATTTGTGATATTGGAAATGCCCAAGTTAATTTTGGCATTAATATTAGCTAAAGTCTGCTAATACAGAATGACTTTAGTGTCATTAAAGCTGCCTTTCTGACCATTACCAGCATACCTGTACTCTATGTGGGTCATATCCACATTGGCAAGTTTCCAAATTTGCTTTGATTAGAGTTGTAGAGTGGTCTCAGATGCACCAGCAGAGGCTACTGTCAGATGAAACTGAGCTGAGAGGCTCACTACAGACACTGATGGGACCTTAGTCAGAAAGACTAGAGTGGGATTACTAGGAAATAAAACCTCTCAAATGCATGAAAGTAGGGGAGGCATCAGGAGATCAACACAAACTGTTTCCCTCCCCAGTGCCACTACTGTCAACCTGGTCCCATCACTAGCTCATGTAGCCATAGCTAGATCCAAAAATGGCTTAGAAGTGTTTCTTATTACTGCTAGTTAATTCTGGTTGCTATTATTCACTATTACTACTTAATTTGTATTAGTATTTCTAATTAATATTAAGCAGTTTAGTAGTGGATCTGCCCAATTAGAGAAGGCGACCCAGATGCCAACAGGAGGAGAAATGTGGGGTTTTGAGAAAGAGAACTGAAAGAGACTTTTCAGTGTATGGATGATGGAAATTTACATCCACCTTGACTCTTACTTGTGAAAAATACAAAGGAAAGCTGAAAAACTCCTGCATTAGGTTTTCAGGTGAAGTTCTTATGGGTTCAGAGTCCTCCCCATGAAAACAACTGCACCCAGGCAGGGAGTCTCCAAGCAATAGCTATTTCATGTGGACGTTACATTCCATTTTGAACATTTAGAGACTCATTTGAAGTAACAAACAAGAACAACATCCCAGTAGATTCTTTTAAGTGTATTTGATGCCTTGGAGGCTTTCACTCCATAAAGCAGAGGCGTCGATATCTCAGGTGTCCAAAAAAAACGTGAGGTGGTAATCCATTAGTGGAAGGGAAAGTTGTGTTTAATGGCTAACCAGGGGGGAATACGACAGAAAAGAGGCCAGCATCTAACCAGAGGAAGCAGTAGATGGAATTAAAGACCTTTCATAGATGACAGCATGCTTTAATGGCTTATGTTTTCAAAATAGGAAAGTTCATTTGCTTGCTGCATTTGTGCTGATGGTTGCTATAATTGCAAGAGAAAATAGTGCTGAGTTAAAGAGTGAAAAGCTTGTTTCCAGGTATAAATATGATTGGTTCTTCTTTTTTCATAATTTCTTGATCAGCTTTTTGTCCTGCAATCTCCCACAACAAAATATATTTTATTACTACTACAGTTTTATTACAGTGAAATTGAAAATACAGAGAACCTATTGCAATGACAAGAAAAACTCACGTTTTGTATTTCAAAAACTTTAGGACAAGGCAATTCATCAAAAACCATAATCTGCTTTAAACATTACAAAGTGTTATGTCAAAATGCAATAATGACCAAGATTAAGAGCTACCGTTCTGGACAGGAAAAGGAACTCTGAACAAATTGAGGTTTCTTTTAAGGAGAGCCCAAGGCATGCCCTTCAAGAGCATTTTTTTCTTAAGTTCCATGTACTCCCCAAATTTGCAATATTTTAGAAAACCGAGCGCTCAATAGGTGTCTTTTTATTGCCAAGTATCTTTACTTATGTGGGGAAATTTCTGTAAGCCTGGGCTGGGTGCAGTGTGTGCCTTTGCCCTGAGCAGGCAGGGTGTTGAGCAGGACACTGACACTGAGCCACTCTGATCCAGGCAATGTTCAGCAGAGAGCTGGCTTCAGACAGGGGCAGCTGCAAAGTCCCTAAAACAAACACAGTAAAGGAATTTGAAATAAGGAGTTTATAAGTCCTTAGAAAATAATATGTAAATATGCAATAGCCAGTGTGAATTTGTCATAAATGCATGAAAACCAGACCAGTTGCCATCTCTGACAAGGCAGCAGGGCTGTTGGAGGGACAAAGGGGCAGAGGAGTAGAAATCAGGAGGTACAAGGTACCTTGATTTTAGGAGGATTTGAGACATGGATTTATTGTCCATGTGATGTTCTTTTAAGAACTAGGATCCATTAATTATCTTCTCAGGAAGAGACCTATAGATGATTGAAAACCTTTTTAAATTCTTAAGGATTTTGTGCTGGATGAAAGGAGGTTTCTGAGTTGGGAAGGATCTCTATTCTTTGCCAGGTGCTATTCAGTATTTTCATTAGCTGATGCATGGTCATCAGCTAATGAAATACAGATCTCTTCCCAAGAGAAGGCAGATGATGCCAGGCAAATGGGACTGGAAGTATTCTGGAGAACATGATCAGAATCCAAAACAATTTTAGTGCATTGAATAAAATGGACTGGATTCCATAGGTTTTCCATCCGTTCAAGAGAGGCAGCTAAAAAGTACAGTATGTATGAGTGTTGCTCTGTGTTTGTCTTGCAAACAATTTCAAATGTAAATCTGTGAAAGGTGTGGGAGGCCAAATCCAAGGATTTTCAAATGCTTTAGATCCTCTGTGTTCCTTCTCCTGGGCCTGGCCCTTGTCCTGCTCATTGGCTACCACAATGAAGTCTCTGAACAGAAATTAGTTGTTTTCCTGCTGTTGCTGCTCTGAAAAGAGATCAGCTTCATAATTTTGTGAGGGTTCTGGTCTGCTCTGGGATGGTAGGTACAACTGAAATATTTGCATCTTTGTCCAGCTTTTGACATTCCCTCAATCAGGAAAAATATTTGACTGTGTTGAAGAATACTTTGAGGAAGCAGATTTCTTGTCACAGTGAGTAATATCAAAATATTTGGCAAATTCTAACGGCTATGAATTAACATTGTGTATTTCACTTTCAAAACAGATTTACCTCTGATCAGGAGACTCATGGAATAGATACTGCCTTCCTTTGGGGACCTGCCTTCATGATTGCTCCTGTTCTTGAAGAGGCAAGTACTGTAATTAAAAATGCCATCATATTGGAATAAAAGAAAGGAATGGTGCTTAGGGCATTGGATGACATTCAGAACACATTTGCTCATATCTATCCCTTTCTATTCCACTTTGAAAGCTTGCAGAACACGTTTCTGAGCAGCACAGACAGTACAGAGCTTCTCAGTACTTGAAGTGGGAGGATGAAAGTGAGGGCACAGCCTTTCCCTTTTACTCCAAGTGAGGAATGGATGTAAAGAGGCTGGATGCTGCCCCTCACGTGCTCCTGTTACTGTGCTGGCAGCAGTCTCCAAGGACACACACAGAGCAGTAATTGTCGAGCTAGGAAGAAACACACAGATGTGAAAGCAAACTGGTTTCCATATTACAGCTCACCCACAGTGTTTTGGAGCTGAAGCATCTTGAGGGCTGTGGTAGGAGTTTCCCAGCATCACAGGCAAAGGCAGTCATTATGGAAACTATAATGATAATGTAAGCTGCTAACAGGACAGGTTGTAAAAAGCAGCACTTTCCTCTGCTGTGCTGGGCACAGTGCTGGGGTTATGGCTCTCTCTGCTTGGCTGGAGTGAGGATATGTTTCTCTCCTTGCCCACCACTGACTGCTGGCAGCACAAGAGAGGTATGTCTGAGCAGATCTAAGTATTTTCATGTGATTTATCCTAGTGCTGTTTGCAGTCAGCATGCTGCCGGAATATCTGATATATTTCTAGATGTTGCTTATAATCAAACATATAAACTGGACACTGTTACTCAATTTGTTTTTTAACCAACTCTTTTGTCTTTGTGAATTTAATATAAATTAAATTCTAAAACCATTCTGACCCCACTGAGGCACTTCATTCATCAGTCCTTTATCTTCAGACTCCCACAGGTTTCTAATAGCTGATGAGTAGAAAGAAGATTTCACAGAGTTTCAGACTAGCAATATGATGAAGAATGGAAAAAAACCTTCCCATGAAGAGGGAGTGACAAGCCAGGGGAGGTTTCCTGCAAAGAATTGAATAAAAGGGGACATTATAAGGATTTATAAAATGATAGGGGGTCTAGATAAGGAGTTCCTGATGTTTTTTGAAGAACTGCAGCACAAAAGGAAAGCTGCATGCCTATGGCCTGATGAGGAAAGCAGAACTTTGAAGGCAGCACTTTGCTGGGTCTTGCAGTGTGATAGCTGGCAGCCAGGGCTGTGCCAGTTGGCGGGGCAGGGGCAGAGGTGAGCTGTAAGGGCCTCACTGTGGCAGTGCAGGCCAGTAGTGCCTCTGTCAAACTGCAGCTTGGCATCTGCTTGTGTAGAGGAGATGAGTCAGGGACGACTTGACCTTCACTCCTTGAGTCCTAGGATGAGAGCAAGTGAGACGAAAAAAAAAAAAATTAGAATGGAGAACTGCCTTGCACTGGTTTGTTATTTAAGGAGTCATGAAGGTGAAGCTCATGGTATCATAGAGTCATAGAATAATTTGGGTTGGAAGGGACCTTAAAGATCATCTAGTTCCAACTCCCCTGCCATGGGCAGGGACACCTTCCACTAGGCCAAGTTGCTCAAACCTGGTCCTGAAATCGTCATGACTCACATAATGGTTACACAATTTTCCAAAGACCAGAATATTCAGGGTTGTCATAATACTGAAGAGAAAAGATGGAGAGGCGAGCATCTTGCCTTTATAGGGTTTTTCATAAATCTAAAATCCCTAAAATTTCAAGTGATAACTTTGCCTTAACTCTACTCTTCCACCTTTACTTTTCTTGCTCCACAAGGTTCCTGGGGTAGTCCTTGAGACTAATCCATAATTCTGCAAAGGGACAGACATCTATACTGAGAGTGAAAATTAATCTGTTTGTGAGAGTAAGCAACTTGTGACAAAAATGGCAGTATGTTTTGATTCCTACTGTTCCTGGAGTTATTAATACAAAGTGCCTTTAGCGTGATTTCATCCCTGCAGCGATCTGACACAACATATGCTGCAAAATGAAGTACAGTAATTGTGCAATTAGCAAAACATTTATTATTTATTATTGCTAATCTGCAACTTTAAATTGTTTCCAAGAAGAGAAGGATCTATATCCTCTGTGTGCTAGAGCTCATTCTCTGCCATTTCTGGGACAGGAATGGTGCAAGGGGCACTGAGATGTGGAAACCCCCCACTTCAGATGTGAAGCCCTGTCTTGCAAAGGCTGCCATAGCCCTCATTGGGGCTGCTCAGATATTGGAGGAGTGCACCTTGGCCAGTTACATTTGCAAGACATAGAGCTATGTACTAGAATAAAATAATCACGTAGCATTGACTCATCCCAGGCTATGGCAGTAAAACCCCTCAAATAGGATAGGCTTGTCTGTTCAGCATTATAGATTAGCCAGCACTAGTCCACTGCTCTGACAATAACTCAGCCATAATATCCAAAATTTGATGTTATTAGAATATTCAGCATACATCTCTCCATGCACAAATATAATAAAGCTAATGTAATATCAGAAATGCAAAAAAGAAAGAAGACTTTAATTTCTTTATAACAATTACAGGGAGCAAGATCTGTGACTGTATACTTCCCTGAAGCACAGTGGTTTGACTACTATACGGTATGTATTTTTAAGATTAATTTTCTTACCTTTGTTTTTTAATAATTTAAAATGGTACAATTACAGTGAAATAACTTTTCACAATCTTCAGCAGTATTTTTGCCTCAGCATCTGTATTTAAGAAAACTAGAGATAAAAAAGTCTGCATCAGGCTAGGTGGGAGAGTAAATGACACAGCTTTCAGTAACATTTCATTTTCTATTTTTGCCATGTAAAGCTCTAAGACACAGTGAACAGAATTTTCAAGAGAAGCTTAGACATGCATGAAAGTTCCAGGATTTCTTTCTTTGCCCCTCACTTTTAATTCTTGTTCTGCTACAAGAACACACATAGAGACAGAGGCAGAAACCTCAGCCACACTCATGGGAACATGCCACACACCCTCCTGAGCAGGTACTTTTGCACGTGCATCTTCTGACAGGAGGCATATTGGGAGCACAAGGTGAGGCATCCATCTGGAAGATGCTTCCAAGAGCTGCAGAACAGTCTGCTCTGTGGGACATGCCAGGACCTTCTCTTCAGGGCCCGAGTCTTGATTTTTCCAGCACCATCCTCAGGACTGCATTTCCAAAAGTGCTCTGCTGCAATCTGCAGGCTAAGCCAGCGTTGGCTTCAACTGGAGCAGTTAAGCTGATGTTAAGAGCTTTCAGAAATGTGAGTCCAGGATCATCAGGCTGTTGTTAACTCTCCTGAGTGTCCCTGGCAGTGGAGCAGGCAGAACAGATCTGCTTCCAGAGGAAATGCAGACTTACTTTTAAATAAGTTTGGTCATTTTCAGCATTTGGCTGGTATCCTCAGATGGATGTTCATACAACCCTTTCCTTTTTCTCTTTACATAAGACTCTGATGCTGAAAAATCCAGAATTTAATTCAACTCTCCTTGTGGCTCCCTCTGAGCCCCCTTGCTGGGCTGGGCACAGGGACAGTGGCTCATGTCCCTCCTTGCCCTGCCCATGTGCCTGCCCCTGGCATTGGTCATCTCCCAGTATTTGGCACTTACTTGTCATGCACATGGTGCTTATCCAAACCAAAGTTGGGTATTTGTCATAAATCATAATTATCTTTTACAGAGGGCAAGAGCAAAGCCTTCCTGTTATTTACTCTGTACATAAGTCTTGCCTACAGCTGGTTTTGAGGCATTAAACCAGAAAAGGATGATGCAGAGAACTTTATTCTGGTTGTCTACACACACACAAATTTCACTCAGTGAATGCTGTAATTACTTTTTGAAAGGGGAAGAATTGTTCTTAGAAGAGAAGAAAATCTACAGTTTACATTCCCAAATGACTATGAATCACCTTAAACTGAATTGTGACAGGCTCCATATGTATAAAAAGAGGAAGCAAGTTTCTTTTTGTTTTTGCTCAGTGTCTTGATGAGTGGGGTTTTTTTCACAGCATACAGAACAACGATACCATTTTTAAGGACTGTTTGCTATCTTTCAGTCATGATGCTTCTATCTCAGGCATATGCATAACTGCAGGGGCTAGATCCTCTTTCATGTTAAAAAGGAAACTAGAATAATGCTCCTAAAATCCGTATTTTAGTTTATTTTCTTCACTGATGGAACTGAAATGAAAATTTACCCCTTGCTCTCTTTTTCAGTGGTCTATATGTATAGTGCCTGGGTTAGTGTTTTTTTTTAACTACATTAATTTTTGTGATAGGGTCTTAAAGTGCCAAGTGCCTGGAAGAAGAACTATGCTACTGTGTCTGCCCCACTGAACAAGATCCCTCTGTACATCCGTGGAGGGTACATTCTGCCACAGCAGGCACCAGCCACAACCACTACTGAGAGGTAACATCACCCGTGTTTGTCACCAAGCAGCCAGGTGTGGGTCAGACCCACAGATAGTCAAAATGCAATCAATAGAAAGTACAGAAGAGAGACTATCTGTAGCTCCCAGCTGCCATCCCAAGTGATAACAGTATTTTTATACCACTATTCGCTCCATTTCATTAGGAGAAATTAGAGATTTCTCCTCAGAGATGACCACGTCACTGTTAGCACAGCTGACGCCTGCCTACTCCTGGCTCTGTGATTATGCTCAGAAAAGCTTTTGCACCTCTTACTGCCACACTGACCTGCTGTCATTCAAAGTAAATGTATGCAAGGGGAAATGCAAAATTCTTCTTGGGTGAATTTATCAAATGCCGTAAACAAGGTGGAAAAGCTCAAATCTTTCTTCAGGAAAAATATTTCCCTGTGCCAATGGATAATATGTTGGTCTCAAGTCTGAGCCATACTCAGAAGCTAATCTGAGTAGGAAAGAGAGAGGACTGCAGTGTGCAGCAGCCATAGTAAGGTAGTACTGGTTACCAGTTGACTCCCAGACCATCCAGTTATCACACATTAAGGCCACAAAAGAAGGGAGAGCTTGTCCATATGAGCACTCAAAATGTGGGAAATCTAGACTTCAGTGGGACAACGCAAGGCAAAGATTTTGCCATCACTTTGAGAGGTCTTTTGGTGAACACTGTTATCATTCTTCTGTCATGATCTTTTTTGTAACCTTAAAATGGGAGTTGAGTTCAGAAATTTTTGTTAAGTTACTTGGAAGGGACAAGTACAGGTTTGTACTGACACTTCCCAATGTGTTTGTCAACAGCCGCCTGAACCCATTTGGACTCATTATTGCCCTGGATGAACAAGGACAAGCTTCTGGATCTCTCTTCTGGGATGATGGTGATTCCATTGGTAAGCCTGGGCCCCCTGCTGTAAAAGCAGTACCTGCATGCAGGGCTCTCCTCAGGCCACCTTTTCAGCAGCATAATGACACTGGCTCCTGCTAGAAATAGCTGGAGAACTGACCCCAGATTGAATAGTAGAAAGGTCAATGGCAAGTTGAACATGAGCCAGCAGTGCCCTGGCAGCCAGGAGGGCCACCTGTGTCCTGGGGGTCCCAGGCACAGCATCACAGCCAGGCAAGGGAGGGGATTGTCCTGATCTGCTCTGCACTAGGACGGCCTCACCTCAAGTGCTGGGGGGAATTTTGGGCACTACAACATAAAATATAATTATTAGAGAGCATCTAAAGGAGGGCAACAAAGATGGTGAAGGACCTTGAAAAGAAGCTGTATGAGGAGCAGCTGAGGTCACTTGGTCTGTTCAGCCTGGAGGAGACTGAGGGGAGACCTCACTGCAGTTACAGCTTCCTCAAGAGGGAAGAGGAGGGGCAGGCACTGATCTGTGGTGACAGTGACAGGACACGAGGGAGTGGCCTGAGGTTGTGTCAGGGGAGGTTTAGGTTGGATCTTAGAAAAAGGTTCTTCCCCCAGAGGGTGGTTGGGCACTGGAACAGGCTCCCCAGGGCAGTGGTCACAGCACTGACAGAACTCTAGAAGTGTTTGGGCAATGCTTTCAGGCAAATGGTGTGACTCTTGGGGATGGTGCTGTGCAGGGCCAGGAGTTGGACTTGATGATCCTTGAGAGTCCTTTCTAAGTCATCTTATTCTGTGATTCTGTGAAGGTGAAAAGGTGATTGCTGTTGAAGTCAGCATTTTGATATGAGAAACCTGTGACACTGGGAGCAGTTGATCTGCTAGAGAGGACAATCTCTCACGATGTTCTTCTGAGATCAACCTAAGACTAGAGGAAGAGATTAAATAGCCCACAAATCATTTTAGCCTGACCTTAGCCACTTGCTACAATAATATGAACTGCTTATAGATTTTGCTGCCTGTTTTGATATCAATCCTCCTTGCTTTGTGTTTTGACAGATACTATTGAAAAAGAGAACTACTTCTTGGCTAAATACACATTCAGCAAAGTAAGTGGCAACATACAAGATACCTACTTACATATAGGTAGCTGTATCTTAGTGTAGCCATTGTAAGGAGCTGATGTCTAACTTTCTCTGGAAAGTTTTTTATCTTCTAGCTCAATCTATAAACCAGGTAAGCTACCTACTGCTTTCATTTACAGGCAGCTACAAAATAGTCCAACCATGATCCTGCAATTTTGTGTTTGCTTTATTGAGTATCATAGTGACACATGTCATTAATGTCACTGCTGCAATATGAATCTGAGAAAACCCATTTTATCAACTTTTTTTTTCCTTAATTGCAGCTTCTGGGGACAAGAGGCCTTTTCCTTGTGTTCCTCCTAGCGAGCACTTTTAGTTTGACGTGTGGGACAAAGCTAGATTCCTCTCTTCAGGATATTCCAGCAACCTTTTAACTTCGATCACTTGATGGTTTTGTTTTGTGGTGCAGAGAATTATGTAGTCTCAATTCTTTAGCTTGCATTTCCTTGTCTGACAGCACAGACACTGCTCCCATGGTGGGTGTCCTGTGGAGAGATCCAGCATGCTGCTGGCAGCCTGCTGTGCTGATCAGATGCTCTGTGCAGCACAGGAACAGATTAGCTCAGGGTCAATGCACTGATGCCATTCACACAGCACTCAGTTCTGTGCAGGGATGTCCTGAAAAAGACCTCTAGAAAAGCCCAACAGTAAAGGCTTCAATCAAGTAAAATACTATAAAATATATCTACCATAAGCTCATTAAATATATGATAGTAAGTTGTGGGAGTCACTGTAAAAAATCCTTACCCTACTTCAACAACCTATCTCTACAGATCTTATTTCATCTGCAATTCTAGCATTTGAAATAAGGATGTTGTATATAGACTGCATGTATGGCTTGGTCCCCAGCATCCTGAACATGAGCCAGCATGTGCCCAAGTGGCCAAGAAGGCCAAGGGCATCCTGGCCTGGATCACAAGTATGCAAGACCAAGGCAATGACTTGTACCTCTGTACTTGTCACTGATGGGGCCACACCTCAAATCCTGTGTTCAGAGAAGGGCAGTGGAGCTGGTGGAGGGTCTGGAGCACAAGTCATATGAGGAGCAGCTGAGGGAGCTGGAGTTGCTTGGCCTGGAGAAAAGGAGGTTCAGGGGAGACATTATTGCTCTCTATGACTGTGTGAATGGAGGGTGAGCCAGGTGGGGGTCAGTCTCTTCATCCAAGTAAGAAGTGATAGGACCAGAGGCCTCGGGTTACACCAAGGGAGGATTAGATTTGATATTGGGAAAAATTTCTTTGCTGACAGGGTTGTCAAACTCTGGAACAAGCTACTCAGAGAAGTGGTGAAGTCACCATCCCTGGAGGTATTTAAAAGACATGTAGATACGACGTTTAGGAGCATGGTTTAGAGGTGGACTTGGCAGTGCTGGGTTAATAGTTGAACTTGATAACCTTAAAGGTATTTTCCAGCCTAAATGATTACATGATTTTCATGCCATGTATTCCTAAAACCCCCAAAGTAACCTACAGAAAATAGTCAAAACAATAAAATGGTATTAACCCCTAATTGTGATATTGCTCTTAGAAGATCTGTCTTCCAGGAGCAAGAGCAATCCAGAGTAAGCCAATGGGCTTTATTACGTAGCCTGGTATATTTGTGAGATATTTTCCTGGAACTAATACCATATGGGTAGACTTAAATTTAATTTTAACTTATTTTGTTCTTGATTTGCCAAGAAAAAAAAAATCCTTCTTCTTCTTCAGAAAAAAAGAGTATTTAAACAGCAAAAAGGAAGAAAAATAATTTTGGTTTTCTGTAGTCTGTGTGTAGTAATTTATTGCAGGAAGGCTACAGAAAAACAATATCCAGTTTTATATTAAATTTTGAACTGTGCAAATTAGATTGTTTCTTCTCTGGCACTTCCATTTCTCATTGCTCATATTTGACTTCTGCCTGTAAATCCATGACTGAATTCCCTATATGCATTCCAATAATCTTTAATGTTGAGTTTTTATTATGTGTTTATAAAGAAAACAGTCCATCTCAAACAGCAAATTGGAGGTATGAGAAATGTATGAAGGTCTTAGTATTTGTTGCACCTTTCTATAGTCTTAAAAAATGTGGAAGAATAATTTGATCACACCTAGTTTTAGGAGAACACACAAATGTTGTTTCCTGAGAGATTTGCTGTAAGAGCTGACATCACAGAATTTGCTCTGAACCCAGCGTGGGGTGTTGCAAAAGTAACAACTACAGGATTAGACCCTTTAATTTATATTTTCATTTAAACAACTCAGAAGTGTAAAGAAGAATTCAAGACTAGGGCAGACACATCTCAGAGAATGATTCAAGCTCCTGCTCTTGGTGCTGTCTCACTGCAGTTGGCATTTTAGTTCCCTTGACATGTCCCTTCCAACATGAATAGTGACTAGGTGACCTAAGTCAAAGTGCCCCCTTACATGAAGCCCACCCGGATAGAAAAATACTTAATCCACATGTGTAAGATCCACTGTGCTTCAGGGATGAGCAGGAAGGTCCTGATCCCCAGGGATGGCAGACAAGGCAGATGTGCTCAGCCTGTACCAGGTGGGTCCATCCTAAAGGAATGGTGATGGAAGCATTGTTCAATAACATGGGAACTTCTGAAAGGATAAATTAGGCACTAAAGATAAAGATAGCCTGAAAGGAAGTTTCTCCTAAAAGTGGTCCAATATTCTGAGTGAAAATGTAGGGGGAATAAAAGTGAAGTTATAGTATCAGAGCTACATGGTAAGAACTCATGACCCTTTTTGCTCAGAGTACAGAAACCCTGGCTCCTGGCATCAGGTCAAGGGATTCATGTTGCTTTGCATTTATGGGGTTTTGAGTGATATCCATAATTCCCTCAGACAAGAAGTCAGGACCTTCCTGGGCAATTCCTTTAACTGTTAGATGCCTGGGGAGGAGAGGGTCACATCCACCCAAACCATCCTGTTGCCCTGTTCAGGGCAGGGAGTTGGACTCTCTGATCCTTCTGAGTCCTTTCCAAGTCAGTATATTCTGTGATTCTGTTTCCCCAAGACCACCTCCAGTTCTAGACCTTGGTCAGGAAAAATGGTGTCAACTGAAGAGTTCTGTCTTAGGCCTCTGAGCTCGGGTGCTGGGTTCAGCATTACATTGTGCTTCCTGGGTCTGTGTGCCACCTGAGCTGGCTCTCCTGCTTAGCCACACCTGAGACAGCAGTAAAGCACCACAGGGAGGTGCTCTGCCTAAACTGAGCCTCCCTCTGTGCTGGAGCTCAGCCAGAGGGGATAAGACACCACATGTGATACGTACCCTAAAAATTATCTGGAGGCTTTTTCAGACCTCTCCCCATTTGCTAAATAATAGCCAACATTCCTTTTTTAGGCAGTTTAAATCAGTGTTCTGGGGCTTAGCACTTATTTTTAGTGTGGATGCCTGAAATAAGCAGTCTAAGCACAGCCCTAAGTTACACATACTGTAGCTCCTGCTCCCCTCCTACAATGCACTACTGAAATAACATGAGCTAATTTATGCAAAAGGTTCCATCATGGGTTTCTCCTTGGCATATTTTTAAAAAGTCATGATTGCATAGCAATCCATCATTTCCTGAGCAGTGTAATTCATCTTTATTTCCTCAACAAATTTGATCATATAACAAATGCGATGATTCCTCTTCATTGCATGTATGGAAAATTACTGTCACTGGTGATCCAAATGAATTAGTTTAATGACTTTGTATGTCTTCTTGGTACACACCTTAAATGGGATGTATAGTAAATAAAAAGTACAACAAACAAAGCTGTATGGACATACAATGTTCCTTTAATCTCCTTAAAGCTGGAACATATATAAGAGGGATTTCTAGCAGGAGATGTGGTACATAAAATAGGGGCAAAACATCTAGCAGCTGATGTTTGTGGAAGATACTAGTGTTTTAAAGCTGTTAGTTTTGGATGTTAATTAAATCTGTCCTAAGGTCACTAATTGAATCTCTGTATCTGGATTTTGGCTTTGCATATGCCACTGTACTCTGTAATGGGTACAAGAACAAAATTTACATTGATTAAAAGTAGCAAAACATGTCTTCTTGGATGTGTTTTTCTATTCGTAATCCAATGAATGCTGTAAATGCTGTTTACTTTCTTAGTTTATAATAATATATGAAACCTTTTTTATGTACAAATTAATGTGACTTGTTTTTTTTCCGTTATGACTTCAATGTCTACATTAGAAGACATTCTGTATGTTCATTGACAAGGATGAAATCTTGTAATAGTGTGCAGCAAGTCACCTTTAAAGAGCTCTAAAGCTTTCTCTATTGCTTTTTCCAGGGAAGCCTGAAGACAGAAATAGTTAAAAATGGCTACCGTGGAGCTGACACTCTCAAGTACAACAAAATTACCATTCTTGGCCTGAAGCTGAGACCTCAAGCTGTGTCTCTGAATGGAAGATCCATCCGTGGAGATGCGGTGTCTTACGAGATGAGTGGGGTAAGACCTGAACTGAGAGGTTAAGAAAAAACTTAGGGAAAGGAGGGTAAAGAGCAGTGAAGAGAGATGAAGTCAGTGAAGCACAGGAACTGTTTCTCATCCACATCCCTTTACATTTTCAAGTATAACCAGACACCAATTCTTGATACAACTGTCTGACATTTAGGAGAGAAAGAAAAAAAAAAAGCAAGAGCTCTTTTTAGGAAACTTTAATCTTTGCTATTGTATATGCACTCTTTTACTTAATGTCTGCCACTTACACACATTTTTAAATTAATGAAATACTGGAGGGAAGATACAGGTCCACTAGCTGAGAGCACAGTTAGCAGTTTTATGGGGATTCTTACTATTCTGATAAAATGAGAAAACTTGTCAAAGTTTTTTGTGTGCTGCTGAAAAGATGTGTTGGAAGACTTTTTCTCATTATTACTTGGTGTCCAAAAATTATTTCAGTGTAATTTGCTCTAAGGAGCATCTCCCAGTCTCCCAAAGAGGTATAATTTCAGCATCTTAAAGTGCCAAGCCTCAGTGTTCCAGAGCGAAATGCATGACTTGCTTGTGCAGTGCTCCTCTGGCACCAACACAGGGACATCCAGAGGGGATGGACTGAACACCCCTAATAAACCCTAAGTGGCAGCAGCCTCTATGGTCCCAATTTTCTTTTGCACAGGAGAATAGTTAAAAGGAACAAACCCTTTTGCTTCCTTTCCTCTGGCCACTTGTCCTATATCTGTCACCAGCCACCAAGGTGAAGTGGTCATTCACACTCTGTATGAGATGTGTGCTCGCATCTCAGCACTGGTCTGCATCCAGGGAACTCCTGGTGTTAACACTGCAAAATGCCACTAAATCATCATGCAGTGAAAGATAACTGAGGCAGCAAGTAGTGGATGTCACATCCTATGTTACCCTACCCACCTGGCTTAGTGATTAAGTTTCATTTGTAACCAAACAGTGATCCCCATTATACATACCTGGTACTACCATTTTATTTTATTGAAGGAATCTGTAAAGGAATAAAATTGCTGAGAATAAATTTCTGCCTTAGAGAATTGTAAAAATTTCACTTTCAGAGACAGTGTCATAAATGAATGTAAACAGTGTTGCCTCAAGGGAAGAAATGGTTTAACAGCCTCTAAGCAAGCTGAAAGCAACATAAATGTGGCAGGCTATAGAAAACATTCCACTGAGAAAGGTACTAATCTTGAAGGTACTAATCACAGAAATACAGAAGATAACTGCAGACTAACAGCCTCACATACAAAGATCATTTAAAAAGACTAATAAGCTCGTCTCAAAAATATAATTTAAAATTTGATTTAAGAGCAAAAGATTATCTTGATGACTTAAGTTCTGCTTAATATGCTGGAGGAAAAAACCCACCAAGCTGATATTGTAGGGATTCAAAACTGCAAAAAAGTTAAATTTTCTACACCAGCTAAATATATTCCTCTCACAATTCTAAGAGATTCAGTCAAACCTCTCCCACCATTCCTTTATAGATGTTACAATGTCACTACCTATATTCCTTTCATGTTTGGCCCTCTAACAAAAAAAAAAAATTTAAAAATTTTAAAAAGAGCACTAGCAGCAGCTTGGGTTTAGATCTTGAAAATTTACTCATGTAATTAAAAAAATAAAATGCAAAGGGCAAATTTGCCACTTTCTTACAGGCTCAGTGAGATTACATTTTGTATAGTAGTTTTACAAGCAGAGATCCCACTGTTTAAAGGGCTGCAGCAGAAAATAACTTCTACCATACTGGTTTTGCTTTACAGAAAGCAAATTTACCTAATAGCAGTGCTTAAGTGCTTATTGAGCCATATTTATTTGTATATAAATAGAAACAGGTTGCTTAGTAATAAGCCACTTCTTTCTCTCTGATTCATGCAGTGCTACCCTGATCTGACATTTGCAATATCACAGAATCTTCCTATTATTAGGAGTCTGTTATCTTTTGTTTCCTCTGGAGTCTCATGCCTTAAGGAAGTGCACAGTGACTGCAGCAGGGATGTTGGCAAGGAACATCTGTTGGCCAGGCTTGTGCTGACAATGGGCATAAGGGGAAGGTTCTTTTTATCACAGTTGCATCCTCTGCTGGGAGGTGCAGAGGTTCCCAACATCCATAGCTCCCAATGTCCATGCAGTGTTGCAGTCTGGAGCAGCCTCTCTGGCTGCCTGGCAGTTTTCTGGTTAGGGTTTGGATGGGTTTGCAGTGCTTTTGTCTGGATCTTTCCCTGTATTTGAAGAACAAATTATTCAAGAAGTAGAATTCCAACTCACTAAGCAGTGGTAGAGAACTGTTTCTGATGAGAGATGAAAATATTAGACACTTTGAAGAAGTGATCTAAGTAAGCACAGGCTGTTTAATGTTAACATGAATTTGTGGGCTGGCAAAGAGGTGTGAATGGAGATTATTAATTCTGAAACCTAAAGATAAAACTGGTGAAGTACTGAAAATGGAAATTACATGAGTAGCAGAAAATTCATTAAATTTAACATTAAACAGGGAGAGAGCAGGACAGATATTGAATTTATAGTTTAATATTTATTTCATATAATTAATTAATTTTAAACTATTCCTGAATTTCTAAAATGGATGTTGAATTGGACACAGCAGTAGGAAGATGCATACTGCCATCAAGTTAGTCTCACCTACCAGATATGTTAAAGAAATCATGAAGGTTTAAACTCAAATTTCACTGCTAAATCTCTGTTTTGAACTGTTTGGGTTTTTTACATTAACATAATTTATTATTTTGTGTCTCTTTTATTCCACAGAAACTGGTTTTGCGGATTTCTGCTCCACTTACTCAAGAACTCAACATTAAGTTTTACTAGAATGGTCAGAACACACTGACCTAATTTGGCCTTCAGATATTGATCTCACTTTGATTTTAATGTAAAATAAAAAAAAAAGTCATTAAAACATTTCATATGGACCTAATGACTGATGACTGATCTTTTCTTATGTAGGATTTGTAACTCAGTATTCCTAAAATAATATTTTCAGTATTTGTTAATGAGTATTAACATAAACTGATCTGTGTTCAAAATAGCATAGAAGAAATCTTCCTGAAAATTCTGTCTCACCACAGATGGAGACAGTATTTGAAAAAGTTATCAATGGGACCATATTCTACACATCATGCACTGTGTGGATTTTTTTCAAAGCTATGGTAGGTAAAAAAAAAGGAAAAACCAATTCATTTCCATAGCCCAATACATAACCTGCCATTAATACAATATGCAATACATATAATATATAATCTAATAAATATTAATATATTATATGAAGTATTGTGTAATCATACCTCAAAAATCAGCCCATTGTCCCAGAACACAAGATCTACAACTGTAGTGATCACTTATTTTTACTATTCTGAAATGTGATTCCAACCTGGGCATGTCTTTCTCAAAGTGAGCTGGGTCTTGTGCAGGAACCTTAAGACTATTAAGAGTATTTGCTGGTAGCATTGGGGTCTGATGTGAGATACTTTTGCTCTGCACAGCACAGAGAAAGCAACTTGCATATCAGCTTTCTTGTGGGAAGAAGCTGGAGAAAATAAGATACTACAAAAAGGTGTAGCTGAAGATGGTGAGAAAGGGCTGAGGAAAAGCAGAATGTGGGCAGTGGGGTGAATGAGGATGCAAGGTGACAGATGAACTAACCATCCTTTTATTGCTGTAGAATACAGCACATGACTACAGTCCTTGCTGAGATAAACACTTGAAACTGTGCCAGTCTGAGTCTATGGACTGTGCAACTGAGGATCCTTGTGCAGAGGAATGTTAGCAGGGCTTGTGAGAGCTGAGTATTTGGGACAGAGGAGGAGAAGCTCTGTTGGAGCAGACATCATCAGCAGGCAGCCAGCCAGAGCAGTGCTTGCTGCCCAAGCCTGAGGAGCAGCAGAGCCCAGAGGATGTGGTTGCACTGTGTGTCATGGCTCTGCACCAGAGATCCCAGAGCAGGGCAGCCAGCAGGGGCTCCAGCAGCTCAGAAGATGCTGGTCCAGAGGCTGCTGGCTACGGACATTATCTTGGGTCTGCCACACTGCCAGTCATCCTCTCCTGCTGCCTGTGAGAGCCCCGTGCCTGCTCACCCTGAGCTTATTGCAGACATAAACAGGAAACTGCTGCATGGTTTGACAATGTGGGATGGATGGGGACCAGTAAAGCAGAGCAGCTCTGTGCAGAATCCAATCTCTTCTGTGTGTCTTTGCAGCAATGGCATTAAAGAGGTATCTGCTCTCAGTTTTCCTCCAAATTATGAGGATATTAATTCCTCACCATTGCAAAAGAGCAAAGAGAGAGAGCAAGAGACCAGTGTATTAGAGAAAGCAAATTTTTAAACACTCTGGCCTGGACTGGGGAACAGAATTTGGTTGGTTTATGAGCAGGTTTTTTTTTTGTTCAGTGAGTTTCTTTCTAATCAGCCTTACAGTGTGGGTAAAAACAGGATTGGGAGAGGGGAGGTGGTGAATTTGCTGTCAAATGGTGAAAAAGGAGACTCGTGTGGAAACTGGAACACAGGAATGGCTGGGGAGCAATGGAGATTTTGGAGGTGTCACCTCTGTAAAGAGCTCTTTGCTGGATAAATATGAGGAGTCAGCCAGTGCTCACAAGTTTTCTGTGAAATCAGTGACTAAGCTGGAACTTGCACATATATCTTAATAAAATAAGTGCAGAAAAATACATTCCTACCAGCATCAATATATTGTTCAAGATTGTATTACAACCTGGATTTTATTCCTTTCTTGTTATCTTGTGCCTTGTAGCTTCAGCAAACACAACAGGAAATCAGTAGTCAGTAATACATCTGCCTTGGGCTCTGATTTCACATATTTATTTTGTAAATCTAAGCAAGACAGCCCTTGGTCAGCATTTGTAATAGGGACATCTAAGAAAAATGAAGTTTGTGTGGCCCTGCGTGTATCTGGCTATTTATCCTCTCTGAGCATTGAGGTGCAGGTGTACTTTTGGATCATTTACACTTTTTTGAAGTTCTGGTTATTACCCTGTTTACTCCTTCCCCATTCCAACAATATATTTTTCCTTCTTGTGAAAAGGATAACAACTTAAACAAAAAATATTGATCGCCTATTAAAAGTGGTATGAGGCAAACCTACAGACAAATATTTTACTGTCTTTTAAGGTTAGAGTGGATTAAAGAATTAACTTCTCCAAGTGCTGGAGTGAATTATATTTATTACAGATAGAGATTTTTCAGTGAAGTGAGAACTTCTCAGGCTGGGATTTAAAAGTAGTCAGCTGCTTTCTCCATCCTTGCCTTTGTTAGCCAAAAACCGTTGAGTCCCTCAGAATCTGGAGGAGTTGAAATGTAAAGGGAAAAATCTTACTTTGCATTTCAAAACACTGGTGATTCTATGATTCTGCCTTACAAATCCATAAAGAGAACACAGAAATTCACCAGCCAAGGTACAGTGACCCCTAGGAATATGTAATTAGGCTACTCTTCTGCAGAGAAAGGAAAAATAAACATTATCCATACTATTCCATGTACACTTCTTATTTTTTGTCTAAAATGGATGATTTTATGTTTAATCTCAAATGATCCCCACTGTCCATTATTGCAAAAGGTTTATGTTGATTTTGTGGAACATGGGAAGATGGTGATAGTCTGAATCAGCTACACTGGCTGAAGTAGAACGAATTAAATGAAGGGGACATGCACAGAGGGCTCTGCTGTTCTCGGTAAGCCAGACATAGAAAATCTGTTGTGATTTAGCCTGATGAAGTATTGCATGTCTTGGAACAAAGAAGAGACAAGATGTGACTCTGCTAGAGCAAAGGAGACACTGGAGGAGATGTGGGAGCTTGTTGGAACTGAGCATGAGCTCCCAATGAAAGGTTTACTCAAAAAGGAGATAGAGCAACCTCAGATACACAGACAAGTAAAGGCAGAGATGCTATAACTCATCTGTTTGTCACACTGGTACCATCTTGTTGGAACACTCTGTCCCGTTCTTGTGTCAGAGATATGTGGAATATACTGAAATAAATAAACTGAATATACTGAAATAAAGTAAAGCCACAATATCCCCAAGGCTGCCTAAAGAATGCATGTTCTTGTGAATGCACTGAGGAGCTCAACCTGTCTCAATTGGCCAGGAGAAGGCTCAGTCCCATGAGAGTCTCAGTGTACCTACAGGGGCAGAAATGCAGTGGCAGAATCTCTTTAAATTGGCAAAGGCAAGATTTGGTGTCTGTTAAAGAAATTAGACAAATTCAAACACTGATATTTTAATTTTTGGAACAGCTTTTTGAGAACTATTGTGAATTCTCCCACAGTAGAATTTTTTTAAAAGAGAAATGGATGCTTTTCTAAAAAAATGCTCTTGCTCAGTAATTAATGAGTTTTTTGGAATTGTATCTCTAGCCTGTGTCATGCCAAGTGATCACAGCAGCCCCTCTTGGGTTCACAACTATGAATAATGAAAGGACATTTTGTAGATATTTTGCAAAACATGAAGATTTCTGCATAAGTCAATGCCTTTGGAGGTCTCCACAGATTATAAAATTATCTATAAAAAAAGAGCATAAAATGTCATTGATATTATGGGATTTTTGATAAATATTGATATGTAATATATTTTGAATATATTTGAATAACTTCTTGTGAAGGTTTTGGTAATTACTTTTTCCTGTCACCAGGTGGAACCTGAATCTACCCAAAAATCAAAGCAATTCATTGCCATTCTCATGCAGGGAGAATTTTTGTTCTGCCACTCATGTTGCCAACAAGCCTGCAAAAAAGATGAAAAATATCACTAGGTCTAGAGTGTGCATGAGGCAGACAACAAATCTCGCAGAGCAGAGCTGGTGCCTGGCTCTGGGGAGGAGCAGTGACCCTGGCCCTCACCCCCTGCCCAGGGGCAGAAGCCATGCAGCTGCTGTGAGGCACAGGAAGGTGAGTGTGACATCCATGAATGCCAGCTTCCCTTGCAGCCTGGGGTAATGTGGATCCCACCAGGGGTGCATATAGGAGCAGTCAGATGTCAGGGCTCAGCATCATCCCACAAGCCAGAATGTAACTTCTCCCAGGATGCCTCCCAGTGCAGGGCCCACCAGGATCCATGGCCTGGGCTGGAGGTGGCACCTTGGCTTCCCTGCTCCTGGCTCCACGGGGGACGTCTCTGGAGCTCAGCAGTGACCCTTTGAGACCTTGGCTAGAGACTCTGTGCTCACTGCCAATGCATAAAATGCAAATACTGCTATGGAGCATTACGAAATGAAGGTGAGATGAACCTACTGGGCTCCGAGGTAAGGAGACTGCCAGGGCTTTCTCTTGGCACATTTCCATCTGAAGAGGGAAATAAAGCTGCCAGAGGATGTGCCAGCAAATGTGGGATCTTCTCTAGGGACTAACAAACTATAGGGATTAAAACTAGCACAGATTCAGATTGCTGCTTATTGCTTATTGCATTGCTCAAGCAATGCTCCCAGGTCATGCCACAGATCTGGCAGCCACTCCCCATGGTTACCAAGTCATCCTACAAGTATTGAAAAAAAAAAAAAAGCAGTAGAGCATTCTGGTGTCCTCTCCTCTTAGTCACACAATGAACTGAGCGAGCCCTGTGAATTTTAGGAAGACAGCACAGTTCCAAATACCAGGGTTGGTGTTCCCCAAACACTCCTGTGTGCTGTCCTGACTGCTAGGCTCAGGGCACAGTGAAAGCCATGAAGGAGGGAGGGCAGGAAAATGCCCTTTCCTGGGAGCAATGCAGTCAGCTGGAGAAGCCCTGAGAGTGCAGAGGCAGAGAGAAATGCATGGATAGCAGGAGCAGAGCCTTGGAGCTATTCTGAGCAGCTCCAGGCCTGAGACAGATGGTGAGGCTTTTTGAAGTGACCCAGAAGGATTATGTAGACACTCTCTAAAGATTGTTTTAGAGTTTTACCACAGAGAAAGACCCAAATGGGGAAAAATCCAAAAGTAATGAGAGTTGTGTGTCCTTTCTGTTCACTGAACTTTGCTTGGGAAGTTGCTGAGTTGTAGCTTGTGCTCAAATATGATGGTGCTTCAGGGATGTACCAAAAACATTTTGGGGTGCGATTTGTAAAGCAGTTTCCTGCTAAGTTTTCTGCTTTATCCACTCCTTCTTGGTTCAGGCAATTTCACTTGATAGCAGCCCTTGCTCCTGTTTTGGTGAGACCAAATCCAGTGCTTGTGGGATACAATGAAATCCTTCCAGTCTTTTGCCAATAGCTCAGGACCACGCTGCTTCCTCCTGCCTTTTCCCTCCCTCTCCTCCACACAACCACATGTATGGAGGGGAGGTAATGGGGGTGTGTAGAAATTAAATGTGCTGCTGATCTCAAACTCCTGCAGATACAGGGATTATTTGGAAATCAAAGAACTGCCCTCTTAGCTGGAAAAGTGCTGTGAAATACAATCCATTTCTCACTTATCAAACAAGATTGCAAAGACACGCCGAGCTTGGTGTTTTGGGAAAATGCTGAAACTCACATCTGGGAGATGGCTCACATCAGGCAACCTGCTCAAAATTTTACATTTTCTGTTCTTTGGCCCTGCTTTTACTTCACGCTGTCCCTACAGATCTCAGTCTTAGTTGATCTTCCATGGTCATGAATGATTAGACTACATTGTGTCTGCCAAGTGAGATGTTCACTTAACAGGACATCTGTGGATGTTGAATGACCACTACTAAAACTGTTGTGAGAAATACTCTCTCAGTTGCTAGTTGCCTTCTCCACATCCTCTCTTTATCAACAGAAGATAGTGGATGATGAAGTTCTTCTCAGTTCTGCTGTGGTTTCCCATTTTAGGTCTGTGTGAACTTTTTCCTTTAAATGTTTGTCCCAGTATTTTCTCCAAGCAGTAATAATGCCATTTTGGAGCATTTTCCCTCTGTATCAAGAGTTGAGATCATAGATTTGTATGATCATACTCCTTTGGTAGACCACGATGCCATGATTGCTTTCCAATCATCCATTAAAGGTCTCTAAACTCCTAGTATAATAATAAAATTAAATTTAAAAAAAGTTAGGCTCAGATAAAAGATAGACATTTCAGTATGAATTCAGAGGAAGCAAAAAGGAAAGAAACACTTTTCTCTGCTTTTTGAAAGGGTGTTGATCAGTTTTTTTCACCACCTGATTATGCTTTCTGAAGAATAACTCTGAGAAAGCTGAGATAAAAAGCATGGTAATTACAGGATCTATATATATGCATATGTACATACATATATATATACATATATATAAAACGTCACACAATAATTTTGAAGATACAAGCAATGTTCCTCTCTTTTTCCTTCCATAGGCAAAGTCTGATGGGGAAGCTGTTCTGAGCCACTGCCAAGTTGGAAAAGACAAAAGAGCAGTTCCATAATACTGAAGTGTTTCCAGATTAAGCAGCTGGAAGTACTGTACTCAATGACAGAAAATAAACAATTCTTTCAGTAACACAGAAAAGAAAATAATATAGTGCACAAACTATGCAATATTTCATTATTTCTTAATTTGTTTCATGTGATCGTAGAGGTTGAGAGGTTAGAAAAGGAGAAGGTGTTTGAGAAACTCTAACTTAAAATGTCTGGAATTTTTAGGCAGCTGGAAAGCAATGGAAGTGAAAACAGCATTTCCAGTGAGATGCCAAGAGTCTGTTTGCCTGTCTGACACAGACACTTCCTGCCTTTTAGCACCTAAGGGAAATTTCAAACCATGAAGCAGCAATTTAAAGGTGACTGTTATGACTTCAAGAGTTCTTTTGTATGTGGATAAACCTCTTCTCTGTACATTTACCAGGCAATAGTATTTTTGTGTGTTATAAGTCTTTCTTTGTTTCTTTCTTTCCTTCTTTCTTTTTTTTTTCTCTTTCTTTCTTTCTTTCTTTCTTTCTTTCTTTCTTTCTTTCTTTCTTTCTTTCTTTCTTTCTTTCTTTCTTTCTTTCTTTCTTTCTTTCTTTCTTTCTTTCTTTCTTTCTTTCTTTCTTTCTTTCTTTCTTTCTTTCTTTCTTTCTTTCTTTCTCTCTTTCTCTCTCTCTTTCTTTCATTCTTTCTTTCTCTCTTTCTCTTTCCTTCAGTGCCTTCCTTCCTTCCGTGCCTTTCTTTCTTCCTCACTTGAGGATACCCATTTGAGTTCTGTTTTGAAAAAGGAGCTATTTATATATTCATAAAATAATGTGCACATTGAATGTTCATGTCAAGCTGGCAATAAATATGGAATAACAAGATGTTTGATGAAAGATTATATAGGAGAGTATGAAACCACTGTTATATAAAATATTTGTATACATTCTTGTTTTTAATTTGTCTGAGGACTCAATTTCATATTTTGGTGCATAGAATTACTACTGGCTTTTCTGCAAGTAGTGTATATGACAAAGGTTCCCCTATGAGAGCATTTTAGTTCAGATAAGGAGCCAGTTTTTGAGGTGAACCTCCTGGCTGTCTCCACTTCCTGCACTTGGGTCTAGGGGTACGTGAAGTGAATCTTTGTCACATGAGCTAAACTAAGACAGTATGAAATACACCCCAGCCATCAAGGAGCATCCATGCTGTATGGAAGTAAATCACCCATGGGGTTGCTGTGGGGGCTTCAGCACCTGGCCTTTCCCAGTACTTTGATCCTATTGGACTGTGTTACTTTCTAAATTAGACAAGTCAAATTTAGTCCAGCAGTTCAGCTAAATAGTCTGAAAATTGTTTGAAGCATTCCCTAAAGATTAATAGAACTTGTGAAAAGAGAGAAAGAAATCAGAAAAAAAAAAAAAAGTAGAGAAATTTGGGCTTTTTATTTTTGTTTGAGCTAATCCTTATACATACATGCTGTATCTTTTTCCCCTGCAAAACCTCCTTAACAGAAATTTGAAAAACTTTCAGTCTAACATCTGAAGGGACAATGTGAATCCAGCACTCCCAGCAAAATGTTAAAATACTCCTAGTGCTCCCCTTTCTGCATTATAAGTTTAGACTGTTACTGGTAATTTTTATGGGACAATGAATCAACCCTCAAATTCCTAATGTTACATCTATAATACTGTTGTGATACTTTGTTTTGAGGTGCAGAGGTTAGATCAGCAATTACTGAAATGTTGCTTTATGAAAAAAAGTAGTATGCTTTTAAATGTGACTTCAGTTTTTATTTAATGGTACTCACTGACTTGGCAAATATTCTCTACTGTACACATTATGATTGCTTCAGATATTCTTTAATAGCCTTTTGTTCTGCAGTACTCAGTTTCCAAGCAGAGTGGTTTCTCTCTCACTTTTGTCTACTTTGCTGTTATTCCTCCAGATCACACCCTTTAATTGTTACTCTTGTGAGGAAGGACAATTGTTGATTATTTGGCTTTGTGTTTTTAATAGAGTCATTATTAAGCTTAATAAGCATATCTTCTGCTGAACCTTAAAAAGCAATAATTATCTTATTATAAGTAGATCTCACAATCCACCCCTAAACTGCAAATGTTTTCTTTGTAGTTTCTTCTTTTCCACCTCTAGAAAACAGGAGCTAACTTAGAGAGTGTATGAATTTTATATTCCCTGGAGTTGCTATTATAACTGACACAATTACAATGAGTTTTATGTGCTAGTTCCTATGCAACCAATGCTTGCATATGTTTAACAAGTCAAACCTATTACAGTTCCTTTTCTTAATGCTATTTGTTTTATACCATTTATGACTACAAATTGCTATAAAATTATTGCTACATTCTCTGCTTTCTTTGGTCTTCCTGAGCACAGGAAATAAAAGAGATGGAATGAGATTCTTCCAGTTTAAATGTAGTACCTGTAGCTCAGACTTGGACATGAGCAGGGGTGCCCCCTGCCACCAGTGACAACAGCACCTCCAGAGTGCATCACCCACACCAAAGCATGTCCTACATGTGACAGGGTCTACCCAGCCTGGATTCCACTGCTGGCATTTGCTAGGTCTCACTGATCACAGCAGGAGCCTAGACACCCATCCCCACACGCACACCTACTCTGTAGACTTTAATACCAGGTAAGATTTCCATCCAAGGGATTTCAACTGATTTTAAATTGCAGCTATTCAGGTCATCAGGCAGCATATTGGAGCTGAATAGCAAATCTCACTGTGAAATTTTTTCCCCTAGATGAATCCCCAAGAAAGTATAGGAGGGAAGGCTCCTTCTTGAGATGGTCCTTTGGTTCCCAGGAACTGATGCCCAGAAGACCTCAGGCAAGCCAGTTTGTATAGCAGGTGAAAGGCCTACATCTTCCATAAACTGTCCTTCAACATGAAATGCATTTTGCTGCAGAAAAATAATGTGAACTAAAACACTGCAAAAGCAATCACAAGGATAAAGTAGTTTATGCTATTCCCACTATAACCTATAAAGGTTTTGTCAACAGATTGGAAGGGACACAATAATTTTGTGTGAGCATGAACTTAAGAAAAGTTAAAATGGGCTGTGGTTTTCCTATTAGCATTGTTCAGAATAGCACAGCTGGTCACTAAGCATTAGTTTCAGAGCTTTTCCTCCTTCCCATTCAAACTGTAGTTCTTTCAAGCCTGGCCTGGCTGGGGGAACTTACCACAGAATCCCTTAGACTAGTTTTAGAGACATCTCTGGTTTTTTGGATCACTTTGAAATGGAGTTTTTAAATAAAATTGATCTGAAGAAGAAGTGAAGAGCAAGGCTAATAGTTTAAGCATTCAGTTTGGGAAATATTTGCATCCAGTATGTATGACAGCAATGCCCATCTAACTGGTGGCTCAGCTAAGTGATGTATAGTAGCACTGCAGGGTTCTATTAAAGGTTATCTTGTGGGATAACTGGTTCCTTAATCTTACTCTGACAACCAGACAAAAATAGGCAAGTGATCAGTCTTACTGATGTTGCCTAACAGTTTTGCTCTTTTTCTGTTGCTTCAGTACTGCAGCAAATGCTACAGACAAGAAAAGCTGGATGTTCAAACTGTGTAGCTGAAGCTGTAAGAAAAACAAGGAATGAAAACAATTTCTTACAAAGAGAGTCCACAAAAAAAAAACCAAACCAACAAAAAACCAAAAAACCCACAAACCCCAAAACCCTCAAAACCTCACCACAATCTGAAGCATTATTTTTACAAGCATGTTTTTGCTGTTTGTTCTATTACATGCAAGTACTAGGATGCATTAACTTCTAGACTTTATTTCTGCTCAGGTAAGCTATTCAGGGACCAGTGGGCCTTCCTTGGAAGTTGCAGGCTGTGGTGTAGGGCACAACCCACTCTGAGCACCTGTGGAACAGTGGGATTAACTGACTACAACAGACAACATGTCAGGCCTTAACACATTTACATTTCATAGGTATTTTGTAATATTGGCAATATTTCTGTTAAAATTAGCTAAGTTAGAGGGACGGGAAATGCCTGGACAATCCTACAAATCTACAGTAAATTGCTGAAGTAGGAAGAGTTGACAAAAATAATCCCAAGGAGCGACTGAATTTATCTTTAAGAGATAGTATTTGAGGATCCTTCTTTCTGTGGCAACGACTTTACCACGTTCCTGCACATCACTGAACCTTCCCTAAGAGCTGAAACACCCCAAGTGAAATAATGCAGCAAAAAAGGGAGCAGCCTGCAGCCGAGAGCGCCGAGCAGCCGCGATGCCGATCGAGGCAGGGTGGAGCATCCTGCAGGCAGCAAACACAGCTGGCGAGGACCAGCGGCAGCAGCACAGCTGGCAGCAACACAGCTGGCAGCAGCACAGCTGGCAGCAGCACAGCTGGCAGGAGCAGCTGCGAGCCAGCCCAGCGGCCAGGGGTGCTGAGCAGCAGAGTGCAGCTGCAAACTTCAGCTCAGAGCACAGGGCCTTTCTGGCTGCTCTGAGCCGGCAGAGTGGTGACACGGTAAACTCGTGCAGCACCAGCCAGGCTCTGTCTTTTGGGACAGAAAATCGATTCCTGACTAGGTGGATTATATGATAAAAGGGGGATGATTAAAAGAGGAGCAGACTGCAGCCAGTATGTTCTGAGGAAGGGTTGTTTTCCTTGCTGTAAATTGTATTGCAGCCAATCCCTTTAAAGTTTTTATTATTTAAACTCGTGTACAAAATATTGTTTGTCAATGGGGAAACATTTTCCTGATTGAGGTGCATTGATTTAATTCTCCTGAGACACTCAGATTCCTGTTCTGTATTTCCTAAGGCCTCCTGAAAGCAGTACCTGCTGCTTGTGGCCAGTCTGTGCTTGGGGACAGGGCTACAACTCATCTGCTGTTTAAACTGTTTAAAGCTGCTATCCATCTTGTCTCCAATTTTGTGTTCAACATGCTGCTCTCTAAAACAGGGCTTTGTATATAAAGTGAATGATCCATATATGATCCATTTCTTTGCATCTTATAGGCATGTGCTTGCATTGAACTACACTGCACCATTATTCCAGGGAACCTATTTTACCATGAAATTCCAATCACATGATCGACCTACTTCTTTTCCTAATAGTGGTCTCCATTATGTTTTATCTGTGAAGTTTCCCAGTAAAGGATAAATACATTGAATAGAACTGATCCTGAAACATGCCATTATAGATGCTCTCTAGAATTACTTTCTGAATCATATTCTTTTTAGCATGTGCAGCATTCATTTTGTATAGTGCTAATTTTTAATCAACATATCATTTGGTGAGAAATTACATCAAATCCTTTAGTAAAATCTAGATGTATTACATTGCATTGTCTCCATTCACAGATTTTATCAATAGAAGTAATTATCCGGCATTATTTGTTTTCTGTGTGCTCTCTGTTGATCATCCTCTGCAGTTATCTTTAAAATACACATGTGGAACCTTAGCCTAATTTAATCTCTTTGAGGCAGGAACAATTTCAGTGTTAGGACAGTGCAGAGCACAAAGGGAATTCAGAGAACTATAAATAATAACTGTGTGCCAACTATTCTTCATCTCTCTGCTGTGATTTAGTTGTTTCACATTTATTGCATTACTTTGGTCAGAACAGAATTTGAAGTACTGAGTCCAGAAGTACCAAAGTCCCTACAAGTTACATCTAGAAGCGTCCAAATTATCAGATTTTCCCTTTAAGAAGAATTTTAAAGCCTATGTTAGAAGGTCACACTTCTTAAATAGAACATATATACTCACCAACACTTGGAATAGAGAGAGAATTAAAATTTTTCTGCAGATAGTAGTAGTAGGTAGTTGTTATGTGTACAATGATGTATTTGTGAGCCTCACAGAATGGTGCAGTGCAGAGGAGCATGGTCATGGTGTGATAACAGAGACATTGCAAATGGGAGTAGAGGTTGCCAAGTGTAAGATCAGGGGTGAAAAGAGAGCTTGGGATGTCCTCCTACAGGGGACCCCAGTGCTGTAAAGAGGTCACCAGTGGTTGGTAAGGAAGTGCAGTTTGGGAGCTGGACAAAGCCAAAAGTGCTGAAAGAGCAAAGCTCACCATGTACAGTAAATTTGAATATAAAATGGAGTTGCAGGGCAAAGAGGCAGGAGCTTGCAGGACCAGTCCTGAAAAACTGCCCCAAGTGAGGGTTCTCATAGTAGGGAGTAAGAAACCATCAACATCATACACCTCCTTCCAGCAAAGAAGGAACTCCATCATGAGCACCACACTTGCCCTGGCAAAGGGCACGAGGTGCTGATGGCTTGCTGCAGCCCTCTTTTGCTCAGGAAGTACTGGTGCCATCAAATACAGGACCAAACGTGACAGCCCATGGGAGAGCCCAACAGCAGAGCCCAAGAGCAGAGCTAGAAAGGAAGGAAGGTTTTGTACAACAGTTTTGGCTCCATTATTAATGTCATTCTGAATTGATCAGATAACTTGTACTGTAGCAGGAAATATTATTGTGACTAGACTAATCTTAGTAACTATCTGTTGTATTGCAATTAGTATTAAGATATTCATTACACTAATAGTGAATTCTTGTCTTCCATATAAGGTGCTTTCTTTCCTGACCATAACGTGATTTTGAATGCAACATTGGTCTCAGAATTCACTTCCATGTAATAACAATTGTATGGAGCAGTGGAAACATAAAAAATCATTGCATCATAGTTTAATCCTATTAATTTTAAAATTGATTCTAAGGAAGTAGTTTTTAGAAGATAGAATTTTTTTCTGTAGTCATAATTCCATATATTTAGATAGATAACTTCTGCAATTCTAAAGTCTGCAGCAATAATGTTGCTTATACAATTGAAGCTGTCCTTTTAAATTTTTTTTTTACATATCTGATCTATTCCTCAATCTGACAACTAGATCATGAAAGTATTTCTTTCTCTGTTACTGGAAATATACATTCCACTGACATCAAAAATGAAAGAGGACATGAGCAGTTAAAATCTGAACAATTCTGCAGCTCTAAAATAAGATATTTATGTTTCAAAGGCATTTCTCTGCAAAGAGGAAGGGGCATTTTGAAATGTTTTAAACATCAAAAAATGAGAGTTAAATAAGACTATATAATCTATTTGTTTGTATATAAACTTTTTTCATTTGCATTGCAGATGGAATTTTTCAGAGAGCATACTGGGAGAAAAAGCCTTTGATGGAGAAATGATATGTGTTTATATTTGCATTTCTCACCCTATTTGCCTTCCTTTACTACAAAAGAAGATTCAATTTAATTAATTCGATTTCTATAGCAAATGCCTGTAAGAAACTTATTTTGGAAAGCAACTATAAAAGGAACAGCCTATTTTAAGAGAGCTTTACAAAGATAAACTAAAATGGTAATATTGGAAATTCAGTTTCAGACAATATCAAGAATGAGGCAATTGTAAAGGGCAAAGAATCACTGTGCAGTGAAATATATATCTGAGTTTTGGAGAGCAATGCAAAATAGATTCCTGTGAGGCGCTTTTTAGGAACACCAAGGGCTGTGGGGAAGACATGAGTCAATGGTGCAGAAGATGGTTGTGGCTTGACTTCTGCAACCTGAGAGACTCTTTTTCTATGTCAAGTTCACAGGCTGTTTGTCAAGCTGTGCCAAGGGTGATATTAAGACCTACACGACATTCTGCCTATGATTTGGACGTCTGAAAGAAACAAAAATTAATGGTTTGTTAAAAAACCCCCAAATTTAGCTAATTTTTGTAAAGTGATGTTTGTTGCTTTATCACATTATGTTGTGCTGTGAAAAACTATCATCAGACACCAAAATAAACCCTGATCAAGTGTGAGACAATAATCAATAAAGACACTTATCACATGGCTGTGTTGAGAAAGGCCATGTCAGGCCAACAGGAGCATTGTGGGTTTCACTGCAGACCAATGCACTGGCCTGCACTTGGTGTGGGTGCACCCAGACATGGGTAAAGGAGAGGGGCTGAGGGGGGCTGAGGGGATGGACAGCAGCTCTGCAGCAAAGCCCTGGGCAGACAACAAACTGAACATGAATGAGCAGAGGTCACCCCAGTGCTGTGAAGGTTAACAACACCTGGGGCTGTGGCAGCAGAGCCAGCAGGGATTTTTCCCCCAGGTCACATCTTTGAATTGCATTGGGACCCCTGCTATAAAGACATTCAATTGCAGAGACACGTAATGCAAGATCATTAAGATGATTAGAGAGCTGATGATTAGATCATAATGAGCAAGAAGAGCAGAGGGAACTCTCCTTGTGTAGCCTGGAGATGAGAAGGATGAGGAGTGTAACTGCTGCACTCTGTTACCTGAGTGGGACTCTCTGATGACACCTGGGAGTGTTGCCTTGGAGGTGCACAACAGAAAGGACAAAAGGCAACAGTCACAATCGGCAGAAAAGGAAAACCCAGCTGGATATAGGGCAAATTTTTATAAGTGTTTAGATGTTGGAAAGGGGGAGCTGGTGAAGTTGCAAAATGCCAGCCTTAAGGAGTTTTAAACCTCAGCTGAACAAGACCCTGAGCAATCCTGAGCAAAGTGAAGTGAGCTTTGACAAGGGCCATGCTCAGAGCTCTGACAGTGGCCATGCTCAGAGCTTTGACAATGGCATGCTCAGAGTTTTGACTGGCCATGCTCAGAGTTTTGTCTGGCCATGCTCAGAGCTTTGACTGGCCATGCTCAGAGCTTTGACTGGCCATGCTCAGAGCTTTGACAGTGGCCATGCTCAGAGCAGGAGGACTAGGTGAAACACGGAGGTCACTTTCAACTTCACCATTCCTTGATAAAACCCAGCAGGTTTCCATGCTTTGGATAATGTGAAACAGTGCTTTCCCTGCTGAGTTAGCTGCCATGTCAAGATGGCCTCATGATGTACTAAGGTTCATGTTTGATTTACAGTTTGACAAACATCTACAGCAAAAAGTAAAATGAAAGCTATTTTTAAAAGCTGGATAAAAACTAACCTTTAGATAATAATGAATAACTAATTTTCATAATTATGATTTTCTACCTCAAAGGACTGTTAAGCCTAGAGATGCTAGAATCATAGAATACTAGGTAGAACATGTTTTTAATTTGAAAAGGGATGATAAAGTTGGTTTTGAAGCACGACTCCTGAACTTTCCTTGCCATACTAAGTTTCTCCAGTGAGTGGTTTCTCAGCCAATGCTAAGCCAAGGCAAAGGTTCATCTTGCAGAAGGAAAATTCAAGATTACTGATGAAGCTGCAAAAAGAAGCTGAGCTCTCACTATAGCTGAGAGTGACCCTTTCTGACATACAGTGAGTGATAGAGTTCTTGGCATCTAAGTGGCACTTACTACCAGCTACCAGGTAGCAGAGAGTTTTATTCTGTATTGAATTAGGACTGGTTGTTGGATTTAGGCATGCTGCAAGACTAAAACTGGACTGAGTGTTAGGATTAGCATTATAATATAGTATAATAATAATATTGTAGTGTAGTATTATGTAGAATTAGCAATTGTGTATAGGGAGTTTATCCCTGTAATAGGAGCCCAAATTTGTTCTTTATATAGCTAAATGCTGAAGAATGCATAATATTTTCCCAAAGGTTTTTTAAAAGTAGAAAACTTCAACAATAAAAGATTTTTTTTCCTTTCAAAGGTTTGTAATGCTTTTTGGGAGATACACAAACTGGGCCCAAAATATATCTTGCAGTCAAATTTCTTCTAAAATTACTATATATCCCAATATGTTAATTATATCACTATGAAAAGATACACCAAAACTGTAAATAATTAAGGACCTGAAGTTAATATTTAAAGTGTAATATTAATTTGTACTGAATTAGCTGTTAAATTCAAGAGGGTTAATTAGTTCCTTGATCATTTCAGTTCTCTTGAGTTCCTATAAGGATGAATTTGGCCTAGGTTGTTTAAAATACAATATGTTTAAGAATCATTCTAATACTTCTCTTAATCTTGCAAATTAATGTTAATTTACCATTTTAAAAATAACTAAACTATCTAATTTAATTTTTTGTGTGTTTATAGGTAAATTTTAAATCAAACATATAAATATGAAACAGGGAATCACTATTCAAATAAAATATATTTTTCATATTTCAAGCAGTTTTGTGTTTATCTCTGAAGCATATTCAGAATTCCAATCCATGTGACAGTTTTAAAATTGGCCATTTACTTTTTCTTTAAATTTGTTTTAGAATTCTTTGGTGGTTTGTTTCCCTTTTACTTGTTTTTCCCTACCAGAAAAAAATATTGAAGTATTTATGAAGTTACTTTCTCAGCTGGGACAAATGCTGGTTGTGCATTGGCAGCAAGCCAGCATCTTTTTTGCAGAATAACTTGAAGACAACTGTGCTATGGTTACCTAAATAGTGGAATAATTTTTATAGAATTCTTGCTTCTGTGGCTCTGGAAAGTATGCTGCTGGTATCTGGCAACTGCCCCAAACTAATTAGTTCTTTATTTTTGAAGATGAATGTTTATTTCACAGTCGAATAAATAATGTGTGTGAAGTCATTTTAGGAAAACAAATACTGTTTCTATCAGGATGCAAAACCCTTCTGAAAAAAAGAGGAAATGAAAGGTCCTCACTTACCATAGATACAGAATTAGAAGTCCTGACAGTCATTAACACAGCTCAGTCCATGGTGCTGATACATTTTGATTTTTCACGTTCTTTTAAGTAACAGAATCTAATTTACCTCCTATTTGAGAAATATTGTGCTATCTTTAGTAGTAGTTTAAAGCTGAAAATAAGTAATGGATCAGTTCTCATTTGAATAATTTGTGGATATGAGTAAATACATTGAGAGAGCAGAATGTGACATGAGAAAATGGCAATATTGTACTTCTCACGCAGGCAAAGCAGTGGTGCAATGAACCCTCCAAGCTCACCAAATGTTAAGTGTGAGCTTTACACCTCACTTAAGAGGCAGACAGCTGCTGCCCAACAACACAGTTATGAATCCAAACATATGGTTAAATGCATTCCTGCATTAGTGCCACAGTTGTTCTGGAAGATAGTCAAACTCATTACATTATTTGGGCTGGAAATTTTCAGCCTCATTAAAACCCTAATTGCTTGAATGTTGCCATGAAATGAGAAAAATCTGATGGACAGCGTTCCCAAAAGAAAATCCACTGTTTGTTTAAGGTATTTTAATTGAACGGAAAATATTATAAAATTAAAATTCATGAGTGAGAAAATACATGAGGATAAAAAAAGAAGAAATATTCTTACAAAATTCACTTTTCTATCTGCAGTTCTTTTCTGTTTTCATGAAAGGAAAAGAAGCAACTCTCTGAAGTTCTTCCACTCCAGATATTTTAGTGACTTGCTAAATGTCAGTACTATAAGTCACACTGCCTTTTTGATAGTTCATTAATAACGCAAAATTAACCTATATCATAAATTAGTGTTTGGTAACTAGGATGGCAACTGTCATTATAAAATGCAATCAAAATAAATGCTGTAAAGTTGGAAAATTAAATTCATAGTTATAAATGAGTCATGAGTGATTAAAATCAGCTTCACTGAGAGTTTGTAGAGTCACTTTGGAGCTTGCTTCTGGTAAATTGGAAGAAAAAGAAGATGATGTCCTGCAGTAATTGTAATTCTCTGAAATATGTTGTTTACAAGGACCTCCCTTTTGCAGAGATCTCCAGCTGTGTAGGAAATAGCCAGGTCCACTAAGGAGCGGAGCAACCCAGACCAGTGCACAGCTCCTCCTCTGAGAGAAACCTGGTGTTTGCATGCTGGAAGAAAACTATGGGCTCTGTAGAACCCAACCATACTGAGCAGCTCACAAAATTGCATTTTATCCAAAATGATGAGCGTTCTTTGAGTAACTGAAGAAAAAGCCCCTACTGCTAGAGGCCTTCCCTGGAGGTGAAAGCCAAAATGATTGAATGGATTAAAGTCTGCTTTGTCAGACTGAGCACATGACCTTGAAGTTCCTGTCAAGGACTAATGATTGATAATTATGGGAGTGAAGGTGTTTAATGATATTCCTATTATTTCAGTTATTGCGGCTTGAGTCCTTGTAGGAGGAGGCATAAAATCAATTGCGGAAGCCAAATCAACATCACAGATGGTACTGGTAAAATCTGTTACCCACTCAGAAAGTCTTTCAGCTGGGAAACAGAATATTTCATATCCTCACACAATTTCACAAATCTTTCCAGACACAATTCCTCCTTTTTCCAGAACCCAGACCATAGGAACCCATTATGTTGGAGAGGCTTATGTTTCTGGTTCTGCGTCTAACAGAGAGTTATCAAATATGACAGAGAGTCCTAAGGAGCCATAAGTTATTCCTCTCTGAAAATAGAACCATGATCTCTTTTTGCCCAAAGGGCATTTGTCAGTTTCTTCCACAAAACAAGTATAATCTTGGGGAAAAAAAAAAAAAATCAAGAAGTCAATAAAGTAAATCACACACAGCCTTCAAAATTAATTTGGGACAGAGCTTCACTGTAAGCCTGATGCATGGAAAATAGTACATGGAGGCACCTGGCAACATGCTGGGATTTCACTGATCTTTGAAGGAATACAGAAACACCCACTACTTTTTTTTTTAAATGGGGAAGACATAGAAATGGCATGGGCACATATGGTGACAAGTTTTTTGAAATTCCACTATCTTGGCTTACACTGAGAAACCCGTGAAAGAAAGTGTTAGAAAGCAATTGACAGAAAAGTTTGGGTTTGCTTCTTGCTGGCTAATTAGAATATGTAGTGTTACCCTGACACCACAGGGATCCTTCTGGGAAATGAATTGATAAGTGAACCTGATATATCATCCAGAATATTTATTTATGTGAGTTCAATTGTGTGACTATTGACAAGCAGTGGATCCAACACTTACCCAGATTAGTTGAGGTCCTCCTTCTCACCACGTACACATTTGTCTGAATATTTACAGGTAGGTAATAGATAAGCAATTGGTGCTTCCTCATGAAATCAGTGTTACAGTCTACTCACAAAGACTAAATTTGTGTCCATTTTGGCAGAATTACTGATTTCTCCCATGCCTAAAACAGTGTGACCCAGTATCTCCCTGATATTATCAGGAAACACATGAAATCACGTGCATGAGCACTGGAGCCTCCACCCAGGTGATGGAGGAGGATGTAGCAGTTTGGGCATTGTTGTTGTTGAGTTCAGAAATGCTGTAATGACCTTTTTACTAAAAGAACTGAGTTTGACTTTAGTTGCCATGAAGTAAAATAGCTGGATAACATACCTTTAAATTGTAGAGGCTACGTGCTAATTTATTCTGCATTAGCCAAATTCACAAAGCAGCTGTTACATATGAAAACTTGGCCTCTCAAGATGTATTGCTAATGGTGGCATTGATTTTATGAATATTCTGGAAGCATGCTGAGGCGAAAGATATGGGTTGAGACTAGGCAGAGAAAGAAACTGTGAAATACATTATTCCTACAGGATTTCTAACAAACAAGTATTTTCTGCAAATCAGCTGATTTTTCTTAGGAAGGCCTATAAGTGATTGGGCATGGAAGGGAAGGAAAAAATAATTCCAATCATCAAGAGAAGTCAAAGAACCTGGGAAATAACTGAAGAGCAAGAAGTAGTTTCTCCTCTGCCTCTTCTGAGACTAAAATACTTTCCTGAATTGTTGAGTTGATCTTATGACAAATACCTTGAGGTTTCATTTTGGGACTATCTAATCTTATGTTCATTGAAAAGAACATTGTTATTTAGAATTTTTGAGATAAATTGTATGCAGAAAATCTTCTTGTTAGCATCCTTTCTGCCATACCAAATAATTAGTTTAGCAAAACCTAGAATTATCTGCTGCCATGAGCCAGTCATAAATTGTCTTTCTAGAAAAAATATTTTAAATGTATCCTTACATATTCTGGCTGCCTGTCCACAAATGAAATCTGGATGGCCAATGCTCAGTTGAAGGTTCATGAATAATACTCTTTCACCCAAAAACATCTAATAAGTTTTCCTTGTCCTTTAAAATAATACCTGAACTTCTAAACTTTAATCTGACTTTGTTAACAGTTAAAAACCTGTACATTTTTAGAAATTGAGTTCTACACTACTTGCTTCACTTGAGAGCCAGAAAAAGTGCTCAGTAGATTTAAAATTCCTCTATTCATAGATGTCGGGACCTTACTATACAATACTAGGTGTAAGATATGTAATGAATTCCATTACACCTTCTGATTGACTCTGAAAATGTTTCAGGGGTTTTTGCCATTTTGAAAAGCTCTTGAGCTAACCAAAAACTGTGTCAGGAACTGATGCTACTTAACCTGACTTTATAGAAGAACACTTTCCTTAGGAGGTGGCAGGAAGGAACCTTATGGTTGTGCTGCTGATCTCTCTATTCTTGACTGGAACAAACTGGAAGAAAATTGAAATAATACAGGAAAATTATCTAGCGCTAAAGGTACTTTGATACATAACATAGTTTCAGTGTAATTAATTATAATATAGTAAGACAAGAGTATTTTTTGGATAGCTGTCCTTTGTGTGTTTGAAGAAGGGAAGTGGAATTTATATTTATTTGTGATTTTACTCTGCAAGGAAACAGTAGAGAGGTATACAAACAAATGCATTACTTATTTCATCATGGTACAGAAAGGGTGAAATTATTAGCTGTCTGTGCACTGATGACTCACAAACCTTCCTCACGTTTATGCCATGGTGACAAAGTTTTCTGGGTCCTCACTACAGAGGTGCTCCTCTGCAGACAGCAAGGATAGGTTTCAAAGGCTTTTAACCACAGAAGGCCTAGATACTTTTTACAGAAGAATGTGTTCTCCTTGACACCTGTGAGACTGTAGATGTTAGCTCTTGAAAAACTAGTGTTTATAGTGAAAGCCTCAAAGAAATAGAGTTCTTCTCTATGTCTAACTTTTGAGTCTGACACCTCCTTTAGACTTTACTTGTACAAAAATAAAGCTTCATCAATATATGTGTGTTTTGAAAGCAGATAACAAAATCATGAAGTTATAAGAGATAATTAATCCTAGAAGAATAAAGGGGCTGAATGTATCCATCAGCATGTTCTATTACAGATAGTTTTTAAAGCCTGTGGTCTGTATTCAGCCATGGTTCTTGCCAATGGTTCCAGTAGTGATGGCAGCACTGATGGTTCCACTTGTCCCAGCAAGTGCTAAATTCCTTGTCTTTGTTCAATGGATTGAAACAATCAGCACTAGCAAAGAAGGAGGAAATTAACTATATTAATCAAAGGCAGGAAAGAAAGATAGAACAATTCTCAAATTGTAGTGTACATTAGGATATTGGAATTGTTTCAGTGCTATGTTTTGTTATCAGAAAGGACCAAGTTATGGCAAAGTTCATTGCCTTCTTCAGGTTCTTGAAAGGAACAGTTTGGTAGCAGCCAGGACACAAATATGACGCTTGACTAATGTTACTTGTGTGAACTATTGAACAGATATTTAAAAAAGAACAAGGGAATATGGTATGTTCATCACAAACACAGACTGAGTAGGCATGTCATTGTCATGAAAACGCATTGTAGTCACATTGTTCTGTTCCAATAATGCTGAAGCTCACTTCTAAGCTCACTTCTATAATCATCCATCTATTCCATCACATAACTAGAATAGATGTTCCTAACTCCCTACAGATTAGTCTGTGTTGGTTTTGCGTGTGGTTTATTTTTTTTTAGTAGTGCAAAGATTTAATCATAAAACTTCTTTTTTGAGTCTAATAATGATCTACAAGGCAGAAAGCTGAGGGGGTGGAGGGGAGTAATCAATGTTTGCATCCTGTGGCATTCAGCTTCAATTATGCTGCTGAAACCTGGAAGCTGTGATGTTTTAAAGCAATCATCCAGTGTTACGCACTACAGCTATTCTGGAATCTCTAGTTTGTTCACAGTTTATGCTATAATTACTGCAAATATATCCCTCATTCCTTAAATTAGGTTGCAGGTACTGAAACAAGTAGGTATCTAATAATTAGCAACAGCTAGTAATAATAAAGTAACAATCACAAAAGAAAGCAAGGAAAATACGTCCTGCTTTCCACTGCAAAATTTTCAGTCACAGATGTCATTCAAATGTCAGCTTACCATATACCACACACTGCTCTTGTGTTTCTTTTTGCACTGTAATCTGATAGGTATTTTTTACATAAATTTCAGACATTAAAACTGCCTCTGTCCTAATACTTGGGCATTGTTCCAGTCCCCACACCTTAGTGCCGTTTGAGAAAGAAAATTCAAGGTGCCTCTCTGGAATGATAATAATGTATATTTAGTCCCATTAGTGCATTTCTTTCAACTACCCCTTGGTTTAGATTTTAGTTTCTCCTTCCCATACAAATCACTCTCAGTGCCTGAGAACTATGTACTTAGTCTAAGATGAAACATTAAAAGACAAAATAGTTATGCCTTTATAAACGTGATGAAAGAAGATGGATATCTCCCCAGCAACAATGAAGATTTGAATTTCCTTAACTCCTCCATTATTTTCATAGGGTGCTCTATTTATGGAATCAGCAATCGCCAACAATTTCCATTTTTCTAAGTAGAATAAAATATTAAGATTAGGTAATATAAAAAAGGATCAAAACAAACCCCCACGTAACCAAAAGTAACATGGATTAGTAGAGAATACTGTAAGATCATGTCACACTTATGTGATGTACTTTTAAGTTACTCATACCTATAGCATTGGAACAGTTATATCATTTATAGTGATGTATTTTCCTTACTATAATAACTCTTCATACATTTCCAATTATTCATGCCATGCCCTGTGGGATACACTGATCATATTTAGAACCTTATAGCAGATTGTAAAAGAGAGAGGAACTGTATTATAAAACTGAAAAAGAGGTTGGTTTTTTCTCAAAAACTGTTCTTTAGCTTTTAGTCTTCTAGTAGCTTATTTGTACTCTGATTTAGCATCTCAAGACAGCACCGTTCCTTCACCCGTCCCTTCATACTACTGTACAGACAAAGACAGTAGTGAACTAAATTTCTTCTTGGTTTTTTGTTTGGGTTTTGCTTTTTTAAGCAATTTCAGCTGTAGGCTTACTGGTTTGACTGCCTGCAGACACACCTAGAATACTTGTGAAGGTATGTGGTTTCTTGGCTGTACTGAGAACTTTAGACAGATTGGTTTAAAAGGAAGTACTTTGAAGATATCTGATGAGAAATTGCTCTGGGCTTAACAAATTGCTCTGGACAAGAGAATGAAAAAAAAGAAATGAGACTTCAGATGATAACCTTTTGAAAACAAAGAACCAGAAGATTAGAACTGGGGTGTGGTCTGAAGTTTCTGAATAAAATATCTGTGATATCTTCTTCCAGTTTTTGCCACTAGAGTTATGTTTCAGGTGTGTGCTGTGCACAGGGAGGATATCTCCTGTACATAAGAGCACATTATTGTCTTCTGCATTCCCACTGCTGTTCCTTGTTTGCTATGAGCTAACCACGTGTTGACATTCAGGTTCTCTTACCATTATTTTGATGTACCGCCTGAGATCAAGCATTGAACTTGAATTATAGCAAGAATCTAGAAATTAATTCAAAATGAATGTATTTTGATAAAGTTTGTGGCTTTGGAGTTAAATTTTTATACAATAAACACATTAAACTTCTTTATTGCTATATTTAAACCATTAACAGACAGAGGAGTAGAGGAATTCAGTATGTGATTTCAGGTTTATATCTTTCACCTGTCCTACATATTGTGTGGCTACAGACATGGCATTTAATTTGCCTGTGCCTTAACTTCCGACCTGTGACACGGGAATGGCAGCACTTCCATCTCTCTTCAAACTGCTGTGATGAGAAATAAATACAGGGGACTACTTAGATGCCATAACAATGGATATAAATTAAACACATTACATATAAGATGATGAAGCTGTTGTGGTTGTTGTGAATTACTATGAACAGATTCAGTAGGAAAAAAAAAAAGGAATGGGTCTGCGGACGCGTGAG
>VZTB01011135.1:691364-745172 GCA_013397245.1 Thryothorus ludovicianus
GGCCGCTCACCGGGCGTGTCCGCCGCAGGCTGCTGCCCGCGGACCCCGGGGCGAAGCGCCGGCTCCTGCGGCGGCTGCGGGCTCTGCCGACACGGGCAGCGTCGTTCTGCCGCCGCCCCGCATCCTGCCCGCGCCGTGCCGGGGAGCGGGAGTCGCGTCGGGGAGCGCGCCGGGCGCGTTGTCATCCGGCGGGCATTTAACTTCTGGAGCTGTCCCAAGTGCTGTGGTGGGGACGGAGACCTTCTGTCCGGAGTTATTTTGGCACGGACTCTTCAAGGCTCTCTTGCAAAACTTAGAGGAGTACGAGCGTGTTGTGTCGCCTCATCATGTTTTATCGTAATGCTGCTGCCGAGAAATTGAGGGAATGCCAACCCGTAATACCAAATGTAGTGTCTGTGGTTTTGTTCCTTTGCCGTTGATTATCGGTATTTCAAAAATCTTTTTTCTCCCGTGATGCAGTGATTTTCTCCTTAGAAGTCTAAAAAATACTTTTATTTGTGCGCTTTTTTATTCGTGTCTTCCTTCACGTTCCGCAACTTCCTTAAGTATTTCCTAGTAGTTGCAAAGTGGCGACGCCTTTCGCCAGCAGAGTTGGCAGCTTCTAGTGGAAAATTTGAACTGTCAGTGTGTTTCCTGATGGGAAATGAGGCAGAGTTTTTTCTACAATCCGTTGCTTCATTTTATAATGTAACTCCCCAGAAATGTTGCTGTTTACCAGAACTACTACCAGGACAGAATGTCAGTGCTCTAAACTTTGTCAGCCCACTCCCTCTCTTTCCTTAGTAAATAAAGTATGACTTGATGTTTTATCAAGTGTGGATTTCAAAAGAACGCTGAAGCAGTGAGAAATAGATTAAATTTGTAATACTGAAACAGTCACCAGGCGGATGTATAAACACCCCGTTGTACTTGCTGGCTGCCTCTGCAAAGTTCACAAGCAGCAACTGTTGTCTGAGGAAGAGTGTGCTGTAATGTGTAAAAGGAATCCAGGACCTTTAGTATTACTTCTAAGTTCTTCAAATAGCCTGCCACAGTTACAGATGTCAGAGCACTTACGGTGAATTTGACCCAGTTCACTTAGTGTGGGAGTTCCTTTAATTCCAAGTATCATTTGTATATACCTGCCATGTTTCACAGTGGTTTATGAATCCATCAGATAGTTGATAGAAATGCAGGTAGAGAACATAGACAATCGATTCTGACCTCACTTGTAACTAATTTCAGTATATTTCAGTATATAGTTTACAGAGGCAGTTTCTCTGTAGGTGTCTTTAAAATCAAAGTAAGTTTTGTTAAAACTCTTTCATTTGTCTTGATGTCAAATGCAGAGGGATGGGAATTTCCATGGAGATTCCTTTCTTCTGTGTGTGCTGGATGACTATTTTTGATTACAAAATTATGCTTCAAAGCGAAATCTAAAGTGAGTGACACTAGGACAGAGATTAATGATTAACACGTTTGTGATTCATCTGTAAACACATTGGCTAAGGCTTGTGAAATGTGGTGTTAAATGAAATTGTGAAAGACTGCAAGAGTAAACTGCACAATTCAGAGAATGCTGAAAATTCTTTAATAGTTAGTAGTTGTGTATTCCTTAATATCTGGAGAGAAATGCTTTTAACAACAGTTTGGGTCATGACTTTTTTTTCCTTGATACCTGAAGAGTTGTAGGACCAATATGCTCACTAATTTATATCAAGAATTGTTAGTTGATAACTGTTATTTATTCCTAGATTTTTTTTTCTCGGGTTTTTATTTTTGTTTGTCTTTATTTGTTTTTTGTCGTGGTGGTGGTGTTTGGATTTTTTTTTTTTTTAGCGGGGTTGTTGGGTTTTTTTTGTGTGTGTTTTTGCTTGTTTTCTTTGTAGGACATGAGGGAAATTCTTCCAGTTTGTACAGGTGGTGTAACTTGGTGTCAGTGAAGCAGTGCAAACTCTTTGTGCCCCAAAGTAAATTTGTGACTCTTCTTTCCTTTGTTCTGTCTTCCTGTCTGTCTTGTTCAGTAAGGATACAGTTTCTGTTCCTTTAGCTTTCAATTCCATGTGGTTTCTCTGTCAGCATTTCCCAATTTGCCTGCATGCTCATACTGCCAGTGTTACCAAAGTATCCAGATTCAGCACCATGCAGGTGGCATTGCACTACTTGATATTCTCCACGCCACCCTTGTTTAACTTCAGGGTCACTTCAGGTAGCCTTTAGGAGAAATGCATCTCATGGGATGAGAAATTCTGTGAAAATTGTAAAATCCAGAAATGTTTTGGTTGTCAGGCAATGCTCTTTCTGGGATTTCTTTATGACTAAAATATTTTTATATCATTCCCATGGCTTTTGAATGCCAGCATTAGCTGTAATTTTTAAAATGCTAGAAAAGCAAGAAATTAATTTCATTCTTGTTATTACTACTCAATGCCTATCAAATAAAAACTTCACAATTCTTTTCTGACTCTGTAAGATGTAGTTTATCAGGAAGCAGAAGTCTTTGACTCAAGAGCCAGCTCTAATACAGCAGAAGAACTTATATGTGTATCCCAGAGGATCCTCAGGTGTTGGTAATTGTCACTATTGTCTGGATCAATTGTTCTAGTAGCCATCTCCCTCTGCACCCTGTCTCTCCCTTCATCACATGTGCTGAAGGGCATTCATGGTCAGATGAAAATGTTGCTGTCACCTGCCATGAATCTTTATTTGTTGCTGCCTGGCATAATTTTGCACAATTGTCATGTGGTGAAGGACCGAGACCTTGTCCCTGTAGTCTGTGTGAAAGAGTGGAAATTGGCTGCACTCTATCCTTTTATTCACTACTGTTCTCCAGCCCAAAGGTTCCTCTTCCTCTGCAGGGGTGTTTGCACTGCCTGCTGGTTATGGGCCTGTGTCTAGACATGACTCTTCTCTTACCAGCTGTGTGTGTAACCTTGTGGTCTTATGTGAGCTTCAGGTAAGCTTCAGGCCATGTACCTGTCATCCAATTTTCCTTCTGTTGATGGTCTCTACTGATTCCAGTCTAGTTAAGTCTTGGAAAACCATCATATTCTGTTCCCATCTTCCCTCTGTACTGTTACTATGTGTTGACTGAAGTAGTTTATCTAATGCCAAGAACCACAGATTGTGGTTATTACGTACCTTGAAGTTTGTGCTCTGTGTGAGCATACAAAGCTCAGTGTAGTTAAATGGGTTCAAGTTTTTGATTTTTTTGCTGTGATCTGTATAATGATGATTTCTGTTTATTATGGTTACTGTGTGGACAGGCCTGGGTTTTTTTCCTGTGGTACCTGATAATTCTGCAGTCATTCTGCAGCCGTATGTTAATAAAAAGGTCAAGAGTTTTGTTATATCTCATATTAATGTTTTAGTATGAACTTATAGGAAAGTGAAGCTGTAGTTTCATCATTTTATGACTTCTAGCAGTGTATCAAAGATGTCATGGTTATTGGAAAGATGGTAGAATTGTTGTAGAATATTGACACAGTGCAGGGTCACTTTGCTAATTCAGAACGTTTGTTATGATAATACTGCTTTAAAAGGCTTTATATTTTATCAGGCAGTGTATCTTTATAGGTCTGGGCTTATGCTGGATAAACTATACTGCCTGTGTTCCCACAACAGGGATTGTGTGCATAAAGGCACTGTAAATGCCTCGTCACAAGTAATTCAGCAGAAATACAGTTGGTTGCCCTTACCTATTTTGGATCAGTCCTATGCCACTTCACAATTTGTACAGAAATCTAACATTAACGAATGAAATGAATGGAATTAAGCAACCTCTATTCTCAGTAATTGAAATAATGCAATTTCAAGTTTCCTGCACAGAGGAACAAAGCATACCACTTCAGAATTTTTCCTTTTGTTTGGCAGTCTGAAAGTCTTAACCAGCCACTTCTGAGTGCTTGCAATACCTAAAAGTATGTATAATTATAACTTTGGTTGTCCTAAGCATTGATTTCTGGCAAGATCAGGTCTCTTCATGTCCCTCTTCTGGGTTTTTTTTAACTATTAATTTGTTAGAAGTCTTTGTCACAGAAAGATACAATGAAAAAAGAGATATTCAAGGAATTATTCAAGCTTGTAACTCTATATAGTACAAAATACAGAATATAAAATAAATTTTGATTGTAAATCTGGTTTTCACTTTCCTGCTTTCTTTGTGTATGTGTTTCTAGGTTGGATTTAAAAGTCCATGGAGTGGTTATGTGTGACTGGAAATGGGAGCTTGATCTTACATGTTTTTTTCTTTGAAATGATACTGCCTAGACGGCCAGCTGATTTCAGATGAGAAAAAATACAAATGGTTTACAGTGTCCATGGTCATGGAGATGCGTTCCTGATAGGGTGCATGGTTTAGTTTTCACCTGTGTGTCTCTATTGTTTGAAATTTAACACAAAACCATAGAATTTAAAGCAGATCGTTTGCACTGTGTCTTTCGATTGTAATGAGAAAGATGGGTGTTAATATCTTTACAAATAATTCCGTGGGTGAGTGTCTTAGAGAAATAAATGGGCGTTAATGTCTTTGAAATGGGCCTTAGTGCTTCTGCCAACCTCAAGCTGCAGAACCCAGACAGTTTGGCTCCTGAACTTAAGGGTAATAGACAAACGGGTCAGCACAAAGTCTATTGCAGAACCCACACTGCCTGAATTTCCAAACTGGAGGAAAATGCCATGTTCAAGGGGGGAATGCGGTAGGTGGTTCAGGAAGGCTTTACCTTCCGAGTTCCGCAGCCCCTGGGGAATGGAAGAGGACAAGGTACAGCTGGGATTTTGGGATAAAAGGAGGCTGAGTCCTCTGAATCCTCGAGAGAAACCCCATGGGTGTATGACCAAGGGGACTTTTGCCCTTTATTTGAATAAATCTGTAGGACTCCTCTGTGTCCTTCATGGACAGTGGCTTTCCATAGAGTGATTTTCTGCACACCAGGGACAGGTTTTAACCTACCCCTGAGTTGGGGTAACTGAAAGCTCTTACTAGATCCCTTGGGGAGGACTAAAGTGAAACGAGGCTGAATGACCAGTGTGTATACACATGGCAGGCTTTTTCAGAACAGTTTGGTTACATTGGAAAGGAGATATGTGTCTGCTTTGGTTATTATTTGTAGAAATATAATTATATAAAAGTATAAAAATATTGCTTAGGAAAACATACAAGGAAAAGAAAGAAAGGTTAAGAGTACAAAAGGAAAGATATCACTACCTGTGGATCCAGCACCAAGACTCGATTGTTGTAATTTCTTTGTCTGTTGATCAAAGTTATGGTCACAGTCTTTATCCATCAGGGCTGGAGAAGTCCCCTCAAAAAAAAAGATTCAATGGGTTAATATATGTTCAGGTGGGAAGGCTCAGGTGCCTCTCCTGGGACTGTAGTTTTGCACTATGAAATACTGTGGGTCATGCACAGTCTGGGGGTGTTTCAGGGGTCTTTGAATATTTGTGGCCCCTTCTAAGGCATGACCACTCTTTCTCATGTGCACAAGTTGAGCCAGTTGTGACTTACCAGAATGAATGAATACCTTCAGGTTTACGTGTGAATGTCCCAATACCTCCCCCAGGAGGTGGTCTTACACCTGGGTCTCATCAAGAGAGGACATTGGCATGATAAAAAGCATTACCCCACCTTGCAGGATCTGCTTCTTAGTGTCCTTTTCCTTTACCTGGCTCAACAAAAAAGACTGTTGATAGGCAAAGCTTGTTTTGTTGTGGTTATCCTCTGGTGGGTGGATGTGCACTTCCTCTGTACCTGGATGGTCTGTTCTTAGGAAGACCAGTGATTTCACCATACACCCAAAAATTCTCCTCACCCTTATTTAGAGGGTGCAAATCTGGCCTTAGCAAAGCACTTGTTGCTTTTTCAAATCTGATTTTGGAGTCATTAACCCTTAACATTTTAGTTCTCATGAAGGCTTCAGGTTTCATGCAACTTTGCAACTCTTGTCAGGTTTTGTCTGAACATGCCTTTGCCTACACGGGGCTTTCTTTGGTTTTGCTCAGCTGGAAACCCAAACTCGGTATCTTTATTCTAGTTACTGGGTGGCTACTGCCTAGTTAGTTTCCCTTTGGCTTGTCCTTGAATAATTGTGTGGTATAACCATATTTCTTTCAGCAGATAGCAGTAGCAAGTAGTTATTATGTGTATATTGATGTATTTGTGACCCTCACAGAATGGTGTAGTGCAGAGGAGCATGGTCATAGTGTGATAGCAGACCCTTTGCAAGTGGGGGCACAGGATGGGAGTGTGACAGCAGAGGGTGAAAAGAGGGTACTCGGGATGTCCCCCTTACTGGGGACCCCAGTGCTGTAAAAAGGGCACCAGTGATTGGTAAAGAAGTGCAGTTTGGGAGCTGGGCAAAACCAAAAGTGATGAAAGAGCAGGTCTCAGGAGATGTAATTCAGGCTGTATATGATGTACAGTAAATGTGGATGTAGAATGGAGCTGCAGATGAATGAAGCCAAAGCATGTTTACTCAGCTGGAGGTCCTTGGAGTGGGGAAGAAGAAGTCATCAACATCATATTCCTTTTGAGACCACCTCTTCCACCCCTGCCACCCCTGTAAACTTCATGGTCCTCCTCAGACAGGATGAGGGACATGGATGGGTGGCTCACTGCAACACCCTCCCTCAGTTGGAGCCCACTGGCCTAGGCCTCAGAAAGGTGGCATACAGGGAAGCCTGGCAGCAGGAGAAGATCGAGATGCTAGGAAATGTGCAAGGACTTTGTGTATTTTTATGGAGACTTTCTGTGGTGGTATTATTTTCCTCATTTTTTTCTCTGCCCATCTGGGCAGTGGCTCACCCACCAACAGTCCTGCAGTGGCAAAGAAAGGATGAATATTATACTAATGGTATATATTTCCTTTTAAAATTACTTCTTTGAGGTATACCTTTTAAAGAGTTGTTTCAGAAAAATCAATCTGTAGGTTTTTTATGTTGTTATATGTTAATGAAACACTGTATTAACTGTATTATACATTCCTAAAGAAATCAGATCTCAAGTAGGGCAGCATATCCATGGATTTGGATGGTCTGGGTGAAAGCAACTGGAAGGGAATGTTGAGTTGACACTGGATTGAAAAGCTTTTTTGACCAGCAGCAGTCCTTAGTGCCACCTCCCAGGATACATTACCAGAAGCTCAGAGCCAGAGACTGTTTACCTGCCCAACCTTAATGACATGCAGATGCAGATGGTTTATTCTGTTGGTTTCAAATAGAAATTGGGTTGATACTGAAACAGAGTTCCACCAGTTTGTGATCATACTAAATGGGCTCTTTTTAAAAATTTAAACTGGAATAGTCCGGGTTGCTTTCATCTGCACAAGTGTATTTTTATAACCCAATACTTCCTGTCTATTTCAACAGAATTCCTGTCAAACTATTGTTATGTTAGAGTAAATAATCTTGGCAATTTTTTTAGGATTTTTTTAACCCTCAGGAGTAATCAGCAATTTTAATAGAGGTTTCATCCTAAAATTGTTTACATACATCTGCCCAGAGATGGCTTTCTGTGGGTTGTCTTAAAACTCATGGAAGCACTGCTGATCTTACCTTTCTCATTGCTTCTCCCTTTCTTTTTTCCCTTATGGCTTCTGAATCAATATATTCTTAGCTTGACAATGAAAGTTACCATGAGGCTGAAAATTATTTGTTTTCCAGTGAGCAAGAAGAGTGAATTACTTCTCCAAAGGTTATGAAGAGGTATTGTGAATGTTTTCTTAAGCTTGCACATCAGAGATATGTTTGCTTTCTTCCTGGTTCTTCTAGTGCCCCTAAGAGTGGAGATGGTTTGAACAGAAAGGAGCAGGTCATCCTAATTGATTCTTAGTCAGTAGAGTCCCTGTTGTCTCACCTGTGAGCCTATTCTACAAGAACCAGTTATTTTGACAAGAGGGTAAAATTCTGAGAGATTGTCTGATCTGCTGTTAGGCCCAGGGCATTTTGAATCTAGAGATCTGGAGGCTAATAGCTGGCTTTGCTGTGCTGACAGAATAGAGAGTAAATAGCTGTGGAAGGGTGACTACTTCAGCTGCCACTACAATTTGTGAAATTACTCTGCAGGTAGGTCAAGTGGGCTCTCCACTCGAGTGGACTCTTTGGATCATACGTCATTTTAGGAATGATCCTTGCAAGTTCAGTGATACCATTAAGGCTGAGGGGCAGTGCCTACTAGGTTAATACAGTTATGTTACAATTCGTACTACTATGGCTACTATTTTGCACATTTAAAAGTGATCAGAGTACTCCTTTGTTTAGCAGGATCTTCTGTGAAAAAGTGATGTGGGCCCATCATTAATTAAGTGAGGGAACAAGAAATGCACTTATGTAATGAACTAGGAATAATTCCTTTTCCCATGGATTGATAAAAGTATGAGAGAAGTAGTATGACCTTGTAATAATACAAATATGGTATACTGAAAATGTATATTTTATAAAAATTATTTTGCATGAGTAACCAACTTCTGTGTTTGCAAACTATAGAGTGCTTTATTTCACAACCAAGAAATCTTTGCATTAATTTAAATGTAATCCAAAGAGGAAGAGAAACATGAAGGCCTAGCACCCTGAGAGATTTTGACAAAGTAATCTTAAGTGCACCACATATTTATCATTAGAGATTTCATACTGTTGAAAGCAATGCATAAGTAAATCTTTTTCCAGTCAATACAGATTTTATTTTTTTTTTTTAAATTTTGAAAGTAGAGAAGCAGATTTTAAACTGCTCAGTTCTGTATTTACTGTGGTCTTTCTTCAAGGCCAGGATTCTGTAATTTCTGAGATTTACTTCTGCCTTAGCAGTTTGGTGTAACAAAGGCTTAAAAAAAACTTAGAGAAGGAAGTTCAGATATTGATCACTAAAGTAAAGTAAAATTTGAAGGAAAGTATATGTGGACAAGGTGAGTAAATGTTACTTTTTAGTGCACATCTGACAGCATACATATAGCACATAGTGGGTGAGAGGTGGTAGGAAGCAGCACAGGCTGTGGTGGTTTCTGGTTAGCTCCCTCTGCTAACTAGATCCGTGAATCTGGAGGCATCTGATTTGTACCTGTGACTTGTTTTAGATTTAACAGTGCAAAACGCTGGCATTAGGAAGGATTTCTTTACTGAGAGAGGGGTAAAATGCCAGAATAGGCTTCCTAGAGAGGTTCCTTCCTTCCCAAGCCTGGCAGTGTTTAAGAGGACAATGCCCTTAATAACATGTCTTAACTTTTGGTCAGCCCTGAAGTGGTTGGGCTGTTGGACTGGATGATCACTGTAGGCTCCTTCCATCTGAAACATTCCATTCCAAAAAACTTCTTGAGCACTGAACTGTTATTTTGATAAATTTTTATGGAGTTTATGAAACTATGCGAACAAAGTGATTCTGTGAGGCATAACTAAATATGTTTTAACTTATTTACTGGTCACTTTCTTTCCCACCCTGGGGAAATTGCTCTCATTATACAGAAAAAAAATTATCCCAGCATTTCCAGTGTTACTGCCATGGCTCCTATTAATTGTTTTCCCCTTAGATATCTATGCTGTTGCAACTGTTGTGGGAGGTCCACACCTTCAAGATCTGTGCTAGTAGAATAATGCTTTCTGCACAGATGTTCTAAGACTTCCTTGCTATAGGTGTGTGATATGCATGTTTCTCAAGAAAAAAGTGATGCATGTTTCTCTCATAATTAATAGAAATCCCTTTTCTTTTTACATTCTTTATCTGAAAGGCTTAATGGGCATAGACAAAAAATATACTCACCAAGTTCAGTTAAAATATGTCTGTTTCTCTCAATGCTTTCATTGGGAGAAAGAAAAAGAACTTTCAGATATTTCTGGTTTCTGAGTTTGTGAACTTTCCTGAGACAATACACTTTACTGCCCAAGAGAATTCTTTTTTTTTCAGGAATAAAATACACTCTGTGTTGCTTAGCATGTACAGAAAGTGCCATTGAAAATTAAAAGTACAAAGACTGTCTCAAGTTCTAGAGATACATTCAGTCTGCTTTCTATTTTGTGTTACCATTTCTTGTAGTTGTAGATTGTCCTATGCTATGTACTGTGTAGTTTTCTTATATTTAAAGGAGCATTTTGATTTGTTATCCCCTTAAAATGAAAATGCACAAATGAAGTTGAGCAGCCTTTTGAGGTATTAAGTGATTTAGTGGCCAAATCACTCTTTTTTTAAATTTTTTTTTCCTGTTGACACTTTTTCTTTAAAATTCCTTTTGAAATTGGCTTCATTGCTTGAACAGCTTGCAAAGTTCTTATGTTATTATTTTGATTGGCTATTTATGGCTTGGGCAATCAGGCATGCTGCAAACTTTGCTGAATACTTTGTTTATTTGTAAAAAAGTGTGGGAAGGGTTGACTTGAGGGTGTTGCAAGTTCAAAACCACGAGTTCATTTCACGAAGTGGCCTTAATGACAGTGTTAAACTTGAGTGTTTCTGCCCTTGCAGTCCTTTCAGGGATACTGCTTCTGCAGAAATGTTCTTAACTCCTTCAAGATTCTTTAGATTATTCAAGAACCTGTAGATGCTCATCTACAGATATTAACCTTCTTCTTGTGCTGTTCCCATGGTGGCTGCTTTTTGCAGCTGCTGGAAGTACCATGATAGACTAAGCTTTACAGTACCAGGCCACTCTTTATATTAGTATTTATATGGGAAAATAGAGGGGAACAAAACTTAAAAAGGACCACAAGAAGACTAGGAAATATCTCAAGAGCTCAAAGCACCTTATCTCAGTAGAAGCATGACTAAAATTCTTTAGTCCTAATCTACAGTGACAAGCACTAGCATACCAAGGTCACTCTATAGTCATCATGCAGAAGACTTAAATTTTTTGGTATTCTAATGGTGAGTATGGGAGGCCTGTTTCAAAATCTAAGGTACTGTTTCTTTCATATAAGTCTAATTTTGAGGTTTTATTGCAATTCATTTTGGGATAATCCAGTTCTAGTTACCAGGAATTAACAGTGTATGGTATGTATAATTAAGGAGGAATAGGAGGCAATTTTCATTTTGGCAGTTTCAATATTGCAGAACTTACTATACTTTCTTTTAAAGCAGTTTGTAGTGATTATTGTCAACTACTCACTTAGGTTCACTGATTTTCCTGGGTTTCTTAATACTTCCAATTTATATTTGCATGATTTTTGTTAAGGTAGGGTACAGTTTCACTGAGTATAGTTGTATGCATAAAAATTACACTTCTGAATGGACTAGGGAATTTCTGAAGAAAGTGTGTGCAGAATTCAGGTGTATTCACAAGCACTAATATTAAAGCTAGTGCCTACTTTGGCTAGATGAAATAAAACAGATCTGTGCAATGTTCTTTTCAGGCTATTTTTTTGTTCATATTCCTTGTTCTGAATTGTGAACTTGGCTATACCTAAATTTGGAATACAGTATCTTTTCATTACTGAAGTCTTAATTAGACCACTTAGAATACCTGAACAAAATAATACACTTTTCAGCACTGTTCAGTAGGACAAAAATAATGTGATTTCGATCTGAGAGTAGTTAATGGTGACCCTTGAAGAGTCTTTACTAGTTATTAAAAATAATCAGCTATAAGGTTTATAAACTGGTTATTTAATCCTTCCCTTTGCTCTGGGGTAGGATCAAGGACCTTACTAGAAATTGTAGCTATCTGACATGTTCTTAAAGACTATGGAGATTTCATATCATGTCTCTCACCTTTAACAGTGAAAGATGGTGAAACAATGGAATAAAGTTCAACTTCTGTGCCTGTGGTGCAGAAGATTCAATTTATGGTTAAACCTGTTCCTACTTGCTCTGTCTACCTCGAGGTCAGCTTCAATTTGTAGCAGTATTTCCCTCATATATACAGTCTATATACTTCCAATTATTTCTGTTTTTACTGAACTCCAGTGGCTCCATGTCTGTCTTAGACAGCAAGAAATTGGAGTGTCAAGAACATTATAGCTTGAACTGAGTGTTTATCAGTATCATGAAGACTGGACAATTAGTCTAAAGTGGCATTTTTGTTTGTGTATTCTAGTGTGCCTTTTCCCAAGGATACAAGACTCCTGACTTGCATTCAATTTATGGTCAACAGTGATATTGAGGACTATTTTTGGCATAACTGCTGTGTATCCAGCTCCATGTAGCTATGCTGCATTTTTGCTGTTAAGTTTGATACCTTCCTAAGTTTATTAGCTCTTTCTTGTCCCTTCTCAATGGTATCTTGTTTTCAGAACATTTTTCTAGTCTGTTGAGAGAATTTTTAAAATTTATTTATTTTAATTTTTTTGAATGATGAAATGTTGGTAACTATTCAAAGAATGGTTTCTGGTCAGTCTTGATTCTTTAGAATTGTTAATTTAAGTCCATTCATCTGTGTATTATTCTCAGCTGGCTGAAGTGTGGTTATGATGTTGGGACTACATTCCATACAAAATTAATATTTATTCCTAGGAGTGTCCTATGTATAGATTAGTTCTCTTTACCTTACTTGTCCGTGACAGATTCTTAGAGATTCTTCTTGATGGCTTTGAAATCTCATAGCCATTCTTTTAAGTAAAGTCTAAGGTTTTTGGGTTGAACTGGCAAGTTAATCTCTGGTAGACCCTTGTGATTTAAAGGTATTTATCTTCCTGATGCCTGTTACATGTATATATAATGTACATGTGGTTTTTTGATTCATGGTATTGGAGTATATGAGCCACAGTTTGCCCAAAATGGATAATAAAATGAAACATAAGCTCTCTCCAGTGTTAGTGCTGAGTCCTGTGTATTAGGAGGGGAGAAGACCAAGCTGACTCTTGATTAAAAATGTTAAAAATGTATGTGCATTGGTATCTGATTTGCATCTTTCACAATTTTTTTTATACCTAAGATTATTTTTCTCTTCTTTCTTTTTTTTTTATAGAAATCTTTTGGACAGAGATACATTTTCTAAATCTGATCCAAGTGAGTATATAGTGTTTTATTGTTCCTTCTTATTATGTTTTCTAAATCTGCAAACACCGAAATAAAATTAGATGGGTGATTTTCAGTGTCAGGTTTACATTGTCTTTGTGACAATTACTTAGAATAATTAGGTAACGCTTGAATAAGTTACATTTTAAAGACTGTTTTTGATACTGCTTTCCTTAGCTAAATAGTCTGTTATTTAGTATTTAACCTAAAGTTTCCTAAAATTAATAAATTCTGGAAAGTTGGATTGTTGTTTCTTTTTAGTATCTGTTGTTTTAAATCTTTTTCAAAGCTTTAGGCAAAACACTAAATAAACTAGAAACATTTGTTGCTGCTAGTACGTACTACCCACTAATCTTAGAGTCAAATGCTGAGAAATAAAATTAAGTTAATTAACCTCTGGGAAACAGTCTTTCCTGATCAAAAATGATATGATGATTTTTGAATTAATCTTTTCTGAATTGTAAGCTAGTGACACTCACTTTCCTTTATAAGCTGTATTGGATCCCTCAAAACTCTCATGTCTATGAATTTATGATGTGATTATTGATTTAAAATCCATTACTATCTTCCTGTATTGGATGCTTTATGAAAACTTTAATCAAGGAACAAGAGTATAAAAAAAATTCTTTTCTCTTCTGATAATGTTACTCAAAAGAGTTTTGTACTGGTAATAGACTGGTCCTTAGGTTGTGGTGTCATCTTGTTTCTCCTACAACTCTCCATTTGCTTTTATCCATAAGTTCAATTTCTTTCTTTAAGCCTGAGCTTTTCTTCCTTAGGATACCAGATATTGTGCTTACTGGCATTGGAAATAACCCAAGACACATATACTTGTATCAAGTCTCTGGACATGCAACCGTGTCCTGATATCTGATGACTGAGTCATGTGGCAGTATGAAATATTTGAGTACTTTTGTTAGAGTATATGTTTCCATTCTGCATCAACAATTTCTTGAGAGAGATTTCGCAATACACTTTTGAAGGGAAAAGCTTCTACTTCCTGGAGGAAAAACTGCAAGAAATTAGGAGTACCTTTGATGTTTCTAACCTGTAAAGCCTTTTTTTCAAAAAACAAAAAACAAAACAACCCCAAGAGACACAGACAATACCACGCCTCTGGTGTAGGGAGATCACACAGAAACAAAACTGAGTGTTTTGTATATTAATAAAAAATTTTAGTTTGCTAAAATCAAGTAGTAAAAATTAGTTGAGGGTTGGATTGGATGATCTTCAAAGGTCCCTAACAATTCTGTGATTCTGTTAAAAAAGACTCTCAGTTAAACTGTTCTGAAGAATGCTCAGTGACCTATTGCCCGTAATGAATTCAGAGATCTCTCATACTGGCAAAAGTGATGTGGTGTCTGTAGTTCTTAAGCTCAAATATTATTAAGGACAAGTGCTTCAAGTTTTTATCAGATAGGGCACTGTATTAGGCATAAATGGCAGGGTTTGAGTGGCAGGGGACTGCAGTGTGGGAGAGGGCCATGAGGCACCCTGTGGCAGTCACAGCTGGGCGCAGTCAACTCTGCGGGGCCTTGCCTGGCAGCCAGGGGAGTGCCCAGTGCCCTGCTCAAACACATCTCAGTAAAACGTGTCAGCAGCTGTGAGCCAGAGCCAGAGCTGCTGAAGATACTGCCGGGGCCACGTGTGTGCAGATACACTGCTGGAGATGCCTTCCTGAGAGGAGATGCTCCAGCGAAGGGCAGTACCTCCAAAGGCCCTGTGCACAGCCCAAGAACATGCAGGTGGATGAACCAAAGTGATCGTGGCTGATGGTGACCCCTTCTGGGTAAAACATGGAAGCCAAGTGGCAGGAAAACCTAAAGAAATCTTAGTATCTATTTGAAAATGTTTCTGAGTAGTAAACTGGTGGTATTTTTTTAATGGATTCAGAGTATATGGAAATATTTTAGAAGTATCATAAACTTACTTATCAATTTGCGACTTACTACTTTTTCAATTAACGTAAATGGCTTATTTAAAGCATTCAGATAGGTGGTGTGCTTTAGAGGTCTGGTCTGAAGTTGTGAGAACCCAGTTATGCTGCCAATCAGGCCTGTCTGTCACAGGTTAGCAGTATAAAACCATGGAGTACAGTAATACTGTCCTTGGTGAAGGGAGAAGGGGGAAACTGTTGACTCTGGAAGTACTCAATACTGTATTTGCACTCTAGAAATTACCTGTCTGAGCAGCATTGACTTTGAGTACTCTCCAAACAGTGTACATCTAGTTTTAGTAGTCTGCAGATTTTTTTAATAGCCAGTTTAGTTTGTTTGCCTGTACTGTCCTTTAGTTGGGCACAGAGATATGACCCTACTGTAAAAGGGGTGGGTAGTATAAAAGGTTCTTATTCTTCTGTGTTTGGAAGTACAGCAGGCCAGCTTTCCTTGATGTATATTCACTTGGACAAAGACCGCTCTTAGGCTGCTCTGTATACAGTAAGTTTATTCTATAGCTGAAGAGGTGTCAAAATCAGCTTCCTGCCACTGTCACAAGATCCATTTTTACAGCCACTGAATTTGCAGCTGTTAGAGCTCATACAGAACAGAACCATGATGTAGAGTCATTCCCTATGCTGAGGTCTCATTGCTGTTGACTAGGCCAGTTCTAATATGCTTTTCATACTCTAGGGCATTTATCTAAGGATCATACTGGTAGTGAAAATCCAATTTTATCTTCTTGGTCTTTTTCTCAGAGGGACACGCATGAATGTAGCTGGCTTCCACGTCAATATAAACAGCCTTCTCCTGCAATTAAAAAGGAACTTGTGATTTTCCTGGTTCTCCTAGGATATATGCTTGGCCTTTTTTTAATACTGTAATTGCTACTCAGTATTCCAATTCTGACCACTGCCCTACAATCTAGAATATTCATGTCAAGAGGAATCTGTCATTTTGCCTCCCCAAAGGCAAGTGACAAGTAACTGTAAAGGCAGTAGATATAGATGGGACAGGCTTGGATAGCCATTATTCATGAAGCATTTTAAACAATACTGAAGCCTCTTGCTGACAGTGCTTTCTGCTCAGTGGAGTCAAAGTAACTCATATGTACTGATTTATAGTAGTGTTTGGAGCATTCTGCTCTCCCAGTTTGGAGACCGTTTTCTCTAGGAATATATTTTTTTTTAATCTATGGATTTTGTTGGTTTGTTTTTTTTTCTCGTAGAAAGCTGAGCTAAGGTAGTGCTTCCCTGATGAGGCAGGGATAAGACCTGTTGAGAAGATACAGATTAATGATTTTGGCATGTTTCTTCTGTGTAATGATGGGCAGGATTATTTTATTCCCATGCTCTGACAGCTCAAGCTGAGCCCTGCAGAGCTGGGCTGGCAGCAGCACAGTCAGATGAAATGTCCTGTGGAACCCTGTGACTCCTGAGTATTGATCATCAAAAGAGTCCAGGATGAACGACTCACAACATAAAAACTCTTCCCGGGGAATCTTCCCATGGAGGATAGTAACAATAAGGAGAATCTCTTGGCAGTTGAGACAAAGGGAGCTTAGTGCACCTCTGCCTGGAAGATGTAAAAGCTGGTCAGTGAAGAGTTTTGGAGAGCCCTGATAGAACTGGTGCCATGAAAAGATTTAGGTAGCGTGGGGAGAAGGTCCATTTCACTGTGGGTAAGTCTTCCTTGAAATGGGATAGATGTGTTGTTGTTTGGGAAGACTGAGATGGGCAATGTTGATGTTACAGTAGTTGCCAGACTAAAGAATGAGCATATATGCATTGAAAGGGAAAGGACCAGAGCAGGTAAGGGAGGCTCAGTCTGTCTGGGAAAATAGGAAGATGCAGGCTATAATAATCTGTAATACTTTGGGAGCTGTATCTACAACAAAGTAATAAATGTTGACCTTTCCACCTTCTTCTTCATTGCAAGATTTAATTAAATTTGCCTTGAATATGACATTGTGTTGGCAGTGTCCAGAGTTAAAAATTACTAAATATTAATATTACTGACTATAGATGTAGCTGTATCTGCTCTTGGAACAACTCATATGACAAAACCTTTCAAAAGGGTTTGTCAGTTACTCTTCATCGGTATGCTGCTGTGAATGTTCTCATTGCTCCCTCAATTTTTGAGATTGAGAGAAAAATGTATTTTTCCAGTTCTGCCTTAGGATGTGGATGCATGATATAGTGGATTTTGAAATATTTATTCCCCTTTATTTCTTCTTCTCCCTCATGGCAATGCTGTTAACTCATTTCTGCTAAAAAAAAATGGGTTGCTTTATGGAGCCTTTACTCTGTCTTTAATCTCTGATTTGAGCATTTCAAGTGCTTTAGATCAACTTTAACATATTTATCTGCATTTCTTCGGTTGGATATGAATTTGATGAAGTTTTTGAGTGATTATTGCAATTAGTGTATCAAGATATTTACAGAAGTATCTCCAAGAGCCATTCGAGGTAGTGAATCTAAACATTGATGAAGACCAGTATCACGGTTGGTTTCCTAAAATTGCACCTTTTACTTACAATAAAATGCTGTATGAGGTGATTTTTTATTGGTCTATATTTTTATTATATTTAAAATATTGTCCACATCTGCAGCCTGGAGGGAGAGACCTTATTGAAGTCTACAGCTTCCACTGAGCTCTGCCCTGTGGTGACAGTGACCAGATCTAAGGGAGTGACCTGAAGTTGTTTCAGGGGAGGTTTAGGTCAGATATTAGAAAAAGGCTTTTTCCCAGAGGGAGGTTGGGCACTGGAACAGGCTCACCAGGGAAGTGGTCACAGCACCAGCCTGGCAGAATTCACAAAGTGTTTGGATAACACTCTGAGGCACAGAGTGTGACTCTTGGGGTGTCCTGTGCAGGGCCAGGGGCTGGACTTTGATGATCCTGATGGGTCCCTTCCAGCTGGTTCCTTCCACTCAAGATGTTCTGTGATTCTACAATTCAGGATGGGTAGTCAGAAGTTCAGTAACCTACAGAACTTTCTTTAGCTGATTTCATAGCTTCTATTTCATTCTGTTTTGTCACATTTTCCCATTTCACTTCATTATTCATGTGATACACTCCAGCAGCCTGTGTTGTAAAATTACATACTGCAGGGTGTGTTGGAAAAATAGGCTTTTTGGTTTCGATTCAGTCTACTATAAACAGTAACCAGAGGTAGGCACATGGTTGCCAAGGGTTTATTTAGAGTAAATGGAGAAAGACAGACATCTCCTGAGAATTATTAAGAATTTTTTTTGTAAAAGCTTTTTTTCATCTACAAGACATCTTACTTAAAAATAAAAGTGTTAACTTTTAGCTTCTATGTGAGCCAAAATATTGAAATTGCTTTTTTCTGTTTCTCCTCTTATTTGCTACTGCCTAAGGGGATTTTTTTGGGGAGGGATGGAGTAAATGCATTTCAAGCAAGAAGAAAATGTAGTTAGAAAGTTGACTTCATTTCTGCTTTTGTCTGTTGATGATTCTGACTTCACTGAGAACCTCTGAGGACCAAAATCAAACCTCTACGCTGCAACCTAAACCAGTATTATTTTTACCTTCTTTTGAAAAATAATGATTCATAGAGGAAAAGAATTTGTTGAGGAAAAGAATGTCGAAATATCTGTATTTCTGTTGTTTAGAAAGGGTTTGAAGAGGAGTTTCAAGTAAAAATTGCTTTATCGTAGTTACCTGGAACTAGCTTAAGACTGTAGAAGAAAAAGTTTATAGTGCTCCTTCAGTGCAGATTATCTGTTCTTAAAATAGTGTTTAAAAGACCTGATTATAATCACTGCAGCCCTGTCACCAGTTCTTGTGATGAAAACTGCAGCTTGATGTGTAGTGGGTGCTGTACTGGAAACAGAGATCTGAGTGGCACCTGTGGGATTGTTCTGCTTGGTCTTTCATAATCAGGTTAGGTCAACAAATTTATTTGATTCTTTTTTTTATCAGGCTTTAGTTTAAAAAAATAAAGTATGCATATGTGAGATGCTTAAATATATGTAAATAGTTTGAAGTAAAATTAAGGAAGAAAACCTGAGAAGTCTTACTCTTTTTTCCTTTTTCTGGTTCTGTTTCCCCTGTTACTTTTCAGTAGGGTCCTCATTTGCTTTTTTACTTTAATTTTCTTCTCTCTTGAAGGAAGTATATTTTAGGATAATTGTGCATTAGATTATCTAGAATAGCCTGACCACCAACATTTAAAGAAGACTTGCTTTTATCCAATTTTGCCTTTAAAGATTCTCAAGTGCTTTACTGGAGGTCAGGTGTAAGTGCTGCCTCCCATTTTAGAAGCACTCCATTTATTTAGCTGATTTCTGCAACAAGTACACCACATGGTCACCAGTCTGGTTATGCTTGCTGACAGCTGAGGGAAAACCATTTGACCATTTGATTTTCCTAGTTACTAATTGCCACAGCACAGAAGACTACAAAATCAGTTCACTTAATTTAAGGATGTATTAAAGTTTGAAAATAACCAATTTTTCTTTTTCCACAGTCTGTGTTTTGTACACACAAGCAATTGGGAACAAAGAATGGAGAGAGGTAAGATTCATATTCATAGATGTATAAACCTTCTGGATATATTTAAGGCTTGTCATTTGTCCTTGCAGAAGAGGGCATGTCATAGCCTCTTGAATGCCATGCTAGGCTTATGGGGGTCCTGTGTCCTAACAAACACTGAAAATATAGTCACATTGATCTCAATTTCCATATCTGTATTACACATGTCCAATAAAAAAAGAAAACAAAATAGAGAAAATACATTAGTTTCCCATTTTACAGTCTCCCTCAGATAAATTAAACCAGACTTAGCTGTCAATTTGGATAAGGTTTGTGGCTCTCAAGAGAGGAAGACATTCAAAGAGGACTGAGCTGTGATGATGGTCAGTGTCAGCAAAACTGGACTGTAGTTGTGGTAAAGATCCACCTTTGCTGTGTAGTGTTTCAGAGAAGTCAGATGCTGCTCAGTAGAGTGTAAACTATTGGAAGCAACAAGGGAGAGAGGCTATTATGTATAGGTTGCACTTTATCTTCTTGTTTGTGAGTGTAAACACTCTGGAGGGATATATCCTAAGTAACTACATCAAGTACCTCAGGATTGGATACCTGCAGCAAATCAACATTTATAGCCTGGAAGTCTGTCCCAGTCCTTAGTCATCTAAATTTTCTCCTTTAATGTTACTCTTAATGTTATCAGAAAGAACCAATAACATTTGGGGAAGGGTGGTCATCTTTCTAATGATAAAATGCACTATTTACCTGCCTTCAGAGAGGAAGGTGGAACTGTTCTTCACAACAGATGGATTACTGTGTGGTCATGGACTTTTAGAATAGAGACAAGAGTGGAATGTGCTGTCTTTTTGTTTTTCTCTGTAAAAGAGAGAAGGTCTGATATTGTTTCCAGAACTGATGTTTTATGCAATTATACTGTGTAAAGTTTCCAGTGGGAGGTGACCAGGGACACAGAAAACAGACCTCTTCTGTTATATTTGGGGTTCTTGCCAGTTGGCCAGAGAATTGTATTTTCTGCTTAGCAGAAAATACAAGGGTTTCAGCCTTGTCAAGAAGAGAGAATTAAATTTGTCTCATGCTTGGGGAAAAGGTCTTATAACTCTGCAATACATGAAACAATGTGCCTATTTAATTTGTAGTTTTTAGCAAAATTGCTGCTCTGTGTTGTTCTTAAGTGGGTGCTAGACATCTTCTCAGTATATCTATTGGATCACATTCCTTTGATGCTTTACATGACAAAATGTCAGTTTAGGGACTCATAATGGGTTTTCCCTAATCAAAGTTAATTTAGCAGATACAGTGGACATATACAGGGTTCTAAATATCTGGATAGCAAACTGTGAAAACAGCATATTCTTAAGTCATTCAGGTGCCTAGGTGGCTTAGATCATCACTCAAGCATTTGGGTTCTCTTCTGGTCCAGGGTTAGGATGATTTTGTCAAAATTTTGCCTTTTATTATTTATTATTATTGTCTAAGGTTCATAAATACCTTTGTGTAATTTTCATGCTTCTCTTTTTTAGCTGTTGAAACAAGTACTTACCATTTTTAATATTATAAATATTAAAATAATAATATTTATTGTCGTGATGGTAGGATTATAATATAATCTGGCCTAGAAGTACATATAATTAAACAGGAGGTTTAGGAACTACAGGCATTAAAACAGACTTTTGACATTGCAGTTGCTAGAAAATCTGAGTTTTTTATTTTAAATTATAATTATCTTTATCTTGTCTATCAGGAGGTACAAGTATAAATATTTGCAATCCATTTTTCTGTTTACAGTTAGTGGAAAAAAATAACATCCTGTGGGTAATTCACTAGACCTGATTTAGATGTCTGCATTAGATCAGATGAATCATTCTATATAAATGCCTCCAAGACATGATCAAAAGCCCCAGCTTTTGACTTTATCAGATGTAGAGTTCAGTGAGTGGAATCCACTCCTAGTATCTGTTACAGCAGTCAAAATTTAGAGGTTGGCATTGTGGAGGGGCTTAATCAGGGTTGTGTTTTATATGTTCTGGCATATTTATACCAGCAATAAAAACATCAAGGTGGCAGGTAGAAGATTAGTCCCTTTAAATAGTTACTTTGATTCTGTTACTCTCCAGAATAGTGTTTCTGAAGTTTTTGCTTCTTGGCCATGTTGAAGTTTTAGCTTTACTCAATTGTTAGTGGGGAAAGTTAAGCCATATGGAGAACTAATTAATCAGTAGCTATGTTATTAGTCATAAGTGAGTGGATTATAGACATAATCTCTTCTGCTTACAAAGACTGTAGGTAATTGGGAAAACAGATTTCAAAAGGTGCTTAATTTGGCTGGAAAGTGTAGACTAGTGATTTTTTAGAGAACAGCATTTTAATGCCAAAATAAGGTAAATTCTATTAGTAATTCATCAGTTAAGTAATTAGTTATAGTAGTTTAATCATAGAACCATTTAAGTTGGAAAAGGCCTTTGAGGCTCAAGATTGTTGAGTCCAAACATATGAGAAGGAATCGTTTGTGTAGCCCATGCAAAAAAAGTAAACAGACAAAAAAACTGAAGCCTCAACCAAAACCCAAAGCAGTAATTTAAAATAATTTGAAGATAAGTTTTTAGTGCAGTCTCTTGAGTTTTGTAACAATCTAAGTATAATTGGTGAGAGATAAAGGTGGCAGTGTAATGGGTATTCAGTTAGACCTTTTCTGGTCTCAGTGTGATTTGATCATCAGCACATTGCATATTTTTCTTAGGTTACTGATGCACTTCTGTAATGCACTGCAAATCAGGTCTGACAGATTTCCCAAGGGTAGCATGGTTGTAGTGTAAAACAAAATATTGTTTATTGAAAAAAATGCAGAATTAAAGGGATGAAAAGTACTTATAAATTTGTTATGTTTTATAGACTTTAAAAACTTAAAACTGATGCTTAAAACTTTTTTCTTTTGAAGTAACTTTTCCTATGGATTCATATATAATTCTGTTTCTAATGGGGTTACAAAATTTAAACCCATGATATATAAAATATGACAATCATGAAATAATTTAAGAGAAAGGAACCTATGTGTTATCCAGCCTTCTGTTCATCTGCTGTATCTGGTTCATCTTCCTGATCCATGAAAAGCCATCTCCAAAGACAGGCCAGGTTGCTCTGGGTCTTCCCCAGCTAAGGTTTGAATTTTTTTTTCAATTAAAATATTTTCAGCTCAACAGAGGCTGAGGCACTTCCTATAAACATGGAAAGAAAAGGCACTTTGCCAAAAGCTCAGAGAGAGGAGCGATGAAGAGAGAGCTAAACTGAGGTGGAATAGGAGATGGACAGTGTAAAAATGATCCATTGGCAATGGAAGGACTATATACCCTAATATTTAAAGCTATTTGAAATAATATATGCAAGCTTTTGCTTGCTGTTGTGTTTGGTTGGGGTTTTTTTTGGTGCCCTTTTTTTTCAGAAAACAGTGGATTTTTGTTACTGATTCAAATTTGTGTGGATTTTTATTGGCTTTGGGAGCTGATGATGAAATTTAGGTCATACAATACAAGATATATACCACTCTATATTAAAATATGAGGTCTTCTGCCACTCTTCATCCACAGGTAACTGATCTATTCATGTGAACGCAGTCTCTTTCATGGCATCTGTTTAAGAGAAGTTTTTACAGGCTGTCATATATCTCACCTATTCCTGGTGTTGGCAGTCTAATTATAATTCTTATAGCATGTAGCTTAAACTTACACTTTTATTTTACAGTTTGGAAGAACAGAAGTAATTGATAATACTTTAAATCCAGATTTTGTGAGAAAATTTATAATGGACTACTTCTTTGAAGAAAGAGAGAATCTACGATTTGATTTGTAAGTTAAGAATCTTTGACTAATATTGCAACCTCTAAGCATGTAAAGTTTTGTTCAGCATAAAATTAGCTTGAAGAGAGATGGTATCTATTGACATAGATTAAATTAATGTAATAAATGTGATTGATTTAGCATTGCTTCCTCAGAAATAAATGTGTAACATAATAATGACCAAGTTTTAGGAAATTGGCAGAGTGAAATTCTAACTAGTCAAAGTACAGTTATGCTTACAATTATTACTTTCTGAAAATAGAAAGGAAAAGGTGTCAAAAGGTGAAAATATTCTTGCAGCAAAATAGCCAGCAAAACTGGTACAGATATACTGTCCAGAAATAAAATACTGTACAAGTAGTACAGAGACAAAAATTTATTTACTATACCTCTAAATATACTAAATTTCAAAATTTTAAAACAGCAGCAGTTGTTCTAGAGTAGATGGCTTTTGACATTATTCCAGATGTGCTCATTTCTTTCCACTGGTGGAATTGTTTTGACTTTCACTTTATTCTTTGGAAAATAGAATTGGGAGTCCAGTCACCAGGTCATGTCACCATTGCATGTCATGTATTGCATTTCTGATTATTTCAGTCTTTATGATAATCAAGGTTGTCTAGTTTTTTTTCATTTTCATTGTAATTTTATTAGCAATTCTTTCTTAACCTTGCCCTAGGAGAGAGTAGCAATAACCCCAATAGAATAAAGTTTTTGCTGCAGTTTTGCATCACAGTATGCATTGTGGCCACAAATTTTCTTTGTATGTCCTTTTTTAGTTGAAGAACCCTTTTCCTATTTCTTTTCACTTCCTTTGTAAGATGTACTAGACCACCTATTTCAAGGAATGAAAGGAAATACTTAAAACCAGGAAGATTACAGGGTGCTTTGACATGGCTAGGTACAAATTCTTTGACTTTCACAATGGAAGCCTGATGCAGACTTTATTTGTAGTTTTAAAAAGCTGGGTTTAATGTCATTCAATCTGTGGAGTATAACTATTGTGGGTTATTTAAAATAAGTTTTAAGTCAGAGCTAGTCAATTTGTGAAATAAAGGATTCTTCTCCAAGTACAAAGCATTGCTGAAATAGCCACACAGTGGGGGCTGTGTGGAAATCTGTATCTGTTTGCCTTCTGCTTCTCTTAGGATGCACATAGCTTATGGGGAGGGGGCAGTGCAATAGAAATGAAAAGTGAAAGAAATGAACTGAAAAAGAGAAAGCCAAGCTCAGTCTATGGAAAGAAAGGGGATAGTGCTGGATAAGTGCTATTTGGAAAGGACTTGGACCTGGAAGGGAAAACACAGTGTCCTGTTTAATTCTTTATGCAGTCAGAGAAATGGACTCCTGTCCATTTATAAAAAGCTGTAAATATCACACATTCTCTGTACTTATCAGAAAGACCTGACTGCTTTCTGCTGCTGTCCTGGGTTATCTGGACACAACTCTGTTCTGAATTCAAAGCTGAAGAGCTGTTGCTGTCTTTGCCTGCAAGTGACCATGTAGCCATATTGTGTGAATTTACTGTAGAGTCCTATAACAATGACAGATGAAAAATTTAGTATCTTAGAACTCTAAATTAGAAATCTCCTATAGCGCCACTCATGGATTAAATCTCAATTCTGACACTTATAGAAAGTTTCTTGTATTCAGTTTCTTGGCAAAATTGTGTACTACTGTTGGGCAAAGTGGTTTTTTTTTCAAAGAAAATCCTTATATGATTCATATATTTCGCAGGGGGAAAAAAATCAAGTAGCAAATATATCTCAAATATTTGGTGCTTCAATACCAATGTCACAGGCCCCTTTCTGCTCAAAGCTGGTACTTAGTGATTTTGCCAGTGAAGTCATTCTTTGTTTTACTTCTGTAGCTATCCCTCGGGTGAAATTCTAAATTGTGTTTTTCTGTTCAATTTCTCCAAACACTTCGCTTTTAATTGGAGGTTTTAACTCATGTTAGTGGCATTTATAGGAATTTCTTTTCTTTATAAACATGTTTCTAAAGCTTTGACTGTGCTGCTCCACATCCAGCTATGGTGTGGTATTCCTGTCATCCTGACTTGTGGTGTGGTCCACGGTGCATCCCAGCAGCCAGGTGTGGCAGCACAACCACAGGGATGGCATTCCCTGCAGTGGGAGCAGAAACATGGAGGGGAGCCTGAGATGGGCAGTAGCATAACAGATAAAAACATTTTCAGTTTAGTTACTGGTATTGAATCTAAAAGGATTATTTGATAAAAATATTACTTGGATTATCTGATAAAGATGGAAGGCTATTAAAGTATAGAGATTAGTAATCCTGTATGAATTTCTGATACTATTTTTTTCAATCTCTGTTAAATTCAGAGAGGCTTTTTTTAACTCTTGTCTTGATTATGAAAGGGAAACAATGACATTTTCCAGCTGGAGGAATATCAAGATAATGAAAAACTCAAAAGAAAAAGTCAAACTTTTGCTAAAAGCAGTTTAGTTTGACAGTTATTTCTATTTTCTTATTCAAATGACAGAAAAAATAATTTACAAGTTTGCTTTCTAGGGTTAATTTTAATTCTTGGTCTGCTTTTTGTCATCTTTCATTGTTCAAACAGGAATATCAAAAGAATTTCTTGTTAAAGCTTGCACTTTGTTGAAAATTGTTTAATTTCAAATAACTAATGAACCATAGTCCTATAATATGTGATGACTCAATTTTTCTTCCTTACTGGGGAACTTCCATTCACAAATCTGTTTGTATATATTTCACACGTGGCAATAGGTGAAAGAATTGTTTGATTTTTGTTTCTTTACATAATTGGATATGTCATCTGGCAACTCTGATATAAATTCTCTTTTTTTTTTCCCTAAGCTATGATGTTGACTCAAAGAGTCCTAACCTGTCAAAACATGTAAGTTCTTCCTCACTATTACAATTCCTTGTGCTAAAATGCTTACAATTCTTAAGTATGTTTATTTTCTTATGACTGTAAGTAATATAAGATACATAGAGACAAATACAGTGATTGTGTTATGAGTGAAAGTACATAATGCTAATGAGGATAATTTTAATGGGACATGTCTCTTGCAAAGGTCATGTTTGAGCATGCATGTATACCTTTTCAGATATGTAATATGCTGCAATTCATTAATACTTTTTTGAGTCCTAAAATTGAAGCATGTTTTGATTGTGTCTCAGTGTTAGAAGAAACCTTTTGTACTCATGTTGTCTTGAAATCAGAGTGATGAAATAGTAACTTTAAAATTTTGAGATGTAAGAGTAGAATTCAGATGCTTCTCAGTGAATTTTTTAAAAAATACTTTGGTAAGAATATATAAAAATATATATTTATTTTAAAAATAAATGCTTTGGGAAGAGAACCTTTGAGATGCTGGAGCAAATGAAAAGAGGATAGTAGAAGGAATTCTGTTTGTGTGCTTCACAGTGAAAAGATGAGACTTTTAGCCATTGATCTCCAATTACATCCTCCCTGTAGTGATTGTGTAGTGCCTTAGAATTACATCTGTAAATGTAACCTGTTGTTATGTCAAATAGGAGTCTGTTTGTGATTCATTACTGCATAGTTATTACTAAGATGTGCTGTTCAGCAGAATCTGTGCTCCAGGTGGGAACAGCTCAGATAAATGGGAAACCAAATTTCATTGTGTGAAATATGAATTCTGAATTTTTGTGTTCATGCTTTTCAGGATTTTTTGGGACAGATGTTTTGTACACTGGGAGAAATAGTGGGATCACAGGGGAGCAGACTGGAAAAATCAATTATGTAAGTATTCTGGAATATTGGATGAATACATACTGCTGCATGAGGAAGGAGTGGTGGAGCTTTTTTGGTATGAGATACCTTGATGTACAGAATTGAGGTATGGCTTTTAAGAAGGAGTAAACAGTTGCATGCAATAGAAATCTTTCTTTATATAGGCTGTGATAATTTAGGTTTCATTTTGGATAGTAAGCAAAGGGATTGACTAATCCAGAATTTTTGTCAACCTTATTACATCTTGCTTTAGAAATAGCTTGAGCATATTAATATAAAAAATGTTTGTTTTTTTTTAGTTTGCAAATTAGCACATCATAAAACTTTTATTACCTTTTGTTCAAGCATTTGAGTTCCTGCAAAAAACTTCCACAAAGAAACAGTGAAGAATCAGCTGACCAGATTATCAGATTTCTAATACAATTACACAAAATTATTAGCATCAGCAAATATTGTGGTTATTAGACTGTATTTTGTGATTCTCCCCTTAATCCCATTCTGGATATTGAACTTTAAAAATATGTCTAGGAAATAACCTTCAAGACTAGTACAATAAGTGTCATAATGGAAAAGTTGTGTTAGGTTATGTGATTAAAAAGGTTATCTGCAAGCAAGAAGAGGGCCCCAGTGGGGCAGGTGGGGGAGCCCAAATACCTTGGCCTGACTACTTTCAGACCCATCCCAGGAGAGTCATCAGCTTATGGAAACCCATCTCCACACACTCAAAGAATCACAGAGGAACAGGCACAGGCAGGGGAACTCCAGGAACACAATTAAGGAACCAATCCCTGCCAGCTCCAGGGCTGTCCCAGGAGAACCAGAGCCCCAGCACTGTGGGGTGGCAGCACACAGGCACTGCTCGTTCTGGACACATTTTAGTTCTTGGTGGCTGCACAGTTTGAGCACAGAAATGTCTTTTCAGCTGGGACAGGAGGTTGGCCCTATTTTGTTCACTTCAACTAGAACAGCAGCTCACAGATTTTTCACTGTCTAGGCCTAGCTCATGCTGGCTGCCACAGTGAATTTCTCTGTCACGACTCCATTGGCTGGGTTAACTGATTGTCAGTGGATTCTACTGGAAGCCTGTGGTCACTTGGTCAGAGAAAGTGCTGATTTGAAGACATTTATGTTTAGTAAGAGGATTCTTACCTGACATTTTGAAGGTTTTCAAATTTGTTTCTGTCCTCAATTAGTAAATTATTCAGTGCAGTGCACATTTTTTTTCTGTGAAAATTCATGAAATTTATTTTGAACATGTAGATTAAAAGGCATCCATTCAGCAGTTTAGCATTTGGTACAGGTTAAATGAAGTTTGAAAGGAGTAACAGATGAAGTTTAAAGTTTGAAATTATCTATGAGAAAAGAAAAAATATCAGTGAAGATTCTGTGGAAAAAAAGTCTTATTTCACAGCCTGTGTAATATATTTCCTCTTGGGTAAATAAGTATTTCTCTGGCCTCGGTTCTGATACTGTCTTGTATGGTAGTTACTAAGGGGACCCAACATGATGATATACACAGATTAATGAGTGTTTGACTTTTTATCAGTTCTTCATAGTGTCCCTGTTTTATTTTGTCATTGGTGCTTTTGACAATGTTGTGACTTGACAACTGTACCTGAGTGATTGCCCATTCTGGACTGTGAATTCTAAGTATCTGGATGTCTGTGAGGCATTTCTGTTACTCATGAAACTATTGCATTGCATTTCAGGATTGTTATTATCTATAAATATTCAAACAATGAGAATTGAATTGGCAGTATTGCATTTCTTCCATTCTTAGGGGTATTTACTGCTTTGAACTTACTGTCCTCTTAATGGAGTCAAGTCTGATGAATGTTCTTTATGAACTATGAATTAAGAGATCTTTATCTTTTCACCATATTTCTGAAGTTCATTAACATTTTCCCTCTTCCAGTTCTCTGCATTGGATGTACAAAGAAGAAAATGCTTGATGCGGTTTTAGTCCAAATCAGCTACCTTACAGAAGTAGCATTTTTTATACTTAAGCAACTTGAGAAGTTTGAATTCCAATCTCTGATTGGCATTCAAGTAAGGTCTGATGTTCTTTCAAAGTGAAAATTTGACAGACTTGAAGCTTATTATTCAGCTCTATCTACTTTAGTCATTTACAAAAGTCTTACACAATTCAGGACTCCATGGCTTCCAAGAGCTGTTCAGCTTCAAGTCAGGTTGTCTATCATCAGGGAAAATTCCCTTAGAAAGTCTACAATGAAAGGGTAGTCTTGTCCTTCCTCAAAGTTAAACATCTCAAGCCTGGAGGGTCAGTCACCATTGCTGTGTTCAGGCAGGAAGGCTGAAACACACCTTGCACTAATCTTCATGGCAAGTACAAAAGTGAAGGTACACAATTCACATTTTTCTTTGCCTACATGAATGCATGCCTACCTATATATATCCTTGGTATTACAAGTACCAGTGGATTACACCTCTGAGACATGAACCTGACAGTATTTCTTCTTGGCAGTTGTGAAACTGTTCCCTGAACCTCCTCTGTTTTTGATACCATTAAGGACTTGGAATTTTATGCAGTCTGTCACAGGAGAGTCTTGCTCCCAGTATTGTAGTGTGGTAGCCTGTTACCCTTGTGACAGCGAGCAATTTTTGATCAAGAACATACTTTAGTGTTGCACTTTATTTTACAGACTGGCCAGGTACAGATGTGAGCATTTGTTTTGGATGATTTCTGTTGGAAAATAATTTAGTCATTCGAAGAAGGTGAAATGGATAATATGACATTTTAACAGTAATGTTTGTTCTCTTTACCTGTTGTGTTACTAGATTCATTAAATGCTTTCTCAAGTCAAGCTCAGTGTGTAACATTCACTCTGACTGGCCTTGCATATTCCAGCTGTATTGCCATGAAAGGACAATGTGCAGACACATCTACTTGCAGAAGTGGTGTGGCTTCATTTTTCTCTCAGGAGAGTGTCACCTGCTCAGACATTATCCACAATTAGATCTTTGCATGTTCTCTCTTCCTAGAGAGAAGATGCTAGCCACATTTATAACTCTGAGCAGTATTTATTTTTCAGGATCTGCCAAGTGCATCCCTGTAGGGATTCCCTTTGATGAGGAGATAGGGCCATTGCAAAGCTTAATGAGTGTTCTATGCTAGTTATTCACATGTGAGTGCCATTGCCTGCTAATGAGGCTGTACTGGAGCCAGCTGGCCTATTTTGTGAAGTTCTTTCTCCTATCATCGTGCTGTGAACATAACTTATAGAAAAACACCTGAACTGACTTCCTATGTATATTTGTCCCATCCTTTTATCTGTGGATGTGACTGTCAGAGAGCTAGGCTCTGCAAATTCAGGGATAAGACTGTAAATTTTTGAATGACCTGAAAAATGTTCCATCTTCTGCCTCATTGCAATTCCAGCTTGCAAAATTGGAGGTTCTTTTTCACCTCTCAGGTTTGAATTTTGACATAAATTGTAATTTTTTACATAGTCTGTAAAGATCCTCCTTCCAGTCCTTATTAAAGCCCAAGTACTCTTCAGAGTGTCCTTTTAAATTCTCTTGGTACTGCAGATGTGGTGTCTCAATTGTGGAATCATTTCTAAGGAGACAATAATTACTTTTCAAGACTGTATCTTATCTAGACATGCAGGTATTGTTGAAAACCTTTCATTTGATAATGGTTGTTTGTTCTGTTCCTCTAACAATGAAATTACCTACTCCTTCAAATACTGTCCAAAAAGAGGTGATCACTATAGAGAAACCTACGGGTTCTGGACTGTGAAACCAGTAGGACCCACTGAAATATAGATTTTCACCTTTTATTTTCCTTTATTCATTTTGTACTCTGTTCACACTTAGACCAACACATTTTCTGTATATGAATTTCAGATAACTAGCTCTGAATGGTGGAGTTGACTGCAGTTATGCAATACAGATTACAGATAATATCTCTCTCTCTCTTCTACCTATATATATTTAATACTCATTATTACCCCACAAACCCTGATCTGTAACTCTTTCCAGAGAAACCCTGAAAATCTAGTTGCCTGAACATAAATTTTCTATTGTAATTTCAGTGTGATAGAACCAGTTCCAGGGTAGCTCAGTACCAGCTATGCCTTAGAGCTAAAGGAGATTGGCTATGGCACTGCATTCTGGATTTAAACAGGTGGAACTCTTATATGCTTGTCTTCAACATAGTATTAGTCAGTATTTCTCTGGCAATTGGAAAGACTGTCTGTAATGATGAATCTCTAAGTAATTATTTCTTTTCTTACTTGAAATATTGACCAGCTTGAAATTATTTTATTTTCTTACAGGGCATTATTGCTAGTTAAAGTTTGTTCTGTTTGCCTGATCTGTGTCCACTGAAATTCTTGTCAGAGTGTTTACTTTGCACTTAAGGATTTATTTTTAATGAATGATTTTTAAGGGAATTTGTAAGAAACTCTTTAGTGTCTGCAAATGGTCCAGTACTGTTTTCATGCATATAGACTAGAGCATACAAAGGTTCTACTTAATAGCATCAAAAACTGTACAAGTAATTTTGTAACATTTTTAGTTCCTAAATAATGAGAACTTTTTGTACTTTAGAGAAATTCTGAGCTAATCTTGATGAAGGATTTTGCTTCTTTATCAACCATCATGTTAATATTATCCTTCTTTTAGAAGGCCCATGGCCTTCTGTGTTGAGTGTGTCCCCCTCCAAAAGGCTGCTGGCACTGAATACTATCAGATTATGTGTAGGTTTTCTGTTTCTCTGCTGTTCTTTATGCTGAGGAGCTGTTTTGGACTTTATGGAGTTGCAGCATATGTTTTTAATTGCTATCTGGGTGAATAGTATTTTATTTTGCAACTCCTTTATCAGATACGGTGAGATCATTATGTGTCTTCATAGACATTTCCGAATAAATGTTGTAAAATAATGCTGCTGTTTACTTTTAACTATATTTTAAGTATTTTGTTTAAGTAAAATTTGCAGTAGGATCTTTCTCCCAAACCTCAATGGGAGGGTGGACAGCAGAATTCTGGTACTATTTCAACCTATTTAGAATTTTAATGCTGTTTCCTTTAAAATTAAAACTGATTTGTTTCTTACTGGTTAGAATAAATATGCAACTCATTTACCAATTCACTTAGGATAAACCAACTTTTTTACACAGGACAAGTGGCAGAAAAGGGAAACTGAATTGCGTGCCATCAGCTTTGTGACTTGAAAACTTACCTTGTGCTCTCTGTGTCAGTTGTAACTTTCATACATGATACTAAGGAACTAAGGTGATGTGGTTGTGTTTTCTTCCAGAGGAATTCCTGGGAAGAAGTGTGGAACAGTCATAGTAACAGCAGAGGAGCTAGGGTGCTGCAGGGTAAGTGTGCTCATTGCTTTTTAAAAATAAAATGAAAATTATTTTGTGGTTTACACTGTGCTGGATTGTTAATGATATAACTTGTAAATTTGCATTTTGTGATTTATGTAAGAAGTTAGAATACTGTTTTCCTTTAAGTTGCTTTTAGTTTTAGAGAGAAGAAGCAGAAGGTAATGTTCAACATCTCTTGCATTCTCTCTACTGCTCCTTCATGTCCTCACTCTTTCACAGTCTCTTGCAATGTCCCAGCAACTGTCACGTACTTGATCTTCTGGATTTTTGTATTTTATCAAAATTTTTACATCTCCTATTCAGAATATCAGTGAGTTTTGAAACCACTGAATTGCTGAGAGTGGAAAAGATCTTGGAAGATTGTCTAGTCCTTAGGGCAGGTTACTCAGGACTCTGTGCAGTTGGGTTTTGAGCCCATCAATCTCCACGATTTCTCTGTTACAGCTTTTAGCACACTCAAAGTAAAAAGGTTTTTCCTTATATTTAAGTGGAATTTCTCACATTTCAAGTATGTACATATTGCCATCTTTTCTTCCACTGGATGCCACTAACCATAGGCTGTTTATTCCCTTACACAAACTGATAAACCTTCTGTTTTCCAGGCTAAATTATTTCAGCTCTCTCTGCCTCTCCACAGATGAGAGATGGTCCAATCCCTTACTCATTTTATTGATGCTTTTGGTGGAATTGCTTCAGCATGTTTGTCTTCCTTGTTCTGGGGAGCCTAGAACAGTGCTCCAGGAAGGAACAGTACTTCAGGAGTGGCCTCACCTCAGCTGAATCACTTCTTTCGACTTTCTGTCAGCACTCTTCCTAATGTAGCCCAGCAGGCTGTTGGCACATTGATCAACTTGGTGTCCACCAAGCCCCTTCAGTGCTCTTCTGCCAAGCTGCTTTCCAGCTATTTGGCCTGCAGCCTATAGTGCTGCATAGGGTTATTCCTCTCCAAGTGCAGTACCTGACATTTCACTCTGTTGAACCCCATGAGGTTCATATTGGTTAGATTTTCCAGCCTGTACAGCTGTCTCTGAATGACAGCACGATCATCTGTTGTACAAACTGCTAGTTCTAGTTTTGTATTGTTTGCAAACTTGCAAAGGTTTTGCTCTGTCCATCATCCAGGTTGTTTATGATGATGTTCAACATTCTTGGCCCATTTTTGATGTCTTGGGTACACTGCTAGTGACTGGTCCCAGGTGGACTTTGTGCCACTCAGTATGACCCTTTGAAGCACAGCAGTTCAGCCATTTTTAATGGTCCCTCACTGTCCAGTTATCTAGTCTATAATTCATTGGTTTGTGAACATAAATTTATGGGAGTCAGTGTATAAGGCCATGCTAAGGTGGAAAATAAACAACATCCACTAGGATCCTCTCATCCAATCAGCCACTCAATTTGTGAGGAAAGGCTTCAGTGGACCAGGCATGAAATATCTCATTGTAAATCTCTGCTGGTGTCTCTTAGCCACCTTCTTTTTCATGTGTTTGGATATGTTTTCCAGGATTATTTACTCTGTCAGCATCCCAGGGTTTGAGCAACAGGTCTAAGTCACTGAAGGAATGAGGCTGATTTGTGCCTGACTGGAGTTTTTAAAATTAATTCTAATATACTTTCGTTGCCTGTGCATCTACTTTTTCAGGATGCAGTTTTGGATGTCAGGAAATCCTTGAAAAATCCTGAGCCATTTTAGCATAGAAAATTGTTCTTTTTCTGGTTTCCCTACAAAGGAATTCTTGGTTTCAGCCATTCAAACTGCAGTATGAAGACATTGCACAGATGTGAATATGTAGAGGTCATTTAGAGCACAGATACCCTCATTTATTTTGTTTTCTATTTGCATAGTTTAGTCAATTTTTTAATTTTTTTTTTTAGTGTAGTAGACTGCATGCTGTCTGTAATTTTTCTTTATTACCCATTTCAGGATTCAGTTTTAATGCAATTTTGTGCAAACAAGCTAGACAAGAAGGACTTCTTTGGGAAATCTGATCCTTTCCTAGTATTTCATCGAAGCAATGAAGATGGCAGGTAGGTGCCTGTTGAGTATTTTTGCTGCTAATCATTAGGCAACTTAATTATTTACTGATAATATAGTTTTGGGTTTTTTTACATTTTTTCAGATTAAAATGTGTTTCTTTTATAATGTTTGTTGGATTTCAGTTTGTCATGTTAGGCAATATAAGAATAAAACTATTGCTACAAATTGATCAAATACTGCCATTTAGAGTTTTAAGAGGTAAATGTCTCATAAATGTAGAGCACTAAGACAATTAATAGTAATAAAATAGCTAAGTAGTGTTACTTTTGCTAAGATATAGTATGTATTTAAATTAAAGAGAATTCTCAAAGAAAATTGTAGCTGCAAAATATGCTAATGCTTAGAAATTGTGTTAGATAAAAACATTTTATACTGCAAATTTAAATTAGGGAATATCTTTTATCTTTCTGACAGAGTTCTAGGAAATCAAATTCCAAAATCCCCAAAATACAATTTATATTTTTTACAACTGACTGCTACCTTCATGCTTTAATTTGTTAAAGTAGACTGATCTCTTCTGTTCCACTGCTAAGCCTTGACGTGTAATGATCAACGCAGCACTCTGCCTTTGTGGGGCTCTACTGGCAGGTTAAGATTTCTTGGAAGCTGAAAGTTCTCACATCTAACACATAACAAACCAAAGGCTAGACATGTATGATATGACTTTTTTCTGGAGCTTAACTGGAACAGTTGTTAACATAAATCTGTGTATGTGTGTGTGTGTTACCTGCTCTTTTTCTCTTGGAGGCAGATTATAGGAACAGTTTCCTGAGTAAACACTGCCTGTGTAAAACTGCAAGTCTGCAGGAGTTATATCTCCTGTGTGAGTGGCATTAAGGTCACTGGTAGACTTTCTCTGGGTATTACTGGGAGTGCTGGTACATGCAGCCTCTCTTGGCCTTGAGTGCCATTCTTCCCCACTTCCTTCTAAGGGAGGAGTGTTGAGCCACTGATGCTTTATGGGTCTCCTGAATCTCACAGGATCTTGGGGCACTACTTCTGCAGCTGTGGCAGAAGGAGGCTTCCTTTTTGTTTTTTTGGCTTCAGGCATGTCTTCTGAATCATAGCCCAGATAAAACTGTAGGTGTTTGGGGCACAAGGAGGACATTCCCTCAAAGGATAACTTCAGTTGCAACTGGATGAGGAATTTCAGTAATGATTTCACAAGTGACCTTGTCTCTTGATTTCTTTTGAACAATTCAGTCCCCATGATGGGGGTTCAGAAGAGGTATTTTAATTTTGCTTCATTTAGAGAAAGCAGAATGTGCTAATACAGTTCATGAGAGAAGGTGATCATGGAATCTCAGAGAGGCTTATATGTTTTACCTAAGACAGCCCTGGTTAAAAAATCATTGACATAAAATAGGGAATAAGAATCTGAAAGCCATCCCTTGGGTCAGTTTCTTAATCTCTAAGCAAGAGTCAGATTCTCAAGATCACCTTCTTTCTGGATCTGAGACTAATTCCTGCATGTACAAGGTATGTTTAAACAAGTGGGATGGAAACTGCTCTTCCCTTAAATACTCATTGAATGGTTGGAGTTGAAGTTTTGAAGTTTTTGAAGTTGAATGCTTTTGGGTAAAGTAAATAAATACAAAATATTGTTTAGCACTCTAGTCTGTAATCTCTCTCCAGTGGGTCTCTTCAGTCTTTCCTTCTTTCTGATTTCACCATATTTCTTTTTTTCTTACCTTATATTTTATATGGACTTTGTATGTATGAATGATTACAGATCTTTTAATTCCATCTGATGACATGAAAGAAAAAGTAAATAAATACAAAATATATCTTTATTTTTTGTTTCAATTACAGTTTTACAATCTGCCACAAAACAGAAGTTGTAAAAAATACATTAAATCCAGTGTGGCAGGCATTCAAGATTTCTGTCAGAGCACTGTGTAATGGAGACTATGACCGGTAAGCTGTAGCTTAAGCTTTTTCAGCATATATAATTTTTTTCTCCCTAACTCGTGTGTTCTTCTGTATGTAACTTCTTCTATGCAGTCCTGCCCCTGGTGTTATTTAATCAACTTTTTGAAAGGATAATAGGTGTTTAAAACTGTTCATCACATTAAATAATTTAGAAAAATAAACAAATATGCTAAATCTGTAGGAAATGCTAGTGGAGTTTTCTGGAAAAAATTCTTGGTTCTCTATGGTGTGAATTAGAAACAAAAAGAAAAGACTAATTTAAAGCATGATCTGTGACAAGTGTACTGAAGTATTTTTTAATGTTCAAGTGAAAAAAAAAAATGTGATCTGTTTTCCTTGGATGACAATACAATGTCAGAGGATGCTGATAAGTGAAAGCCTTTAAAATACATAGATCAGTAGATGAGAAACACAGAAGGCAGTCATCTTCAAATTTGAAGTTTTCACTGGTGCCATGCAAAAGGATCTATCTTTAGGTGGTAATACCATGTTTTCAATCAACATTTTACCACTAAAAACAAACAAATTAGTTCAGTGGAAATCGATATTTTTAGACTCTTTAAAAGTGGCCATGTTGGTTGCTCTTTCACTTAGATGCAGTAAAAATGAAGCAATTTTGTAATGAGCAAATTCAAACAGTTTTTTACTTGTATTTGGGTTACTGTGCATAATGCATAAGCAAAATAGTGTTCATTAAGCTAGTCTCTGGATGCTGCACTGTTTATCATATTAAAGAAAAAATTTTCATAATAATTAGAAAAGATGTTGTGATGCAGGCATTTTGAAATAACTCCAGTATTCCAAATTAAGGGAACTTAAAAGCGTAATAGCACTCTTCAAATTGTTATTGTGCATCTGCTGTTGACCTGCTTTCAACATGATGTGTTCTGTGAATAAAGGCTCTGTGAAACTTCAGAGTCCTGCATACAACAATCATGCTTCAAATTAAGAAGTAGTCATTAGCTGCCAGGCTAATTCAAATTAGCCTGCATATAGTTCAGAAAAAACATTGGATGTTTGGGGTTTTTTAATTAGAAAACCCTTTTTTCTAAAGGTAAGGATTAACTTCCTATCATGCACAGGGTAATATATGAAAACACAAACCCCAAATGTCTCTTTCAGATAGTAATGGTTTTACAGATAGAATTTTGGTGCCCTGGGTTCTATGATAAATGTGAAAGGTGGGAATAATGTCATTACTAAAAGTATGTCACAGTAAATATTTATTCTGATGTTGGGGAGACTAAATCTTGAGCTAGTGCATGCTTCTGAGTGAACTCTGTCCATGTTTTCATGATGGAATGACCAGAATTTGCTTAATGTTTCTCAAACTATGCAATTATACAGTGTTTTCAGACATCACAGGAATGGCATTTCAGTACTGCAGCAATTCTTAGTGTCTAATGTCTTTGTTCTTTCTTTCTCTTAGTATGAGCTCTCAGAAAGCACTTAGAGTTATTTTCTGCATAAAAGTTTTAAAACAGAGATACCCATCTCTAACCTTGATTATTTTTAAATGAAAGGGGTTTCTTTAATATTAAAATTGGAAACCCATCCTCTAAACTGTGTCCTTTAAGGTAAAGGTTAACTTTCAGTATATGTGGATTGGAAAGGTCTTTTAATATCTTGCATATCATGCAAAATAGATAAAAGTCAAGATCTGTAATTAATCCTTTAATATGAAATAAATTTCAGTAGAGAGGAGCTTTATTCAAGGATGAATTGCTCTTACTGCAGTTACCTGTCTGAAGATCCTTCTCAGGAATTTATCTTGATATTCTTAATAATTTATTTTAATAATCCGAGTTTTCTCACCAAGATGATTTTGCTATTTGAACACAGATTTGTAAGACAATTCAAAGCTTAAATTCCACTAAACCTTACGTAAATCTTAACTTAGTGATGTGTTCTGTCTGTCATAACAGATTTTGAAATATAAGTGAAATAATGGTTGTCTAGGGAAAAAAACCATTGTGATATTGCTTTCTTTTTTTGCTGAATTCCTCTGAAGGTGAAAGTAGTTTCCTTTGAAGGTCGAAACACTTGGTGGGATAAAAGAGGTTTGGAGTTGTTTTTCACTATGTCTGCAGAACAACTTTCACTTTAATCAGTTTTCATTATAAGGTAACTTAAATCCAACCTAAATTATGCAAGATCTATAAAATGTAACAAGTGTTGTAGTTAGGAGCCTTTAAATTTGAGTTGAAAAGAGGTTCATCCAGACAAAGCAAGTCCTTCTTTAGGTATTTTGGAACACCATAAAAAATATTAAAAACATCCAGGTGTGAATTACTTGATGATGTATTGCATATAATATCATTGTTGCTCAGCTTTATCCGCAAAGAGTCCGTTCTTAGTAAAGAAAATTAATCAATAAATATTTGACTGTATGTAATTGGAAGAATGAGAAGCAGCTTCCATGGAAGAAAATTATAAAATAATTGCTTAGATTCCTGTCCCCTCTATTAATAAGACAGCCCTGATTACTTCACTTGTGAAACTGTTCTGAAGAATAAAAGTTGTTGCTTAAGATACAGGAGGCCTGGAGTTGTTATTTTTCTATCCCATGTTCAGTTCATTTTAAGTCAAATAGTATCAATAATATCACTGTTTGCAATAGTTGAATATATATGTTGCTTACATATATACACTTTCTGTAATAAAAAAAGATTAATAAAGCTATATACTATTGCTATCCTCATATATCTTTCCTGTTTCATCAAGGATGTTGATGATAATGTGCTCTGTAGTATTTGCATTTTAACTAATTCACTCTTGAAGTAAGTATGTGAAATATGATTGATCTTTGCTTGGGAAATATCTGCTTTTTTCTTTTTATCTGTTTCCCAGCCATCCCTGAAGCAAGGTTAGAGCTGCCCTCAAGGATTCACTTTTCTCATAAGGAAACAGTTCTTAAAAACTTTGATAATACTTCAGGTTTCAAGAATCATTTATTTAAAAAAAACACAGAAAATTCAGAGCATCAGCAAGTAAAAATATATTGTTTAAACTTCCAATGTGTTTAATTGTTTCCTTAGTTTCCACTATACTTAGCTATTTATGTATTTAGCTATTTATTTATGAAGATGTATTGTGTTACCTGACAAGCTATTTGCTGCCCCATGAGAAATGGCTGAAAAATTCTGCTTTTTGGCACAATTGATGCAGCCCTATGCTATTAATCTTAAAGGCAATTTAGATACGTATTTAGCATTTTAATAGGATTGGTGTTTTGTTTTTTTATTTTAGGACAATTAAGGTAGAAGTATATGACTGGGATAGAGATGGAAGGTAAGACATATTTCTGTTTAATCTCTCCATGTTTATACACATTTTAAAACATATAAATATTTAGTGTCCAGCAAAATATTAGACAAAGTTAGTTATTTGTAAATATTTAGAAGTACAGGTACTGGAAAAATTCTGCAGTGATGCAGCTCTGTGTTTTGCAGTTCTGGTAAATACTGATGCATTAGCCTATTTCAAACCTGCTGTGTGTATATTCATCCATGGAATATGATAAAATGCACATGCCTGCAATGGCCACTCATGGTGGCCTAAATATTGCAATGTAGAAGCCACCAATTCATTTCCTTAATTTCAGATTGAGTCTGAATGTTCATTTCCATGTCTGTCTTCATCAAAACATTATTGTATACTCTGGAGTTGGAAGACCTGAATTTTGTATAACTCCCCTTGAAAGAGGACGGTGGAATTTCTGGTGCTAAATTCAGGAGTGATATCTGTTATTCTTAAGAGCTGTAAACACCACTGTACTGGCTGTACATTTTTCTCTGAAGAAGAGAGTCTTTTAAATTGCCTTTGTTTTGACAAACAAGATAGAATTCTTTTTTAACACAGTGGCTTGGTACCTCGTGTTCTTTTAAAAATGTTTGAGCTTATATCTTAATACTTTGATTAGAAACTGTATTCATAAATCTTGGTACTAGAACTGAAACATAATACAGTAATATGTTTATTTCCATTTTTCTTTAAATTGGTTTGTCTTAATTATTTCCTATTAGTCCTAGTTTATACTTTAAAACATATGGATATGCACTTGCATTTTCATTTTTAAAAGCATATCATTTATTCTACAGTAATGTCTTTAATACTACCAATACAATTTGCTTCTAGTATTATAGATAATGAAATTGTGCTTCTGTGGCAACGTGGCTTGGAATCATAATAGGCAAATTTATCCTGTGCTACTGTTCATTTCCTTGCTGACAAGATCCAAAGGACTATTCAGCTTTCTCGGGTTATAATTTTGTCTTTTTGGTTTTCCATCATGAAGCCTGTTGATTTATAAGCATTCTTATCTCATATTTACCCTCTATGAATACCTGCCATGAAGTGTAACTTCATCCTTTTTGGTCAGATATTCCCTGGAGAGACAAAAAAACATATTCTAGCAATTAAAATAGGTGTATTTAAATTTAAGAAGCCATGCTAGCAAAAATCATTACATCCCTGTTAGAATGTCTATTAACAATCTTTTCTCAAGGAGATATGGCAAATCCTTAAAAATTTTATATATTTGTGTATAAACCACATTTTTTGAAAATAAGCTAGCAGTGAAAAGTTAAATCATATTGTCAAGTTAATAAAAAAATAAGGATTATATTTTATCAAGGTATCAAATCCTATGCTGTCTCACTTTATCCAAAATCTGCAAGATTAAAAGCAATGGAAGAAATCTGACAAATAACACTAAGTAACTGCAAGTCTGGGTGAAATCTTGGACATACCGTGGATTTCAGGCAGTCGTTAGCCTTTCCAGTCTCAAATAGTTTCAAATATTATCTGTGTTTGCTCACATCACAATCTGAATACCTATAAAATGAGTATCTAAAAAACAAAGTGAAGGATACCATTTACATGTTTTCCTTTTTATTCTAATGGTATGCTTTTTTTGCTTTTTGCTTTCTGTCTGTTTTCAATTTAGAAGCACACCAAGCACTGACATCTCACACGTAAAATTCCTCTGAAAGATGAGGCAGCACTCACCTCATGTGACTTTAGGCAATGCAAAAATCAGACAAGTAGATTGAACTAATCATTTAAGCTACTTCAGTGGCTTACAGGGGAAAATGGTCTGATTGAATTCATCCTAGCTGGAATAAATTGCCAGTTGATGGTACCTATAAACTTGCATAGTGATCACAGCAAAACCCGAGTGCCTAATTTAACTTTGACATTGCCAAGTATATCTGAAATGAATCCCATCCAAGAATTACTCCAACAATTTTTTGTACAACTCTGCTCTTCTTCAGTTTACATTAATTCCCATTTGTGATGGATAGTTTTTATAAGCTGTTGTTACATCAGCTGGACACCTCACCACACTGCATCTGTTTGCTCCAGAGATGTGCAGATTGGGCAGGACCAATCTTTGAAAGATTGCCCTCTCTCTAGAGAGCAAAGCAAGTTATTCTGAATATTACAGGCTGTTCTGCAATCAGGAAGACAAAATTACAGGGCATATACTTGATTTCTGAATCATGACTTGACTTGATTTTGACTTCCTGAGTCTTGACTAAGAAGTTTCCTTTTCCCCATTCTGTGTTACCTGTGCTTTGAAAAACAGCACCATGGTGCTTTAGGTTGAGTTTCTTCTTTCGTGTTCCTAAATTACGTTGTTAGAATTATTGTAATGTAATATCACAATCATATTATTGCCATCAAATAGCTCTTACTTATTTTCAAACATCACATAAAACTTCTTGACAAAAAGTAACACACGCTCATGGTAACATTAAAATGTTGATTATGAAACATCTCTTTGTGTCAAACCAGTTTTTGCACAAAAATTATCAAAATGTGAACAACTTGTTCTGATACCTTTTATTGCTTCTAAGAGTTGTGACAAACCCCAAAATGTTTGATGCCATAAGAAGTCACTAAAGTTGGGTTTGCTCCTTGTGACAAGTCCAGTTAACAGTCACATTTTTAGGCTTTTTTTTATTGAGTGTCCTTATATATGAAGCACATCCAGACAGGTCTAACAGAAGGAAAAAAATAAGAGAGTGCCCAACTTCACATCAGCAATACTATGATGTTTTTAGTTCTCTCTGAAAGCTTTTTCATTTTGTTTCTGAAAAAATACAACTTAGCATATATGTTACAAAAGTCATTTCACAGTCTTGACGTTTATGATCTGTTATATAGAAGAAGGGGGTTGTGTTAAATTATAAAGCTGTAAATAGTCATGCTAACCTGGAGCCACAGAAGCATTCATCTGAGAACATCAATACTGCAGGAGAGATTTTAAATTTCAGATTTTAAGCTCTTCCACCTTATTTTTTGTCCTTCATCTTCCTTCTCCAGCTAAATAGTTGATTTTTAAATTCTTACATTTTCTCCTTGCTCATTGATATGTTTCTGATTATGATTGTCCTTTCCTCTATTGTTTTTTTCCTTTAGATAATAAAAAAATTCAAAGTTCATACAATTTTGAAAGTGATTTTCATCACTTCGAAACACAAGGCTAAAAGTGGAAAGCTTAGGGAGAAGATTTTGTGATAATTTTGTATGCTAAGTCTCTGGTTCAGTATTCTGATATGTCACCCATGGATGAAAGTCTGTAAATTTAGGAAAATTTGATGTTAGGCAGGCAAAAGGAATAAGTACTTTGGATTCTCAATCCACAGACTAATAAGGAGGTCTATTTGCTGAAGTGTGATGATTAATATTAGGATATTTTCTTAGTGACTTGTGCATCTGGCAAAGGCATATTTTATCCAATAGGCACTCAGCCTTCATAGGAGTGGTGGCATTTACACCACCTGAATACTGAGTGTAAAGATCCAAGTTAAAGGTTTTTTAAGTGCAGAGAGTTTTGAGACTGGTTAAGTATGCCCATACCTTTTAAACATGATTCATCAGAAGAATCATATCTTTTTAGCTCAGGTCTTGTCAGTGTTTGTATATAGCCATAGGGGAAGGAGGATTTCCAGTGTCTTTTAGAATTAAAGGAAAAATTACATTTAAGCAGTACAGATTCTTCTTTTGCTCCCCAGAGACAGTGCTGTCTGGAACGGCTCATGTTTCCTGTTTGCTGCAATATTGTGATGTGAGATGATGTGAGATATTGTTTGAATTTCTGCCTTTAAAATACACAACCTGATTTGAAAATAAAGAGATAAAACTACTATGAAAGGGAAAAGTTCCATTTTAAACAATATATATTTTTCTCCAGTGCCATGGTTACCCAAGGTTAAGTACACCTTGTGGATGGCTTCCTCTGTTCCCTGCCTAAATAGTACTTGCAGTCTGGAGAGCATTTAAGCAGAGGTCTACCTCCAAAATACATTTCTTAAGAAAATTCTTCGTTTTGGAAGCATTTGATGATCTCCCAGCTGAAAGGGAAGTGTTCCATGCGAGGTGGTCCCTTCTGAATCTGGGTGATGGGGACTGTCTTTAACGGATAGTATTTCTCAAGCTTTCTTGCAGTGTGCTTTGCTTATTTTGTATTAGCATAATGACTGAATCTTTTAGTTGTTTGATTTACATATTTTGTGAATTCATGCTGATTTTAGAAAATGAGGTTTATATTTGAAGGGGTTTTTTTGTTTAATTTCATTATGAATAAAGCAAGAAAGAAATCTCATGTTGCTATGGATTGTTTCCATTTTTTGTCTTGCAACATTCCAATTTATTTAAATTTGCTTTTAATGTTTATAGCTTAATTAGAACAGTGCTGAATTTCTTAAAAAGCAAGTTTTGCAGGTCAAAAAGTCATTAAACTTTGAATTTCTATTGTAGTTTACCATTGGAGGGAAGGTAAAGAGTTAACTTCATAGCTCACCAGATGTGGAGGCAGAGTGTAGAGGAAATAGAGCGCCCTGTTAGGGCACAGCTGGGAAGATCTGGAGCAGCAGTGAGAAGAGTTCATCTGGGCAGAGCAGGGAATGGGAACAGACCTTGTGACTGCTGGGAGTTGTGTTGCTGATGGTTGGAGCACTGACCCCTGCAGTCCTTCCACTCCTGGTACCTGTCTGAGATACAAACCTGCAGCTCGCTCACGTCTGGCAGCCCCGTGGTTTCTGTGCCCCAGTTCCCCCACCCTGGGCACCTTCCTCAGTGGTGCTTCCCCCACTACAACTCCCTCTGGCCACTGTACTCACAGTGGCTCCTTGGTAATGTGCCAGGCCCTGTTTATGCATTGACAAAGCAGTTTCTAAAGTGTGAATGACAGCACAGGAGTGCCGAATGTATTCTTGGAGCTGGAATAGAATTTAGAAAGGAAAAGTTTGATAACTGCTGCTTTACTGTTAGGTTAAGATCTGCTTTCCAGTAGTACCATAAGCTGAGTAGCCTCAATGGATTGCTTTTCTCTTCCCAGATGGGAAAACAGAGGAGCTGAAATAAGCTTTGGATCTTCCCTTTAAGAGTTCTATGTCATGTTACACAGATTGGGAGGGCTGGTCTTTTCTGGTTTAATTACTCCTTTCATGCTTTTAGTAACTCCCTTTCTCTCACATAGCCTCATACACAGTTCAGAGTCTGTAGTGCCAGTGGTCATCCACTGAGGAAATGGTGGCAGTCTTTGGTAGCCCCTTCTGCTTTTTCAGATTCTGTAAACTTATCTTGGGGCCAATCACTGATTTACAACATAGTCCTCGTTGTACAACTAAGTTAAGCCAAAGATATAAAAAAGATTTAAGCTAATACTTTCCAACTCTAAATTTGCATTACTAATAGGATGAACAGACTACAGATTTTTAAGCAAATTATATCTGTTGCCATTACTTGATTCTTGGGCGTCAGTTCATATTGGCTGTGTGTCTCTTTTGCATTAATAGATAAAATACATGTTTGAATTCCTAAATGCTGTGCATTTGATTTAAAATCTTATTTTTCAAACAGCCATGATTTCATTGGAGAATTCACAACAAGTTACAGAGAGTTGTCAAGAGGGCAATCTCAGTTCAATGTTTATGAGGTAAGTATTATGAATATTTATTCATTCTCAGGAAATAAATGAGAAAACAGCAATGGAAAACACTGAAAACAATGGAAAGCTGTTACTGCCACTAATGAGAAGACAAGCCTGTGTGGCTATAACCCTTTTCTTTCCTTCTGTGTGGTGTGCAGGTCGTTGTTATTCCTTAAGATATCCTTTAATTGGTCTCAGACTACTGCCATTGAACTTCAGTATTTTCATAGTCCTGATATAGGTGGCAACAAATATAATGGTTTAGGTAAGCACTAAATAAGGCAGGGAAGGAGAGTACTCCAATTATGTGCTGCACTTTCATTTTGAAGATGAGCAGAGGTGCTGCTGTGCGGAGGAGGGCAAAGATAACTGAAAGCCATGGGTTTTTTCTTATTTAGATCCAAATCAACCCCAGAGTTACAGTAAGTTACAGTAGTTTCCTGTGAATAGTGTCATAACACAGATTACTGTGTGCAGTGGAAATGTCCTCTCCTATTGTATCACTGACATAAATCTTACCCTACCAGGAATATTCTGTCATAACATCTTAAGTAATTTTTCTGTTTCTTAAATATAATGTCAGTATCATACTCCCAGCGACAGTGTAAATTTCCTGAGCAGCTCGTGTTTGCCTGCCCATGCTGCAATCCTCCATATTTGGGTACTGCTTCTACTTGATTAGCCTGTGCAGTATCAGAACAAAAGATACTGGGCAAATTCTTTTTTAAATATTTTGCTTTTACAAACTAACCCAAGGTGGCTAGAGAAGTTTGAATGGGTGTATTTAAAGATTAGGAACCTTGCTAGAACTGCATCTTTGCAATTGAGGTTTTTTTTTTAATAGAGTCATTATAGTTCATGTAGGTTTCTAGGTTTTCTAGGCAGAGATGTAAAATTTTCAGAGGCTAAAAAAAATACTGTTTAATTTCTAAAGTTATCTGAAATTTGAAAAAAATTCGCTTGAAAATATTATAATAATTATAGTACGAATTATAGGAGAGAAACAAGCTGTCATTTAATTAATCTTTGCTCCCAAGTAGATGTCTTGTTTCCCATGATATTTCACTCCAAGCTTTAGCACAGTTCCTTGCAATTCCTAAGAAGCCAATTGTCAAGTTACCTGAAGCAGAAAGTTCAAATGAATCTTCCCTTTGGCATTTAATGACTGCTGGCAAGCAATATGCTGCTAATTCAGGCCTGACCATTGAATTCTGGAGAGCAGTGAATGAACTGCCACAGGGCAGACAGGCAGCCTGTTACCTTCATCTTCCTCTTCTGGGCAAATGTCAGCAGGAGTCACTTTCTGGCTAAGATTTTGGTTCAACAAGAATTACTGTGTTGTTTAATTACCACCATTACACAGGCTTAATCTATTGCTCATCAGGCACTGTTAAATGGAGGGGCAGGAGTCACCTGGCATTTTTTTAGTGTTAACAGGCTTATATGTGTGTAAAGAAGTAAAAGCTTTGCAGAATATTTACTGTATAACATCAGTGTGGCATAATGTGTGACAAGAGTGAGTCACTTGTTTAGCCTGTTTGGGAAGACCTGAAATCATAGTTTTCTCTTCCTACCTTACATTTCACTGCTGTTCTGTGGTGCAAGGAATAGGATCTTTAAATGTAATTTCATTTTGGTTGAGGAAGAAAATCTTTGGGGGACAAGTATTACTAGTTTGCCCATTTTCAGGCAAAATTCTTTAGATATTCTATACCAGATTAGTGACTAGGATTTCAGTTGGGAATGTTTTCATTCCTTATCATTTGCAGAACATCTGTGAGTAATTTACAGTAAAACTTGGCAGTAAGACATAAGGCATTGAATTTCCTAGATATATAGGAGGTAGTTGAATGACCTAATTAACAAAATAATGTTTTGCTTCCAATTCCATATACATTTCTGGAAAAGCAGGAGTAAATTTTTATGTGTATGTAGCAAAATTAACTGACACTTGCCTTTTTTAGGTATTCAGAAAGGAAAAAAAATAAATTATTGGTGTGAGAAATTTTATAGGTATGGGTTCCAGACATTCAAGAAAACTGTTTAATGCTTTGTGGTCCAGCTCTGTGAAGATTCTTGGGTATGGGGGAGTGCCACTGAAGACCCCCCCAAATCCTGTATGCCAGTCAGGTGGTGATCTTCAACATTTTCATGAAATTACCTGTTTCATGAAATTCGATCTTCCTGTCAGCCCGATCCTGTCTTTGCACCAAGTACAGAAACTGGGAGTCAAAGAACTCTGATGTTTCTCGGGGGCTGTGAGGAGCAGATGGAGACAGATGGACTGGATTGTGAAGAGATGCATTGTGAGGTGACAAAGTAGTGACACCATACACTGTAACACTGCCATTAGGAACGCAGGAAAATGCAGAATCTTGTGAAAATTCAGAGTGTTTCACTAAACTCTCAGATATAATGAATGTTTTCACCTCTGTTGCCCCATCCCTTATTTGTCAAATATGAGTACCAGCACTAGCTCACCTGGCAGGTACCATGAAGATAAATTCACAGGTTTCCAACATGCACATATCCCAGCACTGAGATGCTTTAGTGAACAGGATGCTGAATATACACAGAATGCACTGAAAATAGAATACTTTCTGCATTGAAAATACCTTACATTTATCTTTATATTGGATCATACTGCTTTAATGTTTGTATCTGTGTTTCTAGGTAATAAATCCAAAGAAAAAAGGAAAAAAGAAAAAGTATGTTAATTCTGGAACAGTAAGTAAATATGTTTTATGTTACTGGATGTTTTTCCTCTTGCTTCAAACAGAACCAAGTAGTAGAGTAGTTGACTTGTGATTTAACAGGATTAAAATAGAACTTTCTCTCAAGGCACAATAAACTATTTACTTTTACACAGCATTTATTTTCAGATTTTTTTTAATTTGAAGAGTTTGATATAAAATTTGTCCAAGTGTGCTGTCAATTCACCAGTGGTTTTCAATATAAGCTCTACCAAAATTTCAGTGAAAAAATTGAAACTATTAGACTGAACACTTTTTAATTTTTATCTGAAATATACCTGCACTTCTAAAAATAAATTTTCTTTTTAGATATATCTGCTGAGATAGCATCATTAAAAGCTAGTATGCTTATTGAGGCTGAATCAAAAAGAGTCAACAATTTTTATTATCAACAGGTTTTTTGTAATTTTATTTTGCAAGATCTGTTAGTATTGTTTGGGATGAAAATTTCTTTTTTGGTTTGCATTCCTTGTTCTGTTCTCATATTTATGAACCATTTGCTAGCAATTCAAGTATTTTCCTTCAGTGCTTGCTCAGCTTTGATATCCTAGCATCCATGATGTTCAGAACATCATTTACAAAAAAAAGTGAAGATAAATCTTGAGGATTGGTGTGTTGGAAAAGCTAATTAGTTATAAGAGATGTTTTTGTAAACACATCCACCATGTGGGTTTTTTCCACATGAACAGTTCCACTGAAGTAGTAGGGCTACTTCCATGCTGAAAAGTAGCCTTGAAGGAATGTTTTGACATTCTCACATTCTTGTCTAAGCCTGTTTTTCAGTGAGAAAATAAACACTTATTTTTCTACCTTTGTGTTAAATTATGAAAAATTGGCAGAAGCAGCTTGCCTGTTAAAATTTACCATACAATATCTAATTCATTAAGTTATTTATTTTTTGCTAACACACTACTCCTTTTACTAAAAATCTATCATGTTAAAATCAAGTTCTATTGCATTAAATTAGTTAGTGAAAAACTTAAGTAAAATGGTTGTTTTCAACCAGTGCTAGAAGTATACTTGTAATTCTAGATGTGAAATCTGGCTTAGGGTACAAAAAGGGGAAAAAAAAAATTTTCTCCTTCACTGTTCATTGAATGTGAAAATACATTCAATGAAATCAACCTGGTTGATTTTGGTTTAAAATACATTAGCATCTTCAAAAGTATCTGTCTGCATTTGAAAAAAACATATTTTACTCATATTTGAACAGGCAAAATCAACTGTCTTCTTATTCTTTATTTCCAATTACATCAAAATTTCCAACAAACAGTTCTTAGTGGTTTTCTTTCCTTTTTTCTTTTTTACCTTTTCTTTTTCCTTCTCTTCTCTTGGTTTTGTAAATTATTTTTGATATCAGGTCATCTCTGTCCCCATTTGCCCTTACCTCTAGTAGTCCTTCAGGCTTCCCTTCTGCTTCTCCACATGGTCACTTTCTTATGTGTTTGCCTGCAGTTTTATTTTTCTTGTCCTCATAATTTACCTAAGATATTCTATATCCCACAAATTTTTAAATTTTCAAGCCAGGCACCAAGACCATACTTTTCATTAATAGGAGGAGGTAGAGTTCTGGAGAACTCTATATAAATATAGATATAAATCATTGACTGCTCTCTCACTACTGCATTTAAGGGCTATGTACATACAGTGCACATCTCAATTTATTACTTAAGGGGTTGTTTTGAATTCAGGCAGTCAAATTACATGCTAGGAATTTCAGAATACTTGGTTAGTTTTACACAAAGCCTAGTAGTGAAATAAAACACTCACTGTGTAAAACCTGAAGCTTGGTAGTCGTTGCCTTATGTAAGTAAATACTTTGGCCACTTTGGGAGTTACTAGTTTCCATATTTTGACTTTCAAAATCAGATGCAGTAAAAATATTTGCTTAAATTGATTAGGAACAAGATAACCAGCTGTAAGAACAGACCAACCATTAATATGACTGTGTCCAGTGGGAAAATGCATAGAAATTTTGGTCTTTTTTGCAAAGATACTGATAGCCTGGTAGAACATTGTTATGGTCTTCTGTTCTCAGCTGGAAGGGTATTTGATGATTTTAAGCTTAGCTAATCACTCAATCACACAGAACTGTGACAAAGGAAGTTGGATAGAAGACAGAATTACTACCTGTAATCTCATTCTGAGTCTAAGTTTACAACATAGGAGTATTTTCAATTTTTATATTTTGCTGCAAGTGGGCACAAAATTTTGTGATAAGACTTCCATTCCCTTTTTATTCCTTGTATCTTTATTCGTGGGTTTGCTCTGAGTAGTCACTTAAGCAGTTTTCATTGACTGCCTGCTGCACTTATATAATGAGAGAATTTGTGTAAATAAAATTAAAAAAATTTTAATTCTTTGCTTCATAAATATTGCACTATATATAAAGATTTTAAATGCTGGATCTTTTCCATTTGAGTTTATACCTCTGTGACTTGATGGCTGAAAATGCCAGTAACACCTGTGATTTGCTCTGTGTTTTGGATCTCTGTCATTTCTGAGCGATAAAATCTGGGACTGCTGAAATTTCTTTCCTTTGCATTTTTATATATAGCTATATATGTATACATATATATACACATCCACCCATCCATCCATATATATATGCTACTTTAAATTTTTTAAAATATATTTCCTACATGTGTATACTACTAGATTTTTGCATTCTAGGCTTACATCAATACTCAGTACAGCCTTTAATGTGAGATGAGTAATTACATAAATAACTGTAATTGAGTTCTTAAAACAGTGTTGAAGTGCTCATAGAGTAGATGCATTATCATATACCCTGTAATATTCAACTGTAGGTGTAGGACACAGAAATCAGAAAATATCTATGTGGTAACCTGCTCTGGAATACAATCTTCTGCCACTTACCTTCTCCTTAAATAAAAAAAAAAAAGAAGGCAATTACAGACTTCTCAATCTGTCTCTTCCCTTTCAAGAGCTGCCTACTGAAATTATTTAATATCTTTTTTTAATCTTCTTTTTTCCCTTAATACTGTAGGAAATTACGTCCTAAGGACAGAGCTCGAAAAACATTGTGCTTATGTCTCTACTTGTTCAGCTGGGAAACACAATTCATGTCTGACTCTCTTTTATTTGCTTTCAGGTAACATTGCTTTCCTTCCTAATTGAAACAGAAGTTTCATTCCTTGACTATATTAAAGGCGGGTATGTGATTAGCAACAAACCTTTCTTGTTTTCACAATTTGTTTATGGCTCTCAGTAGCATCTGTAAGGAGCTGTATTATTTCCTCATTTTAAGGGCTGTACTTTCCTACATAAAGCATGCAGATAGTTATTAAGTTAAGTTATGAACTTTCTTATACTGTTGGAATTGGAATTGATTCTAAAGCACTGAGACAGTGTGACCTCTGATCAGCCAGAGAAAATTTCATTAAACAAAAAGGACTTGTCTATATATTATTAAATTATTAAAATGCTGTCTATTTCTTCTGATTATACTGAGGTTTTGTGTGTTTAATATTGGCATTTATTTAGAGCTTTTCCCTTTCTGAGACATTTTTTCAATACTAATTAAAATTTTAACATATTTGATTTCTCATTCATTGTCATTTTTTCTAAAGGGAAGTAGAGACGGAAGTGTCAAATGTCTTATCCTAGAACATGCCTGGAAGTGGAACCAAATCTGAAAAATTCCTGGCTCTTAACATCCCTGTCAGAACACTGTACTTCTCTAAAATAAATGGAGATTTGTTATGCATTCCTAGGCACTTATTTTTGGATTTTTGGGGCATAAAGTCTGAGTATACATTCCACATGTTTTTAGAGCATTGATTACCTGTGAAGAAACAAGTTCCCTTTTTTTTTGGATTTTTTTTAAATCTTCAACCAGAGTTCAGTGGAAATAAAAAAAAAATTCTGTGCTGTGTTTTGACAGTAGCTATACAGGGCTTTGCCTTTGGTGCCATTCCTGTTGTGGTCTTAGACAGAAGTTGAAAATGGCCATCTGCCTGTGTTTACCAGAAATTTCTATTGATTGAGCTCTGTGTATACACAAATGCATGAAGAAACAATCTTGCCTCTGGTGCAGCTGTTTCCTTTGAAGTGTGTTGTACAAACATGCCATGACCATCCTATTCCCCACTCATTCAAAATTCATCTCTACAGAAGGAGCAGGTATAAGGAACTGGGGAATTGAGGTTTATGTCTAAATTGGAAAAGGAAGTTGCATAGGGGCTGCTTATGTAATCTTTTCAGTGTGGTCTATCACATTCTTCACTGAAGAGGTTACAATACAAGTTAATAAACTCAATTATCTACATTATTTAGAAAAATCACATAAATTTTGAATACAATAATATCGTGTTCTTATTGGTATTTTGTATATATCTCATTACCTGCAAGTCAAAGAAGACTTGTGATATTAGTAAGTTCCACTTAAACTTTTTTCTACTCTTTTCACAAGAAGTAATATAATTTAGTAGAATGTTCTGTGTTTAAATATTTGAGCAGTAATACTTATTTAATTATTTTTATAGAATCTTTTTTGATGATTCATACAATTATTTCTATGTACATGCCAGTGAAAACTGTAGATATACTTGTATAAAGTCTTACCTTTCTTTCTGCAACGTATGTAGTTATGTAAATGTGACAAGGAGGCTCAGACTCAGAGTTATTCTCTAGACTTCTCCCTTCCTTTGTTTGTCTCATTTAATATTACTACCTATCAGTTAAAGTCCAGTTGACAAATATTTGAAGGAAGGAGAAAGAAGATTTTGTCATTATTCAGTCTGTTTTCCCATCATGTCATCCACATTTTTTTTTAAGTTCCCTGGTTTTCTTCCATTTAGATAGGCAAGAGGTAGAAAGCACTGATTCTGCAATAGGCACAATTGCGTATTTGCTCATCCATAAATGAGTGTTTATAAAATACTTCTTGTTCAAAAATTTCATTGTAATTCATTTGAGGTGTTTTGAATTAATGCAGATGTCATAGACATCTTGACAGCTTTAACAAATTATGATTACAGTATTGATTTCATTTATGTTTTGAGCCTGCATCTGTTTAATTGGGATATTCCATTACCAGTATCATCTATACAATTGTTGTTTTCTTAAAGAACTTTGGAGAATGAAATAGAGGTTTGTCCATAAAATCAGATTTCATTTTACTCTGTAAGACTGGATTTTAAAGCAGTATGGCAGAAAAGAGGAGAATGTCTCTTTTGCATCTGAGTATTACATCAAATAGCACCATCTTAATAGCTAGCTTTTCCTTACTTCTTGATACTTAATCACATATTTTGCCACACCGACCTTCCCACATTTAGAGTAAGTACATTGTGCTAAAAATAATGTGTATTTCAAAATTGTATTTATCCTGCCACTTAATGCAACCCCAGTTAGTAGCATATTCCTATCAAAACACCTCCAAATATATGAATAAGTTTAGCAATGTAAGAGATACAGTCTTGGAGAGGAATTCAATTGAATTTACAGGAATGACTCTCAAACCTAGTTTAGTGTCTACTCTTTATTTTTGTCTGGAAGAAAGACCAGAAGCCACAAAGCTCCAAGACTTAGTGGAGAGAAAAGATACTTATGTGCAGAATTTTCTAGCCTGTTTGACTTATTGGAAGAGGTAGTGAGCTAGTTATTTTTAAATCAGTAAAATTCAAGAGCTGAATCCTTTTGCAACTGAAATATCTTGTAGTCTTTTCTGTCCCAGATTAATGGATGAGAGGAAATGTTTTCCTCCATCATGTTAAAAGCCTTACCTTCATCCAGGTCTTTAGAAATGATCACCCATACATTTTTTGGATTCAAAAGGATTTGGACATATATTTTTAACTGAACTGTATTGAATCATTGATG
>VZTB01011135.1:752116-786007 GCA_013397245.1 Thryothorus ludovicianus
TTCATTAACCTACAGAATTTTTACTTCATAATTACTTAGAGTGATTAATCATCTTTTGTTTTCATTAGAATGGAAACCCTCAAAATCCATACTGCCATGGAATTGATGGTGTAATGGAGGCATATTACAGGAGTCTAAAATCTGTACAGCTTTATGGACCAACAAACTTTGCTCCTGTAATTAATCATGTAGCCAGGTAAGCATCACAACAGGTGCTGTGCAGAAACTTCTTTGTGTCAGAACAACTACTGTGTGTAGAAGGCTGACAGTTGCAGAGAAAGGTATTTATTGGCAGTTGTTTTGTTTATTTAGTCCCATGATTGCCTTGTGACTTTGAGTAGGTTTGAAGACCATGTGCTGGTATTATGCAGAATTTAACTGCTGGTTAAAAAGAGATACAAGTGACCCAATTGACCAACCTGAGTCAAAATCTTAGCAGATATCATAAGGAAAGAAAATTTTTGTCATATCATGTTCCTTTTTTGTCCTTTAGAGCACAGAATTATTGCTTCGCAGAAAATACATGCATCTGTCAAAATTTTTTATAAACTCTGAGTTTTTTTAGGTGTATGTATTTTCTCTAATCTCTAAATGTCCCAAAGGCCCACAAAATCTTGGTCTCTCTCTGTGCTAACAATTCACAGCTGGTAGTGGTACTTTTCTAGGCAGTGATACAGCTGCCACCATTGGGGAGCCATGGTGCTGTTATGCAACACCTCATCTGACTCCTCAAAGTGAAAACCTTCCCATTTTTATAGAAGTTTCTTAAGCAGGATAATGTTGCCTTATTTTGGCAGACAAGATCTTGACTTATAATCTTGAGCTCAAGCCCTTGGCAGTATAATACCTCCATGAATTTATATAGAAAAGTGATATGGCTTAGGCGATTTGCTGAACAGATTTTGTTTTATTCATAGACAAAAAGAACTACTGGTTACAAAATAAAGATGTGGGGATGTGTAAATCATTGTATTAGTAATGTTTTATTTATGAGCTTGCAAAATACCTAATTTCAATACCAAGAGATATTTATGTACTATCTGGTTTGCTGTTGTTCATTCTACAGACCAACAGAAAACACTTTGTAAACTCTATGGTGCAAAGAATTTTCTGTGCCCCCTAGCATGGCTAGATAGCTGATTTCAACTATTTATTAGTTAGTTTGTTTTGTCTTCAGATCATACCATTAAAATTATGCACATGTACATTACATTGCTTGTCATCTGAGAGTAGCTGTCTCCTTTAATCTTTCCTTTGACATGATCTCTTCAGTAGCACTTTTCCATATATATGGCACTCAGTGTTTGCATTAGGCACATTACCTAGAAATGTAACCCAACAGTTCTTCTGGCTATTTCTTTTTGTTCAGAACTGGTCATAGCAGCTGAGATGCCTGACTTAGAACTTTGCAATTTATCTAAAGCCTGCTGTTTATTGCAAAAAAATTGCATTTTTGATCCAACATTATCAAAGCATTTGCATAAAATTAGCTCTTTTTCTCACCAATTATTTTTCAGGAATGTTTGCCAACTTTTGCAGAATAACAGAAGACTGTCCACTAGTATTAGTAGTCCTTCCACTGAACTTACATCTAAATATCAAATTGTTGCAAACTTCAGGAGCTCCTCCTGTAGCAAATCATACAACATTATAATGGGGAATCACAAGGATTTCTGCTGCATGGTCACCCCTAGAGCAATCTATGTATCAGTCCAGTTCTCAGTAGCACCATTTTCCTTCAAAGTTCAATTTATTGATTATTCTTGTGATGCTCATAGACATGATACTGCCCTGCAGTTACTCTTTGAACCTACCTTCAGCCTCAAAGAAATTTCTTCTTTCCACATCCCTCCTGCTTAAAATAATGCCTCTTATGAAATCTTTGTAAACAAGGTCAGATATTACTATCCTGTTGTGATCTTGGTATATTCTTTGGAAGCTCTTTAAGCTGATAATGATTTTTATCCTTTCCCCAGTTAGAGAGTTATCTAAACTACACCAGATTCAACTTAGTGTCATCTTTCATCTCCCCTCCTCATATAAGATCTTTCTTGCATAAGGCTTTGGAGCATTTTAGTCTGTGAAAAATTTGAAATAACCAAAATTCTGTTTCATTTCTTCAGTATAGGTGTGTGTCCTTCAGGATAGAACAGTGTTAAGTGCTCAGATAGGATAATATTTATTTTACTGTCTCGTCATACCTTGCCAATGCAATCATCATTGTAAAGTTTATAAGCATTGTGGAAAAGTGAGATAGAAGTCTCCGCATGGCAGTGAAAAGGTGTTCCATGGTAGGTCTTGCTAATCTCAGTATTTCACTATCAGTCCCTACTGCCAGCATGCAAATAGGTGATATCCAGCAGGTTCACTGCTTGTGTGGCTTCTTTCCCCATCTGTAACCTGGGGAGAGGATGGAATGTGGTGGCATTCTATAAGTTAGTTGTGGTTTTCACCTCTTCCTTATGTTGTGGCTGCAGCATTTTATTTATCAGAAGTACTTGCTTGCCAATGCACTGTGTTATCATCAGGGAATTTTGTAAGCATGTGCAAACATTATGGCCATAATTGAACATTCTCTGTTCAGTAAACCAGGCCTTTCATATTCAGTGACCAAAAAAAAATCATGAGTTCTTTGACAGTCATGTTAGGTATTTGAACGTGTATTCAAAAGTATTCCTGTGGCAACTGATTTTTTTCTTTTTCTGCTCTCTGTGCAACTCACTGCACAAGGTTCTACTTTTTGACTTCTTCACAGCACCCAGAGTCTTCATAAAAGTAGGATCTGTAGTGGCTGTGAAGCAGCAAGCAGCTTCCCACAAAAAATAGTTCTTCTGTTCAGGCTATAGATTTTAGCGAGGCTGTTTGGGCTCAGTCTTTTTCATGACTTTGCAAAGCTTCAAAAGCTGCTCATTTTCAAAGAGTAGTTGCTTCTTGGGTCCTTTGACTGAGGTGGGAATGGCACTGGGTGTATTTTTTTCTTACATTCCTGTACAGCACAAGGAGAAGCTTGAGTCTTGAAGGAAAGTACATCTGTGGGTGGTGCAAAGAAATTAATATCTAAGCCAGGGTTGCAGGGTCCACATTCAGCCATTTTGCAAATGGGCTCATAAATCTGCAATCACAGTCAACAGTAAGTAACCTGGATTTGTAAGACAAAAAAAAAAAAAAAAAAAAAAGAAGGAGGAAAAGATGCAACATGTTGATTCCTGTTAAGTTTTATTTGTCCTATAAACCCAACCATTCAGTATTCATGTGTACCCTTCATACCCCATAGATAATACCTATTAAACAACTAAGGCTTTCTGATGTCTCATGGTTCTATAAAGCACATTCTGTCCAAGCTCCTTTTGGTAGTGGTGCAGTTCCCATTTTTTACTGATGCAACACATGCAGATTATCAATATCAATATTGTATTTGTTATGTTCTTTCAATGTTCTCATTTAAAAGTATGTCTGGATTAGTTCTGAATGTCTTTAATTTTGAAATTCACTGTTATGTTTTTTAGTCAAATTTTAAAAATACAGCTTGGTTTTCATATTAATTCCTTTTTATAAAGGTTTTTTTTACTATTATAATGTTGGTTTTTCTTTCCTTAGATATGCTGCTTCAGTAAAAGATGGCTCCCAGTATTTTGTTCTTCTCATTATTACAGATGGAGTTATATCTGATATGGCTCAGACAAAAGAATCGATAGTGAATGTAAGTTTCACTGAAAATGTTGAAATTATGTTTCTAGGAATTCATATTTTAGCCAATAAAGTGAAGGTTAAATAGTTCAGGCACTAGATTTGTTCCATAAACACCCATTTTTACCAAACAGGGAAAGTTCATTGTACATAAAGATGAAAAGAAAGCAAAAATTGAACGTGACCTAATTAGATAGTGTTCTGTGGTGAATGATACTCTTCTCTCCAACGCTGTATGTTTGTGTAATTTTCCTCATCTACTTCTTGTCTCCTCCTTCCTCATGCAGTTTTGCATAGTAACCTTTTTTTATCTATCTCATAATTGCAGACAGCTTTAATCCCCACACTTTTAAAAACTGCCCCCAACTTTCTGATCCTGAATGGCAAGCATACCAATAAACTGACTTCCCTCAAAGCAGTCCCCTTAAAATCTGTAAGTTCCTTATTTCTTAGTTTCTGCATTATTTTCAGTACTTTTCTCTTCAAAACTACCCTGTGTGTATAGGTAATATTCTCTATTATGAGCAGGTTCTATTGTGCTTTTGCCCGTGGGAAATTTCAGATGAAAGTACACACAGAAACACTCCTAGATATGGTTGGAAAAGATCTCTAGAAATAGTTCTTAACATACCACAGTGGATCTAGTTAACAGCAAAGTGGTGAGTTGAAAAGTCTACATTAGAGTAATTTAGCATCATGTCCAAGTGAATAGTGTCAAATGAGGTGGCATGGTTTTGAAGACTCACTTTCAGTACCTTCTGCAGGGATCTGATACTGTTGTAATCTGTGGGGTGCACATGAAAACACTGCCCAAGTGTTTTCACTGGGAGCACGATGCCCTCGGGTCCCAGCCTGCAGCACAAATACAGAATCTCTGTCATAACAAGTTAAATAAGTTTGGACATTCATTCTCTTGCCCAGCCTAGAAGTTTGAAACATAATTTCTTTTAGATGAGCCGCTTTTAGGTGACAAAAAGGCTCAGATGAGAAAAAAAGAGCAGCTCCTGATTCTGACTCACCCTTCCATTTGAAGATTGTGCATGGGAGACCAGCAAGTGCAGTTGGCTGATACTTTGTAAGATTAATTCATTTGCCACTAAGACATACAGAAAAACCTTGTTTTCAGTAATAGTTTGTTGTGACAAATAATGGCTGTTAGTCTTCAACTGTCTGGAATCACAGCAGATGTGTTGTTAGCTTGGAATTAGTGGATGTTTAGGAATATTTGCTGTCTTGGTTTTTTATGAAGATGCCTTCATTTTTCTGTGCATTTCTTGAAGTGTGAGCACAGTATACCATGTTGGAGCTAATTAAATGCTATTCAATAGAAGTTTTTTCAGACTTAATAATATCCATAATACTAAAAAGGGCAATGATGTCCAGTGCAACTTGATGTGTATAAAATTCAGTATATTTCAATTTTTAACATTAATTGTGCTTTTAGGCATCTTTCTCATTACAGCATATATGTCAGACACATTCTGTTTTACCAAACTGTTTAAAGGTTATGCTGTCATTCAGGAAATGCCAACACTTTAGTTTGTATGCAAAAGTTTAACTCTTTGTCTTTATGCTGTCCTTACCACTTACTGTTTCATATTTCATTGTATCACATAATTCTCTGTCTGTGTAAGAATCTCTTTAAAGGACATTTTCTTTACAATCAAGAATAACATTCTAGAAAACATCTGAAAAATAGAAGGTTCTAAGAGATCAGAAGGATGTACATCTACGATTTTTTTTTACCAGTATATACTCCTGTTTAATGTTTCAAATGACTGTAGACGTTTTACAGTTTATCAGAATATCTCAATAAGCAACAGAATTATCAGAATTATCTCAGTAAGTTGTAAACCCTGACATTTGCTGAATATTCTTTGGTTTTAGCTGATACCTTCTTCATCAGAGGCAGATTCACATTATTTCTGTAAACTGATACTATCAGGGCAGGAGAGTCCAATATTTAAGATAGTGTCTTTGTAATTTTGAAGATTTTACAGAGTTTATTCAGGGAAAGCCAGATATCATCTTTCAATGAAAAAGATAAAATAAAATTAAAAATCTTACCACAGGCCAATTGTATATCTTGGTTGTCTGTGGCATGGATGATTGACCAGAGTAAAATTTCATTAATGGGATAAATGTAATATACATTTTGTTCAAATACATTATTTATTTTCTTTTAAAAATTGGCATAAGATCAATGGACAAAATAGTGTCCTATAGTTGCAAGCAGCTTTGTACTATCAAGAAACAGCAAAGCACATTTAAATAAATGTCAGACTGGTATTAGGTACATATTTGCAATTACTGTCAGTTTACAAAAGTTTCTAAGAGAAATTTGTCCTCTTAGTTGTTATGTTAGTATTAAATGCTAACATAGTTTGTTGTCTATAATTAGCATCCTATATGATCCAAAGAATTGGTAATAAAAAATTAAATAATTGTGTTTTATCTTCATCTAAGATGTTTTGTACCACTTAAGCAGACAGTTTACACCACTCAACTTTTTAGGGGAGAAAAAAATTGTTCTTTAAAACATAATTTCTGTCTTTTTAGTTCACTTTGTTCTCAGATCTCATATTATTGCAGAGGTTATGTAATGCATTAAACCTTTTTCTCTTCTTCTTTTGAAGGCTTCAAAGCTTCCAATGTCCATAATTATAGTGGGAGTAGGACCAGCAGAGTTTGATGGTAAGTGTTCTAGTGTTTTTTTTCTGATTTTTTTTTAATATTTGCTTACATTTTAGTAATATGTGGCTTTTCAAACAAATACTGGTCTTTAAAAGAACATTATATGAAGTGAGGAGTGAGTGCTGTTGGCATTTCCAGCTGAATTGATTGATTGATAATTCAGTGTGATTACAAACTACCATGTGGAGCTGTGTAGCCCCTCAGGCTCTCTGTTCAAGTCAGAACCATGTGGGGGCTCAGCATTTACAGTAAAGTAAGTATACTCAAGAAATGTTAAATTTCTTCAACACAAATATTTAGATGCCTTGTGAAGTGTCAGTTGGCTGGAAATACTGATTTTACTGCAGTAATAAAATCCTGAGAAAAATAAATACATTTGAGATGATCTAGATTCAACAGGGTTTCACTTGGTAACAGCAGCATTGACAGAATATTACAGCAGGAGAGAAATAACCAGATTATTTACATATTCTTTCTATGATATTCTAGAATACCATTCTCGGTTGCAATAGCTAAGCTGCTTCCATTATTTTTATTAATTTATTAAGTATTATCACTGCACTATGAATTGTAGACATTCTGTGTGTCTGTCCTCAAAGTCCTAAATCCTTTCTTTTTAATTCTAGTACATCTGGTTAGACAGTATGCCTTATTGTATGTGAAATATACTTAGTACTACACAGTACAGAAATATACGTAGCACTACCACAGATGTTTAGTGTTGACTAATGACTGTATATGTTGATTTTTGTACAAATACTATAAATGTAGGAAAAAAGAGGAAAAAATAAGACAGAAAATTATTTCTTTTTTTTTTTTAATTTTATTACAAGCACTATTCTTATGCTATTTGGCAAGTGGTATACTAGTCATAATTTTAAGTGTCTTACTCCATGATGAAATTGTCCAGGTGAACACTTACACTTCAGATGATTGTATGCCACAGTCAGTGAGAAAAGACAGTTTATATTCACAAATGCATATGATTAAAATTTGCAAACTTTATTTTTACTCCTGAGAATTCTAACATTGTTCTGTGTTACCATTCTCTCGCCCCTCCACAGCATTTTCCCTTTCCCCCTATTTGTCTAGCTCTTGGATTTGTCCAGGCTTCCTTTTTCAGTCAGGACAAGTTCTTGGGATGTCATCCCTCACTTTCTCAGGGAGTTGGGATTCTGTTTTTAATGCAGGATTCAATCTCCTTCTTTGGAGCCACAATCCTGGTGTGGGATTCACCCACTCAGCATGTGCCAAGTATGTAGTGCCTCAGTGCCCAAGGGGGCAGAGAAATTACTTCCACAGACAAAAATTCCTTCTGGAATAATCAACAGGCTCTGTGCCTGCTGTGGATGCTGAGGGAGTGTGCCTGCTGTGGATGCTGAGGGAGTGTGCCTGGTGTGGATGCTGAGGGAGTGTGCCTGCAGGAGGGTGATGTTCAGGTGCTGCTTGGACATTCTGGTGCCCCTGAAGCTTCAGTTCTCTGCCATAGAGATCCTGAGCTGCTCCTCTTCAGATCTCCCTGTTCCCTAGATCTCCCAGCCCCTGGGGGATACCAGAGGAGTTCTTAAAAGGCTGAAGCTTGGGTAGATGACACATTTGGCAGAATTTTATTTAAAGGATGAGAGGATTACTGTAACAGGTCACAACGGGAGCATTTTTGCCCAGTATTCTGTATCTGATATGTCCATGGATGGCTTCCTAGAGAACGTTAAGACCAGACTAAGCAGATATGATATTTCCCTGAATACTGTTATTAGGTTGGAGTCTTGTGGGCAGGATGTTCTTTATGTCTATTTTGAAAATTTTTAGTGAAACTCCTTCAAGTACCTGTTCAGCCTCCTGTTTTGAACCCATGTATGTTTTTGGAACAGCATCAGGCAACATGCTCTGCAGACCTATTGATTTGTTTCTTTGAACAAATATACTTTGTTCAGCTTGGCTCCTGATGGTGTCATTTATACTTTCTAGTTCTTGCTTCAGAAGAACCAGGTTTTGAAGTGCTGGTTTCAGTGAAATCAGGCCAGTTTGTAGACCACTTAGAAGCTGAGGTACAGGGCTTTGATTTTCATAGAGTACACTGGAAGAAGGTTTGTGGAATTGCAGATCCAGCATCTGGGCAATAATCTGAGATCCCAAATCCATCCATTTCAACATTGACAAGAGAGCAGGTACAACTTTCTACCTAGAATAGCTTCCAGGTTTTGGACAACAGAGCTTTCCTGTATCCTGCTCAGAAGATACAAGAAGAATTGCTCAATAAATTTAATAATTTTTTTAAGCATTCCTCATTCCTTAGCATTAGAAGATACTGCTTTTTCAGTGTGAATGTGAGTTATTACCTCTTTGTGCTGTATCCTCTGATATCTTCTGTAATAATAGCTGCTGAAGATGAATTCTTCTCCACCTCTGCAAGTACATATATATTGCCTTAGAAAACCAGATATACTTGCTGTTTTGAGAGATGAAAGGATAAAAACTTTGTCATAGTCTGTTCTTTTCTGAAGGTGACAATAAAGATAGAAGTATGTATTGTCACCCTGAAAAAGTGCAAAACAATTACAAAGCATGATGTATTTTCTAATGCAAATTATCTTAACAGAGTTTTCTAAAGAAGAATTGTTGGTTTTATTGCTTGAAAGTGTAAGTTGTCTGAACTTTTTCTCAGTAAGGTGGTTTTGTTGTGTACCTAAACTCATAGGTGGTTTTTTTGTTTGTTTGGTTTTTTTAAGCTATGGAAGAACTGGATGGGGATGTAGTGAGGATTTCTTCAAGAGGAAGGTTTGCAGAAAGAGACATTGTGCAGGTAGGAGAGAAAATATATTCTCATAGACAGATTTTACTGTTCCTCTTTGTTTTGAATTCTCGCTTCTATATTCCTACCTTTCATTTTATCTAGACACTGACATACCTCATCTTGAGGTGTTTTTAACAAGCTCAGAAACTCTCTGTGATAGCTCTAAGCCTTTTTATAACAGTAGTGGATCTGCATTTTATAATAGTGGATCTGCATTTGTTAAGAAATGACCCCTAACTGGCAGTACACTGTTAAAAAGTCTTGGTGTTATACAGCCATGGGAGAAGAGTTAGCTACTGAAAATTTGGAGAAATATGATATTTCTAGAAAAAAAAATCTATCTAAATCTTATGTATATGCCATATTTTCCTGGTTGGAAGAGACCTACAACAGACATCTAGTTCTTCTGCCTGGCCACTTAAGTACAGGGCTGTCTAGAAGTTAGAGCATGTTAATAATGGCATTGTCCAAATGCCTCTTAAACACTGACAGGAATCCTTGGATTCAAACTTCACCTTAGATCTGCCATTTCTTCTTCTTCCTTTATTCCTCCTATTTGTCAAACTTCATAGTGTTCACTTATTTTTCCTCTTACTTATTTTCATTTATTTCTCTTTAAGACAGGTTGGATTTTTATATTGTTGTTTAGTAGAATACATATAGAGGGAGAATAACTGAACCATATCAATATTTCATACTTCATGATAATTAAGGTCAGATAGCAGCTGATGAACTTTGGAATATGTTTGTTTCCATTTATATTTGCAGGAACTGAAGCTTTTCAAAATGTTTAATGTTACAAATACTGATATGTGAATGTTTAAGGGTTGATCCATTGATAACAGCTGGTGGATGTAATATTTCAATCCAAGGACATGTTCAAAACATGTATTTAACACTTGATTTTAGAGTGTGATTTTACTAGAATACAAAAATAAAGAAAGCTACATAAATATATGAAGATAAAAATGATCAGATCTTTTTTTAGTCTTCTTTAATCTTCTTGCATACTATATGAAAATTCACTCTCTATTGTTTTTTTCTAAATGGGGATCAGAAATGAGCATAAGATGACAGAAATTAAATTACCCTCATACTCTTTATGGATATACATTAAAGAAAGTCATGGATTCCTGAACTTTAATAGTTGAGAAAGGTGCTTTTTTCATTTTTGCAACATACGAGGTAACAATTGATTATGATAAAGTGTAATATCAAAACTCTTAGAAGAGTAAAGCATGCTAGCTTCTTTGGTCATTGATGTCAGATAGGTTTAAAAGTAGGGATGATGTAAGAGAGCTGAACAGGAGATAAGAAATTATTTCTAGTTTTGTCAAAGCCTTTATAATGTCCCTTGGTGTCCCTGTGGGGCTGCAGAGGGGCTGTCTGTGATCTCTTGTTCTGTAACTGTCGGTGCTTTCATCAGAGCAGTCTGGGGTTGGACCCCAAACTGGTATTTCTGCAAAGGCCTCTGTGCCATGTCAGATTCTTTAAAGCTAATTCAGGTATCTCTGGCATTCATTACACTTATGTTTAAATGAATTTAAATATAAGCAACATAATTCGTCTAATAACAGCAGCACAGAAAGCTCCAAAGAGTATAAATGGATAGAGTTCTAACATGTTATAAACATGATTTGTAAAAATGCTTTGCATCAGAGATTACACTAACCTATGCTAAAAATTTTTAAAAAAATGCAATGAATACCCTTTTGTATTTCACTGGAATTCATTGCATATCAGAATTGTAATAAAACTTTCATTTATTATTAATATACTTTAATCAGAGTGTTTTCCCTTGTCGTATTTAATTACCCAGAGACAGTATTATTTTGTGCTCTTTTTCTATCTAAATACTAACAAATATTTACTTTATAGACTAACTAACTAAATAAAAAGGGATTCTGTCAAATCCTCTAAGTTTGGTTTGCCCTTTATTTTTTATCTAGCAGGCTAAAATTGATTTGCCTTTATAAAACTACTCAAATATAAAAAGGAGGGGTTTTGTGTATTAGGTTAATTAAAATTAACTAGTTAAATTACCTATAAATTCTAACAGTATTGTGACCTATTTTGATTAAATTAGTACAGGAAAAGTTTGTCTGTTAACAGTGAGTATAGATGTTATATTTAGACTGCAACTCATGTAAAGGCATGTTCTTCACTGTTTCCTCCTCACTAGTGTGTATACATGTTGTAGAGACTCTGTTAAGCATGTGTACAAATTCTTCCTTGGTTTTGTTTAATTTCTGCTCCTTTCTTTTTCTTTTGCTGTTTAAGACATATTAAGAGAATATTTACTGGAGTGATCCACCTGTTGTCTCTCCTGAGAATTTTACGTATTAGTCTTTCTAATTAAACTCTTAAATTATAGAGAGAGCACTTGACATTCCATCAGTTTGCCTTTGGTTTCTCATTCATTCTCACCTTTCATTCTATTCCTCTGCCATCTCCACGTTAGCTGTCCTTGTACATCTCTAGTTTTGCTTGCCTGTCCATAGTTCCTCCAGCTCCTCTGACATCTCTGCAGTGTGAGGAGAGGCAAAGACCTAAATCAGACCATCTGTGCTGTATAATTGCATTTCAACCATTACACTGCTGAAATAGCCCCACTTTGCTACAGAGCAGTGATCTGAGATTTCATGTCTGTAGCCTAATGGGTAAGGTGATCTCTTAGGGTGGGACACATGTTCTTTAACTCAGACTGCATGTACTTTTTACACAAGGAAAAAAAAATCAAGGAGCCTAGATTATTTATTTTTATTTGCCAGTAGCACAAGATTCCCAAAATCCAAGCCAGGGCTGGACAGGTAACTGGTTTAGGTGTTGAACATCTGGGTATCACATAACAAACTCTTATTTGATTCAATCTTTGTGCATTCATTAGTATCATATTAGGAATGTTCACGTGGTTCATGGTTCTACTAGGTATAGTGCAAAATGGTAAAAAATTTAGAATCATCCTGTCTATTTTGTTCACTTCAGAGGTCAAAAAAATCTATTCACCAAGTGCCGTAGTGGAGAGAGGCTGGTGGGTGGCCCCAGGAGCAGGGAGTGTAGGCTAAGAATATCTTTCTGAGACAAAATTACCTTCTTACATGGAAAGGGTTGAGAGATAACCCAGATATATCAGTGAAGCATATCATCAGCAATCTGAGCTAGCCATGGCTCATGGGAAGGAGTTCACCCAAATGAAAATGTTACACTATTTCTATTAGAAGGCAGATCTATAAAAATTGAGATACAATGTGTGTTTATAAAATGTATAACATAAAATGCAGTGTATGTATATGTACATAACTGAGTGAGGTAACATATTCATGTACTCCCTAGATTAAGCTTTCTTTATTTTTATGTTGTAAGATATATTCTGTGTCTGCATAATGGCCTGAGTGAGCATCTCTTTTGTTTTGTAGTTTGTGCCATTCCGAGATTACATTGACAGAAGTGGAAACCACGTGTTGAGCATGGCAAGACTTGCTAAAGATGTGTTAGCTGAAATCCCAGAGCAGTTTCTGTCCTACATGAGAGTCAGAGGAATAAAGCCATCACCTGCACCACCACCCTACACACCCCCAATTCACGTGCTGCAGACTCAGATATGACTGCTCCAAGGTGTTCAGCGTTTATCACAAATCTCTGGATGCAGCAGGAGCTTCTGACAACTTTTTGGAGCTAGAAAAGTTCTTGTCAAATACCAAAATTCTCCTATAGTTGCATAAGCAACTGGAAAGCTTTTAAATGCTAGGAGCAAGATGTTGATGTTCTGAGACTTTTTTTTTTTTAATCCAAACACCCTACTTTTTTGATGTATTTATTGGAGGGGGGAAAGCACAAGTCAGGTTTTCAACTCAGAAGGTTGGGTCCTCTCTGAATACTGTGTGTATATAAATGTATAGGAATGCTACTACTCTGTATCAATGTTTACATGTTACTATTTTTAAATTTCAGTACTTTTATAACTATTCTTAAGAATAAAAGTTTGGAATATTGACTCACATGTCTTCTAGCTCGCAATAGTTTGTCACAAGATAACAAGAGAAGCAATATCTCTTTGAATGTTTGTCCAGACAAATACAAATGAAAGCTGAGGAAAGGACAAATATGTTGATGGCTTTTAAGTAACTGAAGTGCTTCAGTCAGTGCTCAGTAATCCATTCTCATGTATTGAAAATTTCAACTCCTAAATGTGAATAACATAATTGCACATAACTTACAACTAACTCCAGACTCTGAGGGGGAGGTGTGTGTATTTTTTCAGAGATTCTCCAATTTCTAAGTTTATCTAAGTTTACAGGTTTTTAAACAAATTACTGAAACAAATTAGAATAGTTACTTTCTATAATTAATTAAAGAAAATTACCTCAATCCAGAATATTATTGTTGACTCACTTAGCTCGTTAAATCATATCATGCATTCCTTAAAGCACTGGAAATTTTGCATCAGAAATGTCTTTTGAAGTGATTACAGCAGATGTTTTATATTGAACCATTTTAAATTTTAAAAATTTTAAATCTTAACTTTCTTTTTCTTTTTTTGTCTAGATTGCCCATTCAAAGGGATGCTGATTCTTAATATTTGGGTTTAATATTGTCATTTAATCACATTTCCATTCAGGGTGCATGAATAATAAAGTTAATTAACTGGTTTAAAAATTGCACAACTATGTTGCTTTGTTCACAATTTTGTGTACGGAACTACCCCAAAAAATTTATTATATGCCTGTTCGTATATAATTCTAAAATGGTTTTGCATGTATATTTTGTACAAAATACACAGTTTTGTGAGTTTTGTGTCAGATACATTTTATTTAGAACTAATGGCCTTAAATTTCACAAAACTCCTGAAATGATTGTGAATTGCCTTCAAATACTGTTTAAACTGAACATTTTAAATTTTTTTGTGTCACAGTTGTAATTGTCTTGTATATGTAACTTTTTTTTTTGCATATAAACTGTTTATTAATTCTGTTTCTTACTACTGTATGTTGTAATGTACAGTATAAACTAAGGTGCATTTTTTAAGCATGAGAAGTCTTTTGCCAGAAAGCATATCTTCAATATTAATGGCATATTACTATGTAAATGCAGAATCTTCCATTTTTAAATATATTTAACTTCCTTTAACTATTTCATGTGGGAAATTATGTTTTCCAAATAATTATTCTGTTAACAGAAACAAAAAAAAATTGTTTTTTGGTAAAAAAAATAAATCTTGTTTTATTTTTATTTTGAAACAGTTTTTACATAAATATGGACATTAATTTTCTCACCAAAATATGTATTTCTTAGTGGATTGATGTTGCATGAGTGAAATTTGATACTTGGCAACTACAAATTTGGATGAAAGTGCATCATAAAGAGTAAGTTTAAATCTACTATATGGTGGTGGTGTTCTCCTTTCATCTTCTACATTTATTTTCTGCATGGACAGTGTTGGCACTTTTGAAAATACTGAAGTGATACTATGTTTCTGTTTCACTTGGTTAGACAAATCCTTATGCTGATATTTGCATTGGTTCTCAGGGGGCCATGTATTCAACAAATCATCAGAAGGCCAGAAAACAAACTTTGTTGAGAGTGATTTATTAGCTCTCATTTAGCCAGTACCTTTTATTAGTTCAAAGATTATTCTCAAAACTAATCTAGCAGTTCATTTAACCAATGAAAGAACTTTTAAAGAGAGGTAATGCTTCATCAAGGTTACTTTGTCTGTCCTGCTTAAGTACCAGTTTTTTTCTTCTGTTTGGTACTGGGTTCTCAATATAACATATTTAGTGGAAAGAAGTAGTTGTGATAAGTGGTCTGAGAATTCCAGTGGAAAAGGGCTCTTTCCATACCTGTGAGGGTCTCTGTCCTTAGGCTTGATATCTTAAATCTGTAACGTGTGAGAACCATTACATAGACTCACATATTAACTCTCATTCCAGTCTTGGGATGAGAGTTAATGCTCAGAGCTTGAATTTCTTCAGATCACCTACAGCCATTTTTACTCCTGGCTTTATTCTCAAGAATAATGGAACACAAAATTCTTACTCCTTCCCAAGAAATGCTAGCTGCTATCAAAACTTACTAACTTTCCATGCCTGAAGAGTAGCAGAGAGTATTTCTGTTTACAAAGGTAAAATGTGATATGTTATGTGACAAATGAGTTGTCCTGAGAGAAACTATTGGCCTTGAGCTCTCTTCCATTGGTATCCATCTTGGAATAGATTATTTTTTTCATAATACATACAGAAAATTTTCTGGTGGGTCAAAATGCACAACTGTTCCTACAAGTGAGAGGGGACACTGGCTCGTGGAGTCTAATCCAAGAGTGACTCCTAGGTTTGATTCAGACTACTGAGGAATTGTTTGCTAAGCTGGAAGAATAAATTGGTTTGATCTTGGTTGCAAAATAGTATTTTGTAAATTTAGGCAAAGATGGAAATCTATACAGTAGAATTTACGTGGACTTCAAATCAGCTCAGTGATCCACAAAGAGTTTGTGGTGTGGTGCCACAGTGAGGTGTCTGTAGGAGATGAAGGGGATTCAGGAGGGTGGTGTTCTCTGAAAAGTTGCATTTTGGAAAGCTGGAAAATCTCACCTAAATAGCAGGTGAAATTCATTCCAGGATACTTAATAAAATGGCTGAAACAAACATAATAATAAATTGTCATCTTTAAGAACTAATAAAAGGACACATAATGAGAAGTAACACCAATGCAATGGGAAACCTGGGAGCATAGTAATTGTAATTTAAAAAGAAAAATTGACAAGAATAGAAAGAATATATAGCTATGTATAAATGTTAAAGCAAAATACATGTAAAAAAGAATAGGAAAAACTCAAATTTATGACTGCTAAAGCCTAATGAAACCTCTACTAGAAAGGGAAGGAAAGTTAAATCAATTATTTAACAAAAGGATGAGCATTTAGTCCATTAGGGAAAACCTAAATACTCTTTTTTTTCTTTTTTTTTCCTTCAAGCTTCAGAGAAGAGGGATAATTGTTGAATTAAATAGTCAATTAAAAATAAATAAATCTAGACTAAGGTTTACCTCTACCAATAAAAATTTGCTACTACTGCACAGCTTTGAAACAATTTTCTTAAAAAGCAACATAATGAGCTTCAGGATAAAAAAGAGAAACAGCTGCTTTAAGAAGACATTTTAAAAGCAAAGCAAAAGATACCGGCCTTGTTTGAAGTGTTGTGAAGTATTATAAGGCTGCTTAGATTGTTCAGAAAAATATTATCAAGACTCCCATCATCAAACTCAAGAAATAGAACAATTGTGTTCCACTGGGACCTATCTTGTTTTTGGTATTATTCAGTCATTTTTGTTGATGAAGCAATATATAATATTTTGTTAATAGATTATTGGATTATATGAACTAGAGATCATTTAATCACTTCCAAAAATTGAATTAAAACTTGTAATTATTTTTATGAATTAGAAAAATTACCTAAAAGAGGAGGGAATTTAATCAGGGCAAATAGATGAGAGTACTGAAGTAACAAAAATCTACTGCACAGTTACTGCGCTTTTTGGCTGTGCAGCAATTCTTTAAAATAGTCTCTGAGGTTGTGTGGATCACGAAACAGATATTGAGGAGAAGGTGTCATAAAAAAAAGCATTGAATAATGGCCACCTGAGACAATCCAAGTTCTCAAAATAATAAGGCTTTGGCTCATATACTAGGTCCAGTTTTGAGACTTCAGTTATCATGGGGATCAACTGGAAAGACTCTCAGAGGCCTGCTGGGGCACTGAGGACTGTCAGAACAATTTGGGCAAATCATCAGGGAAGATTTCTGTGGGGTTCCCCTCCCCACCAGAGGTCATCTCCATTTCTCTGAGTCAACTACCAGAGCAAGGGGCATGCAGGAGACCAGGACCAGCCCTACTGAAAGAATGTGTGGATATTTTCAGAGGGACAGACATGTCCATTCCCACTGTTGGCTTGCTGTTTCATACTGTTCATCTTTTTCACATGAAATGTCCTCTACTTCTAAACTGGCTTATAGCACTTGTACACATTTTCTGCAGCACTCCATGGTGGATTTTTGCTTCTTTGCCACTGAGTTGGTAGGATATGATTTCAAGTGCTCTTTCCAGCCAGCATTATGCATTGCCATGAGTGTGCAAGTGATTGTAGATGACTGAAATCGTCAAGTTGGTCATCTAAAGAATGAGTGTGAAGTACTTATAGTTTGGAGCATATGCCTACAGCCAGACACTTGGCAATAATAAATTTCATCATTGGGATTTTTATTTGATGATTTTAGTGTGCAAACCACCAAAGGCAGTGAACTGACTGGGTGTTCTTACAGATGGACAGTGGATCCAGTGTGGATCCTGAGGCAGTGTGTGCCACAGGTGGTGGGAGAACCTTCCCAAGCCCCATTGGGCTGTGGCTATGCCCTGAGCAATTCCATCACTCCTGCACTGCTTTGTTTCCCAGGGAGCAAAAATTCTGCCCAGCTTTGAGAAGAACAAGATTGCCATAATGACTGAGGGGCCTGTGTGTTCCTGTGCCACAGGCTGCTCTGTGGTTTGCTTTGCTTCAGGCTGATCATGAAATCAAAGTAATTGACTGTGCACTGAGTGCTGGGTTTTAAACTGAGTGGGACATCAGGACTCAATCACCAGCCAGAGGGAATTCAAGGAGAAGGAAATTGTCTCTCTTCCATGAGCAAAGAGCTACTGCAGACTAAAGAAGATTAAATACTTCCCCAGGTACAGGCAGAAAGGCCCTGAAAGTACAGCAGTGACCAGGCAGCCTTGGTGGATGGCTGTCTGTGAGCAGGAGGGAATGGAAAATACCAATAGGTAGTCAAACCTGGAGGAAAGGGAGTCCAGCAGGAGTCTCTCATGGCTGTTTCTGGCAAGTATTGTCATTAATGTCGTAAACAAAGGGTTTAGAGGCTGTGTTTATAAAGTGAATAAAAGTATTAGCTCACCAGGATTGCAGACTGGGAAGTCTGAATAAATTTTAAAATGGTTTTGATGAGTTGGAGGGAAGATCAGAGGCAAAAAAGCATGGAAAATACTGTATTCAGGAGGGAGATAAATAAGCATCAATGGAATGAAAATAGAAGATACCTTTATAAGAAGCAGTTTGGGACTAAATAATCTGTGGATTACAGCTGGGCTGCAAACACAATATGAATCAAATTGTGATACTGCTGCATAAAAAGCAAAGATTACCCTGGGAGATGCTGACAGCAATTGTGTTCATATGGCAAGAGAGTTAATAATTTCTCCAGGCTAAGCTGTGCTGAAGCCTGAGCTTGGCACTGTGACTGGTCCATGGGGACACATTTTAGGGACAACACAGACAATTTTGATAGAGTCCAGGAGAGAAAAAAGTAGATCGTTTTTAACCTGTGAAGGAAAAATTAAAGCACTTGGATGTGTTTCACATGCAGATTACCAGCAGGAGTGTGGTAATTGTGTCTCTGCAAGGGGTGCTGTTCTCAAAGGCCGGCAGAGATGGGTGATGTTGCCTTCTTTGATTTACATGGGCAGACAGACAAACCTCCCAAACTGTCTGGAGGCCCCTTCTAGTGCATCTCAGGGAAATTACATCATCTTTGTCTTAGATATTTGTTTGGAACATTCTGGAGAGTTGCTAGGGATTCCCTAATTGTTCAGCCTGAATAGGGAAATAATAATTTAAAGAGTTAAATATCCTCCTGAAGCCTCCTTTGTCAGTCCTGCAAAGGTAGATGGCCTAATTAAGAAAGAAGAAAAGATAATGCAGAAGGAGAGGACTGGAGTGGATTGGATGGTTGGGAAGGCACGGGGAGGGCTGAAGAAAACCCTGGTGAGATCTTGTCTGAAACACATGTATGCTTCTATTGGTGTTAAATCAAATATTCCCGGAGGTTGTGCCTGAGCTGGCTGGCCCTTGCTGTTTGCCTGTCTGGCAGCTCTGTGGTGTTTTCACCCCAGTGGTACCTCAGGCTCACAGGATGTTGTAGTTGGCCACTTGGAGACAAGTCCAGGCAAGCAGGAGCTCAGGTTTACCTTTGACAGAGAGGTTCCAAGGTGATAGTGAAGGAAAGGAGCTGGTTCTGATGGAGGTTTTCAATTCAGAGTTTTATTCCTGGCCCAAAGGCCTATGAATACAGCAATAGCTCCAGCAGAACTCCCCACAGCATGGCTAGCCAGCCCTTTGAACCAGGAGAGAGGGGGAGGGAAGGAACACAGGTGACACCAGCCAGGTATGGGGGGAAGTCCTAAGGGACAGAGGACACTTGGATGGCCCAATGTCTCTCCAGGGGTGGGAAGCATCTTTTGAATTCTGCCAACCACTCGACGCCCTTCTGGAATGCCAGGGTTGACAGGCAGCACTCATCAGGGTTCAGGATGTGGAAAGGAGGAATGATTGACAAACCTGGCAGGGGAATCATCTGGGAGAGGCATGGGGTATCTGAAACAAACTATGACATGACACCACAACATGCTTCCAGACCTATTTCCAAAGTAATGGACTCAAGGAGCTGATGAAGACAGAGACTCAGGAGACTTGCATCCAGTGGGCAGATGAGATGATCAGCCCCTGTGTGTGACCAAAGGCTGTGAGGAGGGAAAAGTTGTGGTGAAGAGGTGAGGAGCAGAATATGCCAAAACAATTGGTATAAGTGGACAGCAAGATGGGAGTCCCCATCTGTACACCTGAGGTTTTGCAGCAAGGTGCTGGAACTGCAGTAACACTGTCCCATTGAAAATTGAATACAGTCAATTCCACAGCTGTGACACTTTGGCTTGATGTACTCAGTCAACTGTTGTTACCAAGCAAAACCCAGAAATATTCCCTATAATTCCTTTAAAAGGAACAACACACAATATGCTGTTGGCTCCTCGAGCACTAGGCTATGCTGAAACATGCACTTCCTTCAGTAACAAGAACTGGTGTTTGCCTCATATCTTTGATTCACTCGCTGATAACAGGCAAATCTCTGCATAGAAGAATTGAAGAATCTTTAGGGGATGTTGGAATAAACTTATAGTTGGATTAACATTATCAGATGCCCTTAAATCTGTGATTTGCGTGTTTTTCCTGTTAAAATTCAGAAATAAATGCCCCCTTTGTGTGGAGGGGAAGTCAATTTATGAAGCAAGCTGTAGTTGCTCTCCCCACTGACCTTCTGTTGAGCTCATGGTTTGCTCCTCCAGTTGGAACTGCAGACATTCACTCTTTTGTTGTAACCATGATAAGTATTTGATAACAAGAACCCCTCTAGTTTTAAACATGAATCATCCTCCTTTTCTCCTATCTAGACCTCCTCAAAACTTGTCTCCTTTCTACAACTCAGACCTACACAAATTTCAGAGTAAATGCCACTGTGGAAGCCCTACAAAAAGCTTAAAATAAAACTACTTCTTAGCATTTTACTCAGTGATTCATTCAGTTGTGACACCATGGAGAAGTCACATTTGCTAATGAAATTGGCTATTTACCTGTTGCTAAGTGCTCTTCAGCAATGGAAGAGATTTTACAGCATATAAAACCCTAAACCCACACCTCTGTTACAGACACACCACAGTCGTTTCTGAAGTACCTTTTCTCATCTTGCTAAGCCTCTTGGAAGAATATAGGCAGGAAGAAGGTTATGCCACTGTGAGCGTGAAAAATCACTGAATTGCAGCATTTCATTATTGGAGATACGCTGTCAACTGTGCTGCAATATTTCCCACTGTCCTGGGAGAATTAGCAAGAAAAGAAATGTGTTTGAGCAGACACCCTCCATATTAGTGAAGTTTTTTCCTGGCACTGTTAGATATTCACAGTACAGAAGGACCTAAATATTTGTTCATGCGTGCACTGTCATTATCAATAGATCTGTCTATTACCTGTCATTGCAAGGAAGCACCAGGCTTCCAAAAACTCTTTCTCTCAATGGTAAAACCAACTGAAATGTAGCTTTATTTAAAACCTGTTAGACTGAAGTAGGAAATAGAGGATGTTTAAAGTATTGCAGTACTTTGTGGGTAGGTGCTCCCCTCCTCTCCCTCCTTTTCCTCCCTTCTCTCCCAACCTCAGCCAGTACCATAGAGGGGAGCTCCTTCCCCCCAGCTCCGTGTGGGCATTGGCCCTCATCCCAGGCCAGGTGGAGAGACCCTTGCAGGGACCCCCTCACTCCAGCTGTCTTGAGTCATTAAAACCGAAGGTCATGGACAAAAACTCTGTAACTCCTTAAAGTTAGAAAGTGGTTTGTTTAATAACGCTAGCGGGTGGCACAGGACTTGTCTCCAAAAGGTGTTACCGCACCGTACAGAGTTTTCTGCCTTCTATTTATTTCCCAAAATTTTACACACAATGTATATGCATAACCCCAGCACCTCCCATCCCTGTATTGTATTAAAATAAGATCCACACGGGCACAATTCTTCTCTTGTTTTGGGTGGATGGTCTTCAAATGGGTCGGTGGTCTCAGAGATGAAGTCAGGAAAGTCTTCATCAGGTCTCTGTGACTCTGACACACTCCAAGATCCCCTGCTTCAGGACTGACTGCCAAAAAGTCCAGGTGTTGGGCATTGTTTTACTGATTTCAATATGCTCTTATAACAGTTCACTTGCTCCACTTTCTTTTGCAAATAAGCTTCTAATAGCAAACAATATACTCTAGATTAAGCATCACATAATCATTAGCCTATCGTTTATTTATCTAACTTCAGAATTTGCTCCTAACTCTCAGCTAAAAATTTTAACTCTTAAAATCATGATTCGGCCTAGGATTGATGGAAAGAGACCACATGAAATGAATGTTGAGTCCTTGGTGCCACAGAAGTCCCAGAGCAGGGGACAGGAGTCACTTTGCCCATGGAGTCCCCATTTGTAGAGCCAGATGTTGCCCAAGTAGGGATAGATCCCAAGGTGCCAAATGAGCTCGGACACCTGCCAGCACAGCGGTGCCTCTGGCAGAGCGGGGTGTCCCAGAAGCTGGATGGTGATTTGGAAGCAATGTTTTGGGTGATTTGGGAGCAGCATTTCCCAGTCATGCCAGTGGGGCTCTGCAGCCACTGCCCCGGGCAGTGCACGGTCCCGGCTCTGCTGCAGGAAAGGCTGGACAGTGCTCAGCTCTGAGACTACTCCTAGGAGCATCACAGCAATAAGGTACAAGCCAACCATTTAGGATCTTTGTTTCCATGAGTTTTCTCATGGAAAATTCTCAGTGAGGCCAGCCTGGAGAAGCATGGCCATCAGTGAATCCAGAGGGCTTTGGGAAAGAAGGAGAAAAATACCTGCTGGCACCAGGGAAACTTTTTATCAGTAAAAGGGACTTTTTTCTTTTCAGAACAGGAGTCAGTGAGGATGCAGCTTGGCTGAGCTCTGCACTGCATGTTAGACAGCTGCTGCTGCAGTTCCTGCCCAGCTGAGGAGCACCAGCCCTGCCTGGATGCAAAGGGAGCCAACCGAGTGCCCACTGCCCAGGGCAGCACGGGCTTTGTTTAGCAGAGAAAGCTGCTGGTGAGTCTGTGTGTAAAGCACACAAGCAGGAGCACCAAGCTCTGTGGATGGTCTCTGAGCAAGGTTTCCCAGCCTAAGACAGAGCTCTGCCATTCCAGCTGGACTCTCCATGGGCAGATGTGCCTCTGCACTCTGCCTTCAGCCCTGTGGGGTGCTCTGGCTGTGCTGGGCACTTCTGTGGGTGACCAAAGGCCCAGCTGAGTAGGCAGGAGCTGAAATAAGTGCTTTTCTCTCCTGAAGCTGCTGGGTTTTGCTGTGTGCTGGACTGCTGCGTGCTGTAAGAGGTGCAGCAGGGCACACAGGGCACCTGGCTGCTGGGTGGATGTGCTTCTGGCCAGCATGCTCAACCCCCAGGGACAGCAGCAGGCGCATTTTATTGCAAGCTAGGACTGCAAAGCTCTATTGCTAACATGGCAGGACAGGGCTCGTGCTGCAGCTCATCAGACCTGAGAAGCCAGGGAGCTCTTCCTGTTGCTGTTCCTTTCTCACTTTTATTAAATTATGGACCATCTAAATTGTGATTACTGTAAAGAAAACGAGATGATCTTGTCCTCCAGGTGCCTCATTATGGCATCTGTTAGAAATAAGGCAGTGACAGGTGGAGGAAGCTCCAGACATCTCAATTGCTTTCTAAAATTTGCATGAACTTTATTAGGAGTTGGAGTACAGAGGTTTGGCCATGCACTTCTTTGCTTTCCCTGCTGGCTTGTGCCTGTGCCCAGACAGATGTCACAAGAGTTGAAAAGGAGAGAGAAATCCCTGCATGGTTTGAAAACTCTCCCACCTGTTTGTTTTAAGTCTGTGTGCTGTATTTAACCTTAAATTTGAGCTTCAGTAGAGACACAGAGCAGGAGCACCTCCTTCTGCTCCCTTTCTTCCCACTGCCTTGGTTTCCATCCCTCCACCCTCATGGCTTGTCCAGCACCTTCTGCTGCACACAGGGCTGGAGTGTGAGAACATTGCAGTGACAGCCACCCCTGTTTCATCATGACCACACACCTGAGCCCCACAGGCAGGTGCCTGAGGGAGCAAGTCCCAGTGGGGGCTTGGTGGGCCCTGGGCAAGGGGACTGGCAGTGACCTCCTCCAGGACTGCCATTTGATGCCTCCTGCTGCCTCTGCCCTGGCCCTTAGGGTTGGTTCAATAGCCCTGCTCCTGGGGTTTAGGGCTTTTTAAAAGATTGAATCATTGTGAATGTCCGTCATCTGGAGAATCAGTTCTGGGAAGAAGTAATAGCTCTTTTTACCCAGAGCAGCCAGCTGTACCTAAAGCCAGACTCAGCAGGAGTGTGAGTGACACATGGCTGTTCAAAGCCACAAAGGGAGGCACTATTTTTGGGAACACTTTTGTTTCGTCCAGTATTTCCATCTGGCAGAGGCAGAAGAGTTGATGTGTGAAGACCCGTGGTCCAGGTGCCAGCAGAGCCCCCTAGCCAGGGCAGGTCTTGCTCTGGCAGAGTATGTAGGCAGCCTGGGAAATATGGGGGCATAAGCTGCGACCTCACAGAGTTTTGTTTCAAATGCACTCCTGAGAGGGGTTTCTGACCTCTCAGCCCCCTTCTGAGAGCAAGAAATCTGTGCTGCAGCAGCTGAACAGAAGCTCTTGCCAGGTAGGATATGTGGTGAAGTATTGGATGAGTCAGGCATGGAGCTATTTTCTTATTTATACCTGTGTAGCTGCTGACAAACATTCAGTTAAATCTAAGAAAAAACGGAGCAAAATGTAGGCAGAATCACAGCTTTGGTGGTTTTTGGAATGCACTTTTCTTTCTGCAAGGAAATCACCATTTTCCCAGCTGCTGGTAGGAGTTGACAGGAAAAGCAAGAATAACCCCCTGTCCTGTTGCATCAAAGAGTGGGAGGCAAATTTTACAAAGATCAAGGATATGAAATGGGTAAAATTTAGCAACATGGATCTTACCTGCTGTCAGAAATCACAAGGCTTGCATTTGCCCTAGCAAGGAACTGAGAAAAAACCAACAAAACCAAAACAAAAAGAAGGCATTTTCCAAATAGGTGCTTTGAATTAAGAGACAATATAGTAATAACAACCATGTGGTGAGCCTCCTTCCTTGGGTTCTCTGCTGCAAGTCTGTCCTTGTACAGGCTGTCCTAGGATACAGCTCTCTGCAGAGCTGGCAGCCTCAACTGATGACCAATTATCACTGGAGGACCCAGGAGTGATTGCACAGAGTGCCTTGTTCTGCAATGACCCTCTCCAAGGAAGCCTCCAGGTTTAAATTCAAGCACTTGGCACTTGAAGTAATGCCATGATAGTGCTCTGTGAGGCTGATGAAAACCTCTTTCAAGACAAGTGTTGGTTTTGATCCAAGAAAAGGTTGTCTTGGAGGGTTTCATCTATTGTCATGGGCTCTAGTGGAAGAAGGACAGAGCAGAGGTGCTGGCACCTGTGTGTACATGAGCATTCATTTTGGGCTTAGAGGAGGACAAGGGGATTTGCAAACAGAGTCACACTGCCAAAGGGACCCAATTACTCCTCCCATGTCTTTCCCAGGTCAGAAGGCATCCCCACAGCCAGTGCATTGGCTGCTGGAGCAGTGCTGGGCTGGGGGCTGGGGGTGTGTGTGGTCAGGGAGTGGTGGCAGTGGGCATCATGGCAGGGATGTGGGAAATGGGTAGAGGAGCAAGCACAGCACAGGATGGGTGAGCAGCCCTGCCAGCCCTGGACACAACATCACTGGAAATGCCATCACCCTGCAACCCCAGCCTAAGGAGGAGCAAGTGGCCACAATGAGCTCACTGATGGAGATCCCATGGAAATATGAAAATATTAGAAATTCTTTGCAGTGGCAAGGAAAGGAACTGAGCACAGCACTGGTTCTCAAGAGGAAGCGCAAAGCTGGGAAGAGAATATTAAAGGGATAAAACTGATGAGTTGTCACTGACCTGAAACCAGAGGTAGGGAAGCTGCTGTAACATTGGGCCCTTCTCCTGCAGCCTGGTTTCCAGCCAGGTATGTGTTCCTCCTGCAAGGTGGAGCTGCAAGGGCAGGAGACACCTGGCTGAGAAGCAAATGGTTTGGGAAGAGCAGAGAGCTGTTCTAGGGGATTAAAATTTCATCTATTTTATTATATTTTTTCTATCTTTCAGCATAATTGTACTTTGCCGGAATCAATATTTTCCTCAAAGAAAAGAAGTGTTTGTGTATTGATTACATATGTTAGTTTATATATTTAAACTTTATATATTTATCTATAAAAATAAATAGGTATAAACTGTTCTAATATATGCATTTTAAGTTGTCCAAGGTTGGTGGAGGGTTCAGTAAGTCAGCAGTTGGTTTTTATCAAATTGATTATGTCAGTGCTGCTACTTTTTTATAACCAGATCTGAAAGGAAGATTGTGTACAAAATATTTCCCCTGGCAGCATTGCTTGCTCCTGCCTAGGAGGTACAAGGCTGCATTCCTCTTATGGAACAAGTCTCATCATTTTCTTAATTAAGAATAAATTTTAAAAAAAAGACAAAAGAGCCTTCTTTCATCTGATTAAATAGATAATAAAAACACAGGCTACCCTTAAGGACAATTGTTGATTAAACCCTTGGATGCAGAATAAACAGGCTGAAGAAAATTCTAATACATAAATGTGGGACTGATCTACTAAATAGCCAAAAAACTATCCCTAATTGGGAAGATTCTGCACAAGGTAAAACGGAGACCAAAGGGGAAAATATATCATTTCTATAAACTGCAATTTGCATCAGGGCCATGTGGCTGGAGGCAGGTGGCTTGGGCTGAGGATGTGTCTCCAGTGCTGTGGTGGGGAGGCACTCCCAGGCACCAGGAGCAAGCCTGGAAGAGCCTTGCACTGCCAGGGCAGCTGGTGTGGGCAGGGGTCTGGGGGGTCTAGCAAGCAGGGAGTGGTTTGGGCAGCAGGAGAGGGGAAAGGAGAGCTTAGCATTTTCACTGGCCAGCACTGGGACTGCCAGCAGAGCCCTTCCTTCTACTCTTCACCCACAGCATCACTTGCTAGGGTAAAGACTGGTGTAATATTTGGAGAAGCTCAGGTGGCAGCATAAAAATAATTTGGATTTCAGTCAGAAAAGAGACCTCCTTCACTAATTTGTCCCTTGGTGCAGCATTTATTTGTGGCAAGAGTGATGTGACTAAACCTTACAAACCAAAGATCTCAGCAGTGTTTACCTGCTTGCAGCACATTGCACTGCCACTTGCCCAGGAGCATTAAATAGGCTTGGATGCACCAGCAAGCTCTTTGCCCTATTCCTGATAGTTCTATTTCATTCCCAAGCTCCAATACTAAAGCCTGCCCTGCTTTCAGGTCCTGCTGTTCCATTTTTAAGCATGAGTGTGGCAGATGTCACTGGGACCAGCAGCTGCTGTCCTGATACAGCTGTCAGCAACTGCAGCACTGAGAGGCTTGTGAATGAGGGGCTGGATCCTGTTCTGCACCAGTAGTGCCATGAATCACATTGGACAGTGGTGAATTTGAAGGCAGTCTTGGCAGCCTCCTGGCCAGAGGGGAGAAGAACAAAACCTCCTACAACTATAGTTACATAAAAACACTTAGCTCTCATATAGCTGAATACAAGATAGTGTTGCATGTTTCCAAGTACTGGGAAGGTATCATTAGTTTTCCTTTCAATTACTAGACATATTTTTTATTTATTCTTTCAGTGAATGAACTTCATTAACAAAAGTCTTAGAGAATGTGATCAGATACAAACCCAAACCAATGACTTTGCATAATTTATTCCAAAGCCTATCTGCAAGGACATTAGCCAGGACAGATCAGCTGGGAAGACTTTATTTTTCATCTGGGCAAGAGCTAATACCCCCAAAGAAAGCAATGTCTTGTTCTTCCCTGGATATTGCATCTCCTAATTAGTGTAATCTGTTTAGTCTGCTCTGTTTGATTTTTCATCCACAGAGGCTGTGAAGCTTCTGCTCTTAAACTTGGACTTGCAGTTAGCTCCTCTGGGTAGCAGTGAGGCCCCTGTACCAGACTCCTCTCTGTAGGAGCTGGAAATGGCAAGGAGAGAGCTGTAACTCACTGCTGCTTCCTGCTCACTTCCCTGTCAGGAGAAAAGGGTGATGGGGCAATCCCCACTGGGAGCAGGTGGGTGCAAAGGCAGAGCAGGGTTCAGACATGGGAGATGACTCTAAATATGTAACTTCAGATGACCACAATCCTTGACTGATCTGTGCATTGAAGTTTCTACTTTGCCCTCAGTGAAGCAGTGGAGGAAGCACTGCTGTCATTTTCATAAGGGTCTGTGCCTTTGTTCCCTGGTGTGGGAAGCAGAGCCCTTTCCATTTGGAGGGACAAGGACAAGGACAAGGTACAAGGACAAAACTCATTCTATAAGAGCTTTCTGTATGAAAGAAGCTTGTTTTTTCCATACAACTTCCATTCTCTAGTAAGAAAGTTGTCAAAAGAAGCTGGCCTTTGAGTGTTGTCTTCCGTAACTATTTATGTTGCCTTCACTTGTATGTCCCTCTTGTGCTTTGTCTTACAGTCATGTCCTATTTTCAGCTCACAGCTCTTCCATCTCTTCATTCCTCTCTCCTTTCTTAATTTCATCCACAGGAAAAAAAAATTCTGAGGCAGAATCTCACTTTTTAGCGCTGTTCAGGTGGGTTAAAAATATTTCAACCAGAAGAAATAATCTGAATGGTTTCAGAGGCTCACAGGCTGCGTGGGGAAGTGAGCTGGCAATGCAGAGCAGTTCAGGCATTGCTGACATGACTCAGCTCTAGATCAGCACTGCCCTGACCAAACCATCCAGAACAGGGGTCATTCTCCAGGCCAACTCAAACTCTACATGTTTTGCAGAGAGGAGAGTAGGTCTCCTTTGAACAGTCAGCGTCTTTCTTGGCAACATTCTGAGTTGGGTATTACCTTGAGAAATCTGATGTGACCTGAGCAGGACGTTGGAGCAGCTGTCACCCAGGGACCCCTCCCATCACAAAGCCCTCTGTGAAAACATGGTCTTGAGGAAATGGAGCCTGTGGAGGTGAGTGCCAGGAAGGGAGTGGCTTGATGTACATTCTCAGAAAAAATCTCCTGGTGCATTCAGCTCTGTGTTCCTTGCTGTATATACAGGATCATGCTGCTTTAGAAAAAACAGAGCAACGATAATAGGAGAGTATTTGCTTCAGCACAATGATGGGGTCACACTGAAAGCGGCCTCTGGATTGACTTCCAAGAAATAACTGGGATATTTCGTAGTTTCAGTGTCATTCCAGCAGTCGTTGATGCTTGTGGAGATGGACATCTCTCTGGGCACTACAGCTGCTCACAGTTTCTCACCTGTGTGGGCTGCATGGCAGCCAGAGCTGCTGAGGTTCCATCTGTGCCACAACACTTCAGATGCCTTGTTCTCCTGCAGAAGGAGGCAGATTTAGGGCTGAGCAGGGGTGTCTGGTACAAGACGACCACATACTTTTCATGTACCATAGCAGCAGCGTCCCCATTTTCCAGGCTGGGGAATGGATCTGCTCCCAGACTCTCTTCTGTGTATTTTAGAAATCTGCTTGACAGCATCTAAGAGGCAGGGAGAAGCATTGAACAGGGAATTCATGGAGATTGCTCTGTGCATACCAGCCAAATATAAGAAACCCTAATGGGGTACATTCTCCAAATCCCCTCCCCTGGAAGCTCTTCCCAGGGTAGAGGAGCCTGCCAAATGTGTCTCTGACACCACCATGGCATGCAGGAGGCCTGGGCTGGGGATGATTTGTGGTAACAGTGTCATGACTCTCTGGAGTGATATTCAGTGATGAATATCTCTTTTGCTGCAGCTGGGGAAGCCAAGTGGTTTCAAGGTGTACCTATTTAGTTATGTCACACCTGGAGATCTCTGGTGACTCCTGGGTTCTTGCAGTCCTTGTCATAGGCCATACACTAAGCACTGGGTAACTCAAGCACTGGAGTGGGAAAAGCTTGCTGTCTTCATTGACCACATTCAAATCTCACGCCTGTCTTCTCTGCTATACTAAAACTGTGCATTTCATCCAGTGAATGCCAAAGGAAGACATTCAGTATCACTTTTGTATCATGTATGGGAAAACTCACCTATATTATCATGTATGATCTGGAGTTATAATGGGGATCAAGAGCGTGTCAAGACAGTGAGTCTGGGGTGCACAGATGTTAAAAAGCCTATGTTCAAAGTTCAATGCTTCTCCTTGTATATTGAGGAGAAGGAGATGAGATGCAGGAGATATATCAGAGCCAGTTGTACTTTACTGTCTTGCTTATTTGGGTTCATAGGGAATCCTCAATCCCTAGATTATTTTGAACTGTTTTGAGAATGAAGGTACACAATTCCCTTTTCCTTGTAAATCCTTAATACTTGCAAATAAGTCGCAAAATGTTTTTGACATGGTTACAGAGGTAATTGTTGCATTAGTTATTTAGAAGGTGACTTTGGAAAAACACTGAGAGGAAATGGCTCTAGAAGCAACACTTCAAACATTTCAGCTGTTTTACTTCAGCTTCATGATTTCTATTTTAAAAAAAAATGCTATTAAAAATGACCTTTTGTTCTTTCGCTTTTTTGTTCCTTCCTTGTCAGGTTTGCTCAGATTACAAGTCAAAACAAAGCTTTTTCTTCGGTTCCATGGTGTAGATTTACTGTCAGAGAAAAAATTTGCCTTCCTTTTGTTATAAATGCTGTAATAGACAGCAGGCAGATGGTAATGAAGTTGAATTTCCAATGTCTTGCTGGTGGTGCAAGAGCCACAGCTCAGTCTGCAGAGTCAAGGGTCACCCAGGAGGGGAAAGGTTTTAGGTCAGCATTGCTGTGCTGGATTTGTCCATCACCATGTATTTCAGATTGACAGCTGGTTCTTGGCTCATTTGCTAGGCCTCATGGGCTGGGCCAGGTTTAATCTTACTGTTAGCTAAGAAGGACTTAGAAATTATCTTTTCTTCACCAGTGATATTAGGCACGGAAAGAACACATTGCTGTGCTTGGCTGCTTCGGAGAGCAGTGTCTGTGTGGCAGTAGGAGCTCTTCCCAGCTCCTGGCTGCAGAGTTGATGGTGACTCTACCAACAGTGGCTGCTGGAGGATTTTCCAGAGCTCCATCTGGAGCAGGGGACCTTTTCTTGTCTTCTTCCCACCTGTATTGCTGTCTGTCAGGAGTTCCTGTAAGAGACATTGCTGTGGTAGCAAAAACACATAATGATCTGCATTTAACATAGGTCAGAGAAATTCTCATAACAGTACCTAAGATAACCTCAACAGGTGAAGGCTGAAGAGTCCTGTATTTTTCAGAAGACAGATTAAAAATCCTCATGTAAAGAAGTACTCTATCACTCTTTCCAAGTGCAGCCATGCCCTCCTGAAATCCTGACACCCAATATTGGTTTCAGCTCAGGGCCAGAGCTTTCTGAATGCTGACAGTGAGTGCAAGTGTTTGCTGTTCTGCTTTCTGATGCCTCAAATGAGGCAGATGCTTTGTCTTAAGGAGGAGTCCTTTACTGGAGGACATGAGAAATATCCATCAGCTGGACCTGCTATAAGTTCATGTGACTTCTCCTCCAAACCACCTTCCCTACCAGAGACATTGCCAAGAAACAGAGAACAGAAGAGTGGGAGCAGATCCCTTCCCCAGTATGGAAAAGGGCAATACTCTGCTCTAGCACATGTGGGGGATGTGGCAGACGTGGTACCAGATCCCACTGCTCCACCTCCTTGCTTCTCCAACACAGGCACATCCAGCTCTCCAGGTGATTTCAGCAACACGTATCCTCCAAGCAGATGAGGCACAAACCCACTGAAATTCAGGGCTTTTGTCTGCCTCTCTGCCCAAAGAGTTGGGTGACTCCTGGGTGAGCACCAACCAAAGTTTGGTAGCATACAGGGGAGCAGGGTAGCGTATCTTTTAGCACCTGGACATGAAGATGGACTTTCAACAGCAGCTGCCTGATCCACGTGTGTCTACAATAGCCCTTGCTGTTGCTGCAATCCAACACACCAGCTCGAGGTTACCCCAGCAAATCAGTGAAGCAGTGAACTTACTTGGGACACTCAGAGGTTAAAATGCAAACAGAGCAGTGGGTGGTTGCAGACAAGAGCATAAACTCAAAACCAGCCCTACAAGTCTGCAAAGGAGATACCAGCTATCTGGTCTGTGGAATTCCCTGTGATAATTAATTTTTCAACTAGACAAAATAATCTCTAAAGTATGCAAACCTAGGGGGGAAAAAAAGCACAGCTGTTAAAGGAGAATTCCCACATAGACTTAAAGACCAGGAAAGAAATTCAAGAAATTCACCTCTCCAGAAGGGACACCTCATCTTCAATTACATTGAGTATTCCATCATCCCAGCCCAGCTATTTTACTGATGAATTACTCTGCTGAAAAACTTTGTTTTTCTGCTATCTTAAATATATCCAGGATCAGTTTCCAGTCATTAGAGTCCCATTTAAATGTCATTGCACAAATTGATGGTACATATCTTCTAGATTCTGGTACCTTAGGCCTCCCCTTGGATCTGAAAAACTTTCATGCCAAAATATAATTTGTTCTCATTAGCAGAGTCTTGTGACTGCTGTGTGAAGAGACCTAGAAAGTTGGATGTATTAGGCTTCAGCTAAGACACAGACGAGGATGCAGCAGTAAGTACAAAGCAATAAGTTCTGGAACGAAGATAAATCAGGTACTTCTGTGAGCCTTCTCCCCCAAGAGCAGGGTGATACAGTGAAAGAATATAATGCAAGCCCCATCCAAATTAAAACTGATAACATAAAATAGGCCTGGCAGGCTGGGTGATAAATCTTTGCAGCTCACTGCTCCCCAGGTGCTATCAAGACTTTGCCTGCAGCCTGAGCCCCACTGTCCCCTGCTTTGCCCCCTCACCAAAGCAGGTGGCTGTCCTTGCGGGAGGAGGGAATGGTCCTCCAGGCCTGTGGTGGTGGAGCCACCCCTACCCCTGAGCTGCCCTCTGAGCTCAGAAGTGCTCATTAGGCCTCCATCCTAATGAACAGCACCTGCTTTTGCCAATACCTTTGCTGGTGATTCTTTGAGCAACATAAGACTGTTGTAACAGGGTCCCACTGACTGACAAACCTGGGGGATTTTTTTGTGAAGACTCCATTAACCTCAGACCTTCTTATTCAGGCCAAAATTTTTGATTCTGGATCTTGCCAACTGCTGCACTAAATGATATATTCCTGTCCTACTTTTGTGCCGCCAGTCAACTGTGACCACAATTTTCAAGTCTATGGTTGGCCATGGACAGCGTGGCTTTTCCTTCCCCTCTCAAGCCTGGCTTTAAATTGCTGATTGCTTTAATCTCTGTTGGGAATCCAAAGCCCTGTAAGCTGCTCTCATGAGTGTAATGGACCAAGGAGCACAGACCACTTGTTAGTAAAACAGCTGTGAAGGTGTTAGCTAAAGACCTTCGATCATACACCACAGATTTTGCTCTCTCTTTCAGCTTTCAATCCCGTCATGTCAGATTGGTCTCACCAGCAGTCCAATATCCAGGGATGAAAGTGCTCAGGGCTGATTAAGAACCACCTAAACTGATGTCCTTCTGGGCAAAGAAGAAAGCCAACAAACAGTGGAAAAAAAATAAAATATAGGAGAGTGTTTGTATGACAGAATATTCTGCAGTATATGGTTACTGCCTACCTTTTCAAAGAGAAATTGTTGGCTGGGATATTTGGAGCATGAACACTTTTACAAGATCATTAATACCAGCCTGAGTATCCATCTGGCTCAATGCTCCAGGGAAAGAGCTCCAGACATTGGGTCTGGGACAGACTGTGGAGAGAATGGGGTCTGCCTTATCTCTTACATTAGTGGCCTCAGTTTTTAGGGCAATCAACAGGTTTTCTGAACCCTGGACACCTCCAAAGATCAATTTCTTTGGCAAAGAATCTTGCATGTCTGTAGCATGGTAGAAATCAATGACTGCTTGTCTTAGTTTGAAGACAGGTATTCCTGCTAGAAAAAAAATGACAAAACAGGAGTCTTTCTCCTGCAATGGAGGAAACAAACCTCCGCTCTCCAAATGGCTATATCTTTAGAATTAAAGAGGCTCTCAGGCAAAGAATTGGTGTAAGAATAACAGTTCTTTACTAATGAGTCTAACAAGATGAACAAAATAACAGTAACTATAGTATTAATACCAAACTGGGTTAGGAAACAGTCACAGGTTTTTCTCCGATGCACCTTTCCCGGCGGAGGGGGAGGGGGAGATGGTAGTCCCAAGGGCCGAGGTGTGTCCGGAGCTCACAGCAGGAGTTGGAGCTGTAG